>CAXIPT010000013.1:441674-519192 GCA_964030475.1 Tethya wilhelma
TTAAGAGAGTGTGTACATACACACACAAGCAAGCACCACGCAGCACTCATATACACATGTATGTACACACTCTCTTAAACACACACGTACACACACACACACACACACACACACACACACACACACACACACACACACACACACACAGGGAACATACACACACATACACACTAAAGAGAAATGATAAAAATTACAAGCACAGTTTTTGTAACTGATAAATATTGGGACAATTATTTCTTAAATTTATGGCCCATATGCATGACGGGCATGTAGCACTTAATAAGCACAATTAAGTTTGCCACTTGGAAATTTTGTGAATTAGTTCTTGCACTGCATTAATTTGATTTAGTCTATTCAGTGGACCAGGTGTGCAAAAGCAAAGTACAGAGTTGATCATCTCAGCACTGCGTAACTACCTCATGATTAAGTCTTGAATACTACTTGTTATAATTAACAACTAATCACATTGTAATAATTTCTTTCGTCCCATAATATAATACCTACATACAAGCTATAGCTATGATCTACTGAGTATTTTCATGTATCCACAGTTAAAATACCCCCACTAGTTGACGAAAGGATATAACTGGGGGTTGAAATTCATGCCTAAAAAAATCCCACCATCTAACTAGTGATGATTTAAATGGGGAGATTTTATGTGAGGTCAAAGGGCACTTCTCACTAGCAAATCTATTTGGTGTATAATGTGGCCACATTTATAGCTGATGGTACTATATGGGGAGATTTTACGTGAGGTCAAAGGACACTTCTTTCGAGTGAGATGTATTTGGTGTAAAATGTGGCCACATTAGTTGCCAATGGTATTAAATGGGGAGATTTTACGTGAGGTCAAAGTTCTCAACTAAAGCATCCCCACATGTTTGAGTATAGAAAGCTATATAATATGGGGAGCTTTTACGTGAGGTCAGAGTACTTACATAAAATGTTCCCATATTAATACTGTACCATATAACTGTGGCAATGTTTTCCGTGTGACGTAAAAACTTGCCATGATTGAATCAGGGCACAAGTCACGTAAAATCTCCCCATGAGTTAATCATGGCAATTTCTCTAATTTTACGTAAAGATCTATCTGACCAGCCGGTGTCATGAGAAATTGGTCACCCCCCATTTTAGTCACCCCAGGTGACTAATTTCACGGTAAAATCTAAAATTCTAGTCACCCGGGTGCCTATTTTACCGTTATATCAGTCACCCGGGTGACTGATATACACGGGAAATCACGCACCCCTTCGCAAAAATGGTCCCCCCTTTCACGACTTGGATGGAAAAGCAAATACGCTCTTAGAAAGAGTAGGTAGACTGTTAGTGATTCTTGGTACTCACTATATAGGCCTAGATCTATATCAATTTAGCTGCCTTGTACTTGTACACAGCCTCCTTAGTTTCGTCTGCTGCATCATACTGAGATAATATGTATTATCTATGGCTGCATGCACACAAATATGATGCGCCCAGCGCCTGAGCGCTTGCTTTTTTCAACATGCATCTAATCACAGATCATGCTAACCCCATCTGCATACAATGATGTTCAAGTTGTCATGTGAGTATTAAGACTAACCATATACATGTATACAGAAACTGCATGATTTAATAATTTATAAAAAAAAATTTGATAACAAAAAACTTGAATAATTTATATAAATTAAAATGGCTAACAACACAAATTACAGTACCATGGTAGTGTGCTACTATTCAAAGCATCTTCTGAAACTGAAACACAATAAATATGAAACCAGTTTTGGCACTTAGTACACTCTACCATGCCGACATCTGCAAGCTCAGGCATTCTACACACACAAAATACAGGGATTGTGTCATGTGAAACAATGACAGGGGCTTTTTGACAAGATGTTGCTGGGAACATTTTAAGTTCACCTTTTGAAAATGCTTTAAAGAGGTGGGTTCTCATCTTTGGCTGTTGGAATTTTAATGCTCCTGGATTTCTCCCTAGGGCTAGGGCTATGGCAAATGCTACAGCAAAAAGCCCACAATCATACCCTCCTGATTGCTTTTGTACTGAGACAAAATTTAGTCGAATTGAAGGTTTGGGTGTTGACAGCAATGCAGCAATCTGACTTTTGACTTGGTCTGAAACACTAAGGTGCATGCTATCAAAGATAAACACCTCTCCCTCTACAGCTCCTATTGTGCTGATGGTAAGCCAGTGGTTAGAACCATTGTGGAGGATTTGCACAAAGCCAGATTGAGCTATTTCAAAGCCACAAGTGATTCCATAAGAAGGATCTTGCAAACCACAAATGAGGGATGCTTTCTTCAGTAGCTGCTGGGCAGCAGAAACAATGTTAGTGTTCAACCATCCAGTGGGATTAAGAATTACTTCCTTGTCCAAAACAGAAAGCCCCTCAACCCATTGCTCATATTCAATCCTCCTTCGTTTCTTTGGCTGCTGACTCACACTATCAGAATGATCATGAAGATCAATAATACTGGCTGAATTTGAAGCACCTCTCATGCTTGAAAATTTTGATTGTTCAATCAATCTCTTTGCTGCAATATTCACTCCTCTTGCTGCACGAACAGCTTTTGTAGAATCAGTTGACTGGTCTAAAAAATAAGAAAGGAATAAAAAATTATTAAACACAGAGGTAGACCACTAGATGAAACATACATACATAATTATATATACTTGATATACACAATCATATTAGTACCATGGACACACACCATGAGCAATATTGCATGCCTAAGATAATTATAGTACCTTTCTTGTTTGAATTTGAACGGAAAGATAGTTGAGTAGTCTGGGCCCGAGTACTGGTTTTAGACTCAGTTGAAGTTGACTCTGCAGCAGGTTTGGCTGCAATGAAAATGGATATCAAAAGCACAAAATTAAATACACATGTATGCATAATGTTATACTGTCATGTAAATAGTTACACACACCATGTATAATATTGCATGCCTAAGATAATTAGTACCTTTCTTGGTTGAATTTGAACAGAGAGATACTTGAGTAGTCTGTGCCCGAGTACTGGTTTTAGACTCAGTTGAAGTTGACTTTGCGTTGTTTCTGTTGTGTGTTCTCCAATATCACCAGAGTTCCCACTTTGAGCACTTCGGGTTGATGTTTCCTATCGTATAGCTCTTTCTGCTTCTTCTGTGCTGCTTCAATGTTTGCTTTGGCTTTGCTGAAGGCTTGTTGGCGTGAAGTGAGCAGTACCTCAATGAGAGCATCACGGCTTTCTTCTGTTTCTTGTTCGGCTTCACTGGCTTCTTTCTTTGGCCCCACCTCATTGTGGATTGGCAGTCTCATCTCAGATTGGAAGAGCATGTAGTAGGGAGAGTACTTGGTCGATGCTTGTTTTGAAGCTCTGTAACCAAGCAAAACTGTGTCGATCTTCTTGTCCCAGTCAAGGTGAGATTCATCACTGATCTTAGCCAAACATCTTGAAAGTGTTTGATTGAAGCGCTCTGTTAAACCATTGCTCTGTATAAAATACACATACAAATAATTATGTATAGTCTCCTTGGCCATTGGGGGAGTCTCATTTGGTGTGTCTACATGTAGGATCTCTCCCCTCTCTTGGAACACCTGGCCAACATGTTTACAAGACTACTGGTATAATGTAGATACTACACAAAGCATAATTATTAATACCTGTCTAAATTTTCCATACATTATCATTATTACTGTAACTGGAATAGATTTTTAAAGTGTTATAATAATATTATAATACCTGAGGATGATTGGCACTAGTTATCCTATGGTCGGTGTTTGTAATCTTGTACAGCTCAGCTGACAATTCATTCACAAATTCTCTGCCTTGGTCCGTTATCAGTGTCTCAGGGCAACCCATCCGACACATGACCTACATGTACATGTATATAGACACATAATAACAAGCAGTATAATTATATCACAAATATATTATAGTTGTATTATTATTATAGTATAAGTATAATGTCTTAAATGGAAACTTACAGAATAAATGAATCTTGCCACACCAACAGCGGTTTTATCTGGAAGTGGAGCAGCTTCTGCCCACTTGGTGAAGTAGTCAGTAAGAGTGATGACATACTGATTACCACTGGGTGTTTTGGGTAATGGATCTATCAAATCCATGCCCACTTGGGACCATAGTTTTTGTGGGACAGGAATTGGTCTTAGAGGCCCTGGAGCCTTCTGCAGCTTGTGATTGTTCCTCTGACATACATCATATGATCTAACCTGGATGAATATACATAAAAAAAAACATACTAATAATTATAGTACACATAATTACTATACGTATGGCATTTGGTATAAGATGGTAATAAGAACTTACATATTGCTTGACATCACTAGTCAATCCTGGCCAGTAGTATTTAGAGGACACTGCACCCAAAGTATGGTTTATACCAAAATGACCATTGTTGTGAATGCTCTCCAGGACTCGTTTCCACTTTTGGACATCCTCTACCACCATTCTCTCCTGTACATTTCCTATACGGATGGCAAATTGTGATTATACTGGGGTTTTCACTGCATATAGATCTAGCAACTCATGCAGTATAATAAATACATAAAGACACCTCCCCCCCCCCCCACCCCCGAGATCCTACAGTATTGTTTACAAGATCATCACTCAGTGAAGCTTACCTTCCTTTGTCGTGTCCACTGCACTGGCTGACTGGTCGTGTGAGCAGGTAAGGGAGAAGATACGACAGCATGGAGACAACACCAACTGGATGGCCTCGTATGATGGGTTCTATCTCACCAGAGGCCATTACTCCAACAACAGCTCTGCCACCATGCACGACTATGAGACAGGAGCAGTGACATGGTAATTTTGTTGAATTTATAATCAAAATAATGCTCACCATTTTCCTATGTTTCAACCAGGTATGCACACTAAACCAAGCGGGGTCCATGTTACAACTGGGAGGGCACCACTGGCAGCGTGGAAGGTGACATGCTGGAAGAGATCCTCACTGGTGTGCAGGCAGAGGGATTCGTTCTTTCGGAGTTGGTGGTAGACAAGAACACTAGTGTCAATGCTATCTACTGCCAACACTTTCCGGAGGGAACGATTACATACTGCAGCAACCACTGCTCCAAGACACTTCACTACGATCTGTCTAAAATCAAACAGAACAAGTGCACGGTAATGAATTCATCATGATTACAACGAACATTTACATGTATCTCACATTATATTGTTCACAGTGCCATAGTCAGGGTCTTCCAAGATGCAAGAGAATGCCAGAGTCATTCCTTGCCAGCTGCAAAGCCGCCCTCAACAATCTCATTGCTTCTGTGCTGGAAAAGGAAGACCCACTTGCAAAGTTCTCAGAAGGAATTCAAAACTTCTACGAGCACTACTGCAGGGACAACCACACCTCTGAATGGTGTACACATGACAAGGTACTGCAAAAATACAATCACATAACGACAAAATTAATCATAACATACACAGGAACACGATAGGGCACCATACACTTCCAAACACAGGTTTACCTGTGAGTCCCGGAGTGGTCCGTTCAACACACTGTTGAAGGAGATGGCTGAACGACCCCAAGACTATGTCTCTGAATGTGGACGCATCACCACAAACACTGTCGAGGGGTTCCATGGGCTAGCACTGATGTACCGTGGGAAGAGGACTGACCTTGGCCACTCCCACTACATCTGTAAAACGAATATGGCCATTTGTCACAAGGTAGTTTTTTATAATCCAATATTTCACTTACAATCAATATAATATGCATCTGTAGAATCTCGGCCCCATATGGAAAGTGCTATGCCTCATGAGGATGGGAGTACAAATCCCATCTGACGCCATCTCCAGCACCCTGCTGGATCAGGAAGAGTGGTACAAGAAGTGCAAGAAATGGTCCACACAAAAGTACCACCACAAACGGTAACACTTACTGCAAATAAACCAAACATGAAGTGACATTTAAGCATGGTGTGTTTCTACAGCAACTTACAAAAGAAGGCGAAGAAGGCACGGCATGAACAAGAGAAAGAGTACATGAACACTCTTTCTCAGTTCGGCCAACCTGTTGGAGAGTACTCAGGCCATGGTCAAGGTGAACGAGAGGACCCTCTACCAGATGAACCAAATGATGTCATGGATGGCATCGAGGAGGGGCCTGATCCTGGTATGGAGGGAGTGGACACTGATGACAACGGCAGTGACACAGAGGCTCTACACATCCTCTTTGACATCGAGACCACTGGCCTGGGTGTATACACCCAACACATCACTGAGATTGCTGCCAAAGTGATCGGTGTACCTCTTTCAGGGCTTTCTTCACCTTCATTCTCCTCACTTGTGAAAACATCTTGCAAGATCTCCGCAAGAGGTGCCACACCTATTATTACAAAAAATTACATGAATTTATAAATTTATGTAATTGTATAGCAAAACAGACGACAGGCATCACTGCTGCAATGTTGCAGAGAGAAAGACCCCTTACTCAAGTGTTCCCTGACTTCATCAGTTGGGTAACACTTCTCATTGAAGAAGTTGCATCACAAACAGGCAAATCATATCACCCAGGTAACAAGTATTAGTTGGCCAATAATATTTTACATACTATGTTAATGAAGATTGACTGTTTTCCCTCCAATATTGGTTGCTCACAACGGCTTCTCCTTTGACTTCCCACTGCTAATTGCTGAGGTAGAGAGACGTCCTCTCCTGTCCACTGCCTGTCTGACGTCTCAGAATCTCCATTTTTCTGACACTCTGCCACACATAAGGCAGAAGAAGAAAGATGGAGTTGATTGCTTGCGAGATGTAGAGTTTCAAACTTGAAGCACTGCATGTACTCACATTTTTTTCCAAGTGATCACTACCCAGGTGTGTATAGCAGTGGCAGATCTAGGAAATTGAATAGGGGGGTTCTAATCAATGCGCGCGGAGCGCGCGAAAATTTTTACCTAGTCCCGCCCACTTCCGGTCGCAACAGCCCCGCCCCTTTAGCGCTCGTGCAGCTAAAATTTTGCCAAAAAAGCCTGAATGGAAGAAAAAACGGCAAGAAAGAGACAGAAACTCTATATTTTTCACAAAAGACTAATATTCAGCGTGATTCTGAGTTGCTTTTAGTATTTTTAAGTTGAAAGGAGGGTTCCATCTTGGCCTTTTCCAATCTGCACAGTTAATTATAATGCGAGATCTCAGCTGAAAGGGGGGTTCCGTGTAACCCTTGAACCCCCCCCCCCCTGGATCCGCCACTGTATAGTATATACCTGTATACAACAACAAGAAACACTGATACATAATTTTGCTTTCATTTACTTGGACAATTATAGCACACAGAGCTCTAGCAGATGTGGAGACAATGGAGAAGCTGATCATGCAAACTCCTCTAGGAGACTTACTGGGTGACCTTCCCTCCAGAACCACAGGGAGTCATCAACGTTGCTCTGTCGTGCTTCGAGCGCTTGGTAACAACATAACTCCATGCCAAGCAAAGTGTCTGGACAGCCTTGGCTTGACCTATCACGAGCTTAAATTCCTCAGGAACTCGAGCGACTGCACAGCTGACTTCTTGACAGTGCTCTCCAATAAGGGAGTCAACAGCAAGCCACTCAGAGAGAAGCTCGTGACTCTTATCAAGCCTTGAAGCAGACCAGTCTGACAGCAAGTTCTATCTCAACTGCCACTCTCCTCCTCACCAACTCACTGCTCTCCTCCTCACCATCGAGATTTCACCTCAACCGGCTCTTCTAAGAGCCACCACAATCACAAAAGATTTCCCTCTGATCTGCCACGTGTACAAATAATTTTCTACTCGCGTTCAATACTACTCTGCACTATTAAGGCCTGGGTCAATTAGTAAAACAACCTAAAATGTCCATAATAAAAAATCATATTGACTAAATCTACTACCCTCTTTGCTAAATATTATCACATCCCCTCAAAATATAACCTTTCTATTACATGTTTCCAAATTTTCCAAATTAAATAATTAATATTCATGAAAATGTTGAAGTTTTAACAATATCACTAAAATATGAATAATTCATTTTCCAGAGGACTATGCATGTAACTATGCATGATTGACAAGGAATTGTTTGCAATTCAACTTAACTCTTACTGAGAAGCTTAAGAAGGTAACAAGTTCAATGCAAAATTTGAGAAGGGAGCAAATTCAATTAAAATATTCTGGAACATGTCAAAGAACGGTAGAGCTAAAACAGCAGAGAACAGCAGAGCTAAAGCAAACATTTGTGACTTATGCTAGGGTGTGCAACATGAAAAATCAACATTCGACTTTTGAACAACTAATTCATGCAATATGTACAGTAGGTTGAAACTTAAATTAGCGCACCTTCAAACTCCGTTGTCTCCTATCAACAAATGACTTCTGAATTCTTGGTACTAACTACTTTCAACAGAATCAGCCAGATGGTTACCAATAACAGAGGCTTGTTTCAACTCTATCAGAGAATTGGTAAGGCCCTCCTCTAACTAACGCAACATGGAGGGATTCGCTTCTCTCTTGCATGCAAGCAAAAATGGCAAATAATTGCGATTTTAGCGGTAAAAAATGCGTAAATTTTGCTGACAATGCAATATGAAACTTATGGTTTTCTTTCACTGTAGCGACAGAGATCAGGAATCGAAAGTGCGCTAGTTTAAGTACCAACTTACTCTACATGTTGCATGTATTAATTGTTCAAAAGTCGAAAGTTGATTTTTCATATTGCACACCCTACTTATGCTGTGGACAAGTCAAAGCAGATGATGACTCACTCACCTGTGAAGGAGCCTGTGGTTGTTTCATGCACAGATACTGTGCTGGAGTGACTAAAACGCTTTACAAAGAACTTTACACAAGTAAGTCGCCGTTCGTTTGCCAGTACTGTCAGCTAAAGTTAACAAAGGTCGTAAATGAACAACTGAGTGCCGAAGTTGAGAAGCTCAAGCTAGACCTCTCGGAAGTCAAAAAGTTCCTAGAAGACACGTCGAGGTCCACCCAGCTGCAGAATGTCAGCTCTTTTGTTAGCGGCGACACAGCCCTGCCCTCGGCCACTTCCGAAGCTATTAAGGAGCTCAAGCAAGAGGTAGAGCAGCTTCAGGCAGCCATCTCTAAACGCAGTCTTACGCAGCAGCAGCCAGTAAAAGTGGCATTAGCCTCGGTAAGGCTCCCCATAAGAAAGCAAGAAACACCAAGTCCAAGGCCTATGGCAAACCTGCACAACCTGAGTCAAACCTATCCAAGAGGCATGCAAGTCTAACTAAGAACAGAGTCCCTGTTGTAGGAGCAAGAAAAATCTGGGGCACCATGAGAGAAACCACATCTGCAGCAATCAGTGCAACCCTGACAAAGCTCACTTCTCTCAGTAATGGTCAGTTGCTGATAAGACGTAAGTTCAAATCAATAAATAATGGTAACAATGAATATGTACACAGTAAAAACAGGTGTGTCAATTCAACACATGTGTAGTGTGTTACACATGTGTCAAAAGTGCTAAAGTGTGTTATTTTCACCATAATGGTGTTTCAAACTCAAAAAGTGTGTTGTTTTAACACATGTGCAACCAAATGACACACATGTTAACTATTTGTGTGTCAATTCAACACATGATCAATGTGTAGTTTTGAGTACTCACATTTCATTAGGTGGTACAAATAGCTAATAATTAATTCAGTGAAATACAAATGTCATAGAACATACTAGCATCCCAAGGGACTCGCACATTAGAGCCATGAGGTACGTCTTATGGAAACCTATAACATAAGCAACCAACTATTGCTCAAATTTACCCACTCAATAGCTTAATTGTAATTCTACAAGCATTTTCATGTACTTTAACACGTATTTGTAAGATTGCTTCATACNAGCATCACTACAGTGGCCTTGTGTGTCAATGGTACAATAAGGGATTGATTTTTGAATCTCTTCAGCTCTCTCGCAGAGTGCTACCAAAGAGACGAACAAATCACCATGTCATAAAACACCCTTATAGTGATTGAAGTCGCTTACTCCTGCTATCTCAATCTTGGGTCTGGGTAAGATGCCAGCCTTTCTCTTTCTCTTTACTGCCTCCGATCCAATCCAGTTCTATAGATCATAGATCAAATATGACAAGAAAATTAATAGTTATTTAATATATATACCATCAGTGCACATCGGTCGCATAACATACTTTGACCCTTTCCACACTTGTGTTAATCTCATTCGAGCACCTCTGAATGAGTTCGGCATTTCTTCGGTGAGTCGATGTCATGCCATACTCATTGAAGTAGCGCATCAGGACATCACGCTGTTCAGCAGTGAAGAGAATGCCTCCTGAAAGTCAATCATACCGAGAGGGAAAATAGAAAATGATTTTTTTAACTTAAATCAACGTTATGTACAATTATGAAGCCTATCCCAAAGTAGATAGTTAGTATATCTTAATTTCAGACTTTGCATGATTGTACAAATACAAGAAACACAGGCTGAAGAGAAAGGCTTGAGTGAATCACCCATATGCTGATCGATAGAAGGCAGCTGTGATCATTCGAACGTAATAAAATGGCGGGTGTTGACTTACTCCCTCTGCTCCCGGCGAGAGGTGCGTCCAGATGGCTCAACGGAGCAATGGTGGCACTCAGTACATCACTACCAACATTTTGAGTCACCTCGACCGTCTGCAAAACTGGATTCCCGTCCATGGACGACAAAAAAATGTCCTGACAAACGGGCAAGAATTTTTCACTAAATCGGCGAAATGATTAAAAAATTTTGGTTCAGCCCAGCATCACTGCGCATGCGCAAATGTCTCACACTAAAAGTGGGCGGGGCTGGATATGCAATGGCTGCCAAGCTTGTCAGTTACCCAGCCAACAAGCACTACTACACAAAGCTAGAGCTGAGTTACCTAGCTCTTTGTTTGGGATTTCCTTCCGACCTGTTTGCCAGCATTCAACACAGTCATTCTGAATCAGGAGCTGTGTACAAGGTTGCTGATATCACTGTGTCTCTTGAGAGTGGAACTCTGAAAAAGAAATTGAACAATACTTTTAACAGGTATGATGATACCTACAACATCAAGACATTCAAGAGAGCCATGTGTCTTCTTCGGCACAAGAAAATGACTTTCGATGAGATTTCCACAGCAAGAGTTGCATTTGAACTCCACTCTTGTGAGAATGGCAGTGGAATGATGACTGAGGTGAGTGTGGTACTGGAGGCTTTGAAAATGCTAGAGAAGGTCATTTCTCCGACAAGACTCGATGCCGAGATACAAAAACAGCAACACTATTGCGACTTTCCAACCAGGATTCAACTCTACGAGTTCTTCTCTTTGGTAGCACTCTGCGAGAGAGCTGAAGAGATTCAAAAATCAATCCCTTATTGTACCATTGACACACAAGGCCACTGTAGTGATGCTACAGATGGACTGGCACTGCCTGACTTTAATCGTTTACTGATGACAACAGATCAAAAGATACTGGATCATCTTGAACACAACTACAAAACCTCACTCTATAAGATTGTGAAAGCAAGTCCAGCACCTGCTGTGAGTGAACACACAGTGTCCAGTGCTACAAGAAGAGATAAAGCCTTCACGGCCAGGGAGCAGTTTCGATCTTTTACACCTTCACTTGAACACTCTCAACTCCAGCTCCATCAAGCAAGGAATGGTGTCCATGTTTTTACAGGGGAGCAGTACAAGATGGCTGAAAGAAAATGCACACCTGTACACTACAGAGCAATGAGCCACGATATAGCACTCAAGGAACCACTTAAACTACGCTTTCGTAGAACACCAGTGTCGAGGCTGACACAGGACAAAGAGTCCAAGGGGAAAAGAGCAAGAAAGGCATCTTCTTCAATGTCATCACGTACTCAGTCCATGGACTCAGTTTCATTCACCCAACAGAAGGAACAGGACTTTCATCATAGTACCCTTTACCAATCACCTCATGAGGCCATGTTTCAAGAACAGTGTACTCCCAGTCGACAAATGAGTGTACATAAGCCAGTTACTGGCAGTTCTAGACACCGCAGAGCTGCTAGTGAAGGCGGACAGTGCTTCAAATTCAAACCACTAGTGACTAGACAGGACATTTTGCACAATGAGGCCAGGATGAGAGAACTGGAGTGGACCTCAATGAGAAGAAAAACGCAACAATTGCAGCAAAAGAAGGTGAGCTGTCACTATCTCATTGTCACATTGTATGGTTTAATCAATGCTGTATGTTGTGTTTATAGGAAGCTGCACAAAGTGCTGCGAATCTGAGGCAGTCAACACCTGTATGCGAAGCAAGGGTTCAAAGTTCAGCATCTAGGTGTAGATCTAAAAGTCAGACCTCTATACAGAGACGTGAGAAAAGGCATCCACTGCCAGTGGTCATGTCCTTCTCCGAACTACCCATTTTTAAAACGATACTTCAACAGAAACAGCTTAAAACTGCTTCACAAGCGTGCTAGCTTATCATTCTAGCTTTCAATCATGTATATTAATGACTATTGATATTGTGGTTATAATGTATAAGTCATAACCATACAATGTGTGCATGAAAAGGATCTGAGTGTCACTATGTGCCATTACAATTTACAATCAAGTCTGCTCTTCAGTTTCCTCTGGTGGTTTATCGCCTTCCCCTGCTGGAGCAGAGGATTCTGTTTCAGGAGGAGGCACTTCAGCTTCATCTTTCTTTTCAGGTTCATCTTTCTTTTCAGGTTCTTCAGTTTCACTCTTTTCTTGAGATGATGGTTCTTCCACTGTACCAGAGCCTTCATCCGTCTTTGTCTCTTCCTGCTGCTCACTAGGTTGCTGCTCCACAACTTCTGGTTTCGTCTCGCTATCTTGATCGGTTGTCTTTTGCGCTTCAGCTTGCTCACTAGGTTGCTCAGACATCTTCTCTTCTGGTTGTTCACCAAACACTTTCTTCAGTGGCTCTGAGCTGGTTCCTTCCTCTTCATTTGTAGCTGCCGCTGTAGGAAGTGTACAATATACACCATAATAACCACCCGTGTACATGGAGAAATCATGCTTATGAGTTCAGTGTTTCCCCCAAAGAGGGGTAGGGGGGTGCTCCCCCCTCCTTTCAAATACACTTCCCTCTGCATACAAATACATATAAAATTACTAATTTTCAGACAATTTTAAGCAACTCCACCCACCTCCCCCCCTCTTTACTTTTGTTCAGGGAAAACATCGGAGTTCTAGTAGCTCAGCAATAAGAGCAGTCGACTAGAATTTGAAAGACTTGGATTTGAATCCCAGCTGTATATATATATTTCACATTTCATGCACTAACCTGCAGGTTCACTACTGGTCTCTTTAGTTTCTTCCACAGGAGCAGGTGCAGTGGAAGTTGCTTCAGAAGTCGTCTCAGGTTGGCTCACTGGTGCTGGAGGAGTGAGCTGTGGTGCTGGGACACCCAGTATTTTAGCCACCACATCCTGGATGATACCTAGAGATAAGAAAACAAATGCAATAGAAAATAGTTTCACACTGCAGAAAAAGTAGTTGGATGGCTTACAATCAAGCACAGTTCGTGCAAGGATTTTCTTCTCAAGAGCCTTCTCAGCTTCATCCATCAAATAAGGCATGAAGACTGTCTCCACCTCTGTATAACAAGATATGCCAAGCATCTTAACAGAGCACTTGACATCTTGCATTGCAAGCTACTCACCTCTTTCCACAGGATCGTAGAAGAACCCACTCTCATTGAGAGTGGAGAACACAGATGGTACCAGATCAGAAAGATAGCTCTGAGCAAACGCTCGAGCTGCAATCTTTTCGGCTGTCTCCTTCTCCTTGAGTAGAGCCTCACGCTGTTGTTGCATTCGACGTTCCTACATCATCAAATATTACAAGTATAACACATGTACACACTATACAACACACACACACACACACACACNGTAGACTTGTGAGAGAGCCTTCGACTGTCTCTTGGCATCCACTACATCATCACCGGTCATAGGCAAGTTGAGAGCACCGGCTTTGGTAGTGCTAGAAATGGGAGCTGGTGCCATGTGCATGTACGGTAGATCTGCAATGACAGCATAGTCATCATTTCCAATACCTTTCAGAACATCGAGGGATGCTAAATCTTGTGGAATTGATGCACTGGTAGATCGGTCTGAAGGAGAAGCTGGTCTGTCAGACTGACAGCCATTGTCTTCGTTAGTTTCGATCTCTTCAAAAGGACCACTTATGGTCGATACATTGTCCTCTTCATCTTCACCATTGGGGGGGAAGGTGTCTCTAAAGTGTGCACTCTTTCTCTGAGTTGGTTTGAACTCCAGGGAAGATTCGATTGGACTTGTCACATCTCCTTCACTGTTGGGAGGAGGAGATTTACTGTTGCTCAGTTGGACAATTGGTCTTGGTGGGACAGGGGGTGCTGCTTCGCTGGGTTTCCTCGGGGGGAGTTTAGGAGGGCTCATGTTTGGGAGCTGTTCGAGCATGAAAGGATTTGAGTGACTCCGCCTGTGCCCTTGTCGTCTTTCAAACGACTGGCTCTTCTTCATGACAGGATTACTTGAATCTATCGTGTTGTAGCTTGGTAGTGGAGGTCTCGAACGGCCGGCAACCCTCATGGAAGCAAACGCTTTTGTGTTTCTTTCATTTTGGTAGTCATCTGGAAGCGGTGGCAACTCTGCCATGGCTTTTTTCAACTCCATCGGCCGGAGGTAAGGCTCAGCATCTAAGTTGTTAAAGCTACTGCCACTCTTGCTTGCCTTCAGGTTACTCCCTTCGTCTGGAAAGAGGAGACAGTCCATGGAACTGGACAGCCGCCTCGTTTCAGTCGTGTCACTGCTCAGAACAACTTTGTTCTCGGGCTTGTGAAGGTGTTGTTGAGAGGATGTTTTATCTTTATTCTTTTTCATGGTCCCCCCAGGTGTAATATTCTCCCTGGGGGGCAGTGGAGGGGGGTTTCCATTGGGAATGGGAGACGTGAAAGCAAAGTGCCGTGAATCCCGACTGTGACCACTCCCATGGCTAGCTGGAGAGAGCGTGTCGTTGATCAGCATACGAGGAACGTCGTACATCATTCGAGGGGTGTCATAGGTCATTGTGGCCCGTGGAGTGTCATAAGTGCTTGGAGGTGTGTCGTACGTGGAGCGGTGAGGATTGTAGATCGATCGGGGGACATCGTAGGTCAAGTAAGGTGGAAGCATACTCTGTATGTCGGGGAGAGTTGTGGAGCGTGTTTTGGGAGATATGTTGGTCGATGAAGGATTCATGAGAGCAGGATGTGTGCTCATGTCGGGTGTGTTACGATAGCTAGAGGGAGTGGAGGGTTCAGTGAGGATCTCAATGTCATCTTCGATAGTTGGTGGAGGGGAGGTGGCTTTTGTTGAGGGAGAGAAGACATAATCATAGAGGCTATCACTCCTGTGGAGAGAGAGAGGGAGAAAGAGGGAGAGAAAGAAACAAAGAAAGAGAGAAAGAAGTGGGAGAGAAAGAAAGAGAGAGAGAGAGAGAGAGAGAGAGAGAGAGAGAGAGAGAGAGAGAGAGAAAGAGGGAGACAAAGAGAGAGAGAGAGAGGGTAAAAAGAGGTTTTAAACTGTTGTTATGAGGTTAGTGGGTAATTTGTATCAGTACAACAGAACATGATGTGGTATGAGAGAGCTAATTAAGTGTGAAACACTTTGTGTAGGTAGGACCATTTGATATGGTCTGAAACCAGTGAGCGTATCGCACACACACTCTTGTACAACGTATCCACACACACACGTCTTAAATGATTTAAGTAAACCAGAGGAGCCGGTGTTCTTAATGTCACTTCTGCACCACAATTGACATACGTAGCCTGAGAATAAACTTTACTAGTGTATTTAATCTCTAAACAAAAAACAGGATGCAGAAGTGAACTTTGGTTTTGTTCAACAAAAAGGTAGTTTTATGGGAAGCTTAATGTTTTCTGAGAATGTTGACAGCTTAAGGTACCACTTTCCAGAAACTCAACACACGCCATGGTTTGTATAAGACCGGAATTCCTTTCCTGGTAATCGCCTGCCATTGGATGCATTGACGTTGCTGTAAAGTGCAGCTGTCATTGAGTCAATGATATTGGAATGCTTATAATAATTAGCGTGTGTGATTACTATATCCACACGTAGTTAATCAATAGTATTGAGAAATCAAAACTAGTTATCATTCTTGTAAGAGAGAGAGAGAGAGAGAGAGAGAGAGAGAGAGAGAGATTTTAAAAATGGTTTGTGAGTGAGACAGTGACTATTATATGGATACTGAGGCCATGCATCTTAGCTAACTATAGGAATACACACACACACACAGTCAGTCAGATCTGTCCACCATCTTGAGCAGTCTAGATGGACTCCCAGACTCCATTAAAGTGCTTTGAAGTAAATGAGAAGTAGCAAGGCTAGTAAAGAAGCCTCATTCAATCAAAGCTAGGTGAAATTGACCCCCATTCTAGTTACCCCTATCAAACGAAACAGACTAGGACACACAGTCAACATGAAAGTGGACTTGGACATTCCAGCAAACAACCTTAGAACAAGCTTGAGCGGAAGTTCCACAATATTCCAGACTGACAGATCTACATGCACATGATCGGTTATGGTACATGGCATTTCTCAAAGATCATGCAATTTACAACGGAAGTAAGTTCGCATTTTGGCGGCAAAGTTTGTCCCATGCACTTCATGCCAAGGTCAATTCTCAATGACATGTGCGTGTACATAAACAAGACGTATACTTCCGTCATTGTGGTTGACATAACGACTCGTAAGGGACAACAAATTGATCAAGTGAAAAATGTGCAACCACATTTTAGTTTAATGAACTAATGGAAGTCAAAGTGGCTAGTGAGTGTACAGAGCATGTAGCAGCTTCCCAGCAGTTAGTGTAATGTGGTTTAGCCAGAGCTAGAGTATGCTAGGACTGTATATGTTACAATCACTGTGACTGGAATGAAGGTACTCCATTGGTAGCCTCGTACCCAGGCCTTCCCCAAAAAATATGCGCGAGGAAAAAGGAGGGGGGAAGCTTAACTTTGCAACTCGCGAAATATAAAATACGCGCCGGGGAAGGCTTCGGAATGAGGCTACTCCATTGGCTTAATTGTGAGCTGCTAAAGAATGGTTATATCTATAGAATGCACTCAGCTGTTGTTACATATACACTTTCAAAATCTCAAATGTGAGTGGTGAAAGTTCCTCTGTTGCCAGTTTGTCAATACATGTTCACACCCATGTCACTCAAAATCTCTCCCACTCTATTTGACCCACACCTTTCCCTAGCCTAGGACCCCAGGCACCCAGTATAGCTATCTAAATCTATATGCCAGTCATCACAAGTAGCTCACTAGTCACCGGTCTTGGAGGTTCAAGGAAGACTGGCCACACAATCTCATGAGGTCAAACCAACATGCAGTCACATTAATTGTAATCACGGAAGCTAGCTTAAGTTGGACCACCCTGAAAGAACCGATTCAGCAGAAATGAAATCTAGCATGACCTGTTTTGATAGGCTTCACCACAACATGGAGGAGGAGGAAGATGCTCTGTGTGTGTTTGTCGACCCAAGGATATGAATGATGAAACACAGAAATCACACATGACATGTAGCTCCTGCCACAGTTCCCTAAGGGAGTTCCATCAGGTATTATAAACAATCATGAGAGTAGAGGCCTGGTTAATGACCCTGAACAGGAAGACTCCATATTCTTGATGGACAGGCTCACAAACGAAACCAGAGATGATCGAGGGAGTGAGCATACATTGCATATACTTATGTACAGCTGGTGGGAGCAAATGGCACATGCTATATATGACTGTGTATATGTATATCTATCCATAAAGCCTATAGTCTACTCATGATAGCTTGGTCTAAGAATGCTCAAATTAGAAGCAAGTTAGTATGTTTTGAGTGTTAATGTGTGCTAGTGTCAATAACCCTTACACATGAATGGTAGAAAATGGACACCTACCATCGCCACAGTTATTATCATTGGCGCCACTCTCATGTCGATATGGTCTAAAGTGAAAGCTAATGACAGCTGCTGGGAATGACCATTGCCTTCCGTTTAGATAAAAATGAGAAGCATATTCACACTAGTGTGGTCAGTTGATCGGTAGCAACTGCTATCTGATAGACACAGGAAGCTGCTGTGCTGAAGATACAAGCAAAGGCACTGGTAGTTACACAGAATAGCTTGTTTGTTGACAGTACAGAGGGTCATCAATAGCTAGCCGGGTTCAGCTGCCACTGGGAAGACAGCAGGAAGAGGGGACAATGATGGAGGGTCCATATTTGACACTGATTAGTAGAGTGTGAGTGAGCGAGTGGGCTTATAGCTGTCCCTGATGACAACAATGTGTGTAATCAAGTCGGTACTATGGCCTTTAGAGAAGTTACTGGTCCATTAGCACGTGGAATTCGTGATTGGTTTACTCTAGCTACGGCATGCACTACTCATCGAAGTGCATTAATATCAATTTGCTAGATCGTGCTATTGTACTGAGTAGGCTCATTTTGGGTCAAGTTTTAATCTACTCATAATTTTAGACTGGGTGTAGTCAATAGTTTGTCTTTGCCTTGAAATCACACCGAGAGATAAACCCAATGATTGTACATGCATCTATGTAATACATATTAATTGGATACACGGTTGGAATGCAGCAATCAATTCCCCATTTCCCAGTGGGCCAATGCAACTTCAGCTCAGGTGTGAGAGACAATCACAGCACAATGGATGATATCACCCACAAAACAGTGTACCTACACTCATCAAAGTATACCCACACACGTATTACATGGACCGTTTATCTTCTTGTGGTTTCAATTCAATTACCCCCGTACAAATGTGTGCCTGCATGTGCACACACTTAAACACATTCCCTTTGCATAACTTCACCGGACCATCTTAGGTTGGAATGGCCGAACTAAGGATGCACTGTTGGCAAACAATGAGAATGGAATGAAAAGAATCTCGATCATTCGATGGGGAACCCGAGCTGACACCATTACACATGCAAGCAAGTACAGCTAAAAGAGAAGACCAAGAAAAACTTAGCTCCTCTTAATATTCACTAACCAAACTCTTGCATCAAGTGGTTTAGACAAGGTGTCACTTATTAGTTGGAGAGTAGCTCTTATCTCAAAACTAACCACCATTGAGCCACAGCTACACCAGATGTGGTGGTAGTAGTCTGGTCTCCCTTGGCAACACACAGCCTTGATGAGCTTCAAGAGTGTGTGAATGGACTCCCACTTTAGAGGGCCCAGCTGACCACCCAGTCTGAATCCTAGCTAGAGACTGAAAGCTATAAAACACACCGCTGCATGGGCTGCACTACAAACACATCTTGTCTATATTCATACTTTCATGTCACACACATTCACAGACACAAATACAAATATTTACACACGAATTAAAAGCTATAGATGTTTGTTTGAAGAGCTTTGCATGTGTTGTTGAGCAAAAGAGAATTAAGGAACAGTTGGTTTATTAAATGCAGTAGTAGTATAACAAAGAATGTTAGATGAATAGGATGTACCAAGAGTGCATAATCATTTAGATGCAGCTATATAGTTGATATGGGGGTGCAGCAGTGATCTCAGAAATAACCAGGGAAGTCACAAACCACATTAGTCCTAAATGTGAGGATTTCATGGTGTACAAAAAGGAGCTAGGACATGTGACACAGTGGCTGTCTGACCTCTAGCTAGACAACCAGCCAGATCTTTCCTGTCCAACTACAATACAATCACTGTTCATCATCACAATTCTGCAGTCAGTCCACCAAGAGAAGTACAAGGTACAAGAACTAACACAGAACACAACAATTTTTGTTTGTTTTGTTCCCCTCCACTTGTTACTAGGCACACAAATCATCCATGTACTGCACATATCATTGCAATGACCCAACCTCTATGTCAGACTAGTACAGTACATGGCAATACTGCATTATAGCACTAATGCTGCCAATCAAAGCATACCAATGCAGATACAAGGATCACACCAGTGACCAACCCTGTTCTCCCATGCTCCACAAGTTCAAATGAGTTGCAAGCATTCTTCAAAACTAGTGAGCCACTGAAATCACCGTGTCTTCTCTGATAAACATAATCCTTGTATGGACATAAACGTTAAACAGGCATTAATTCTGGCGCCCCTGCGCCCCTATAGGTGATGAAATTATCAAAAGTAGTGTTTCAAAATTAACTTGGAATTTCACCTTCAAGGGAGCTATGAGAGGCAGCTGGAGGGTGCAAATCACTGAACCTTATAAGCATGTAGACTTTGTAACTTTCAAAGCAATTTGGGGGGGTACGTATACACACATAGATCAAATGAATGAATCTAAATTCTATTCATTGTCGGCCTATCTCCCTACACGAGACACACACACACACACACACACACACACAAAGTGGACTAATGATATTCATTATTTACTTAGGGACACCATGGGATGAGTATGNTGCATCTATGTAATACATATTAATTGGATACACGGTTGGAATGCAGCAATCAATTCCCCATTTCCCAGTGGGCCAATGCAACTTCAGCTCAGGTGTGAGAGACAATCACAGCACAATGGATGATATCACCCACAAAACAGTGTACCTACACTCATCAAAGTATACCCACACACGTATTACATGGACCGTTTATCTTCTTGTGGTTTCAATTCAATTACCCCCGTACAAATGTGTGCCTGCATGTGCACACACTTAAACACATTCCCTTTGCATAACTTCACCGGACCATCTTAGGTTGGAATGGCCGAACTAAGGATGCACTGTTGGCAAACAATGAGAATGGAATGAAAAGAATCTCGATCATTCGATGGGGAACCCGAGCTGACACCATTACACATGCAAGCAAGTACAGCTAAAAGAGAAGACCAAGAAAAACTTAGCTCCTCTTAATATTCACTAACCAAACTCTTGCATCAAGTGGTTTAGACAAGGTGTCACTTATTAGTTGGAGAGTAGCTCTTATCTCAAAACTAACCACCATTGAGCCACAGCTACACCAGATGTGGTGGTAGTAGTCTGGTCTCCCTTGGCAACACACAGCCTTGATGAGCTTCAAGAGTGTGTGAATGGACTCCCACTTTAGAGGGCCCAGCTGACCACCCAGTCTGAATCCTAGCTAGAGACTGAAAGCTATAAAACACACCGCTGCATGGGCTGCACTACAAACACATCTTGTCTATATTCATACTTTCATGTCACACACATTCACAGACACAAATACAAATATTTACACACGAATTAAAAGCTATAGATGTTTGTTTGAAGAGCTTTGCATGTGTTGTTGAGCAAAAGAGAATTAAGGAACAGTTGGTTTATTAAATGCAGTAGTAGTATAACAAAGAATGTTAGATGAATAGGATGTACCAAGAGTGCATAATCATTTAGATGCAGCTATATAGTTGATATGGGGGTGCAGCAGTGATCTCAGAAATAACCAGGGAAGTCACAAACCACATTAGTCCTAAATGTGAGGATTTCATGGTGTACAAAAAGGAGCTAGGACATGTGACACAGTGGCTGTCTGACCTCTAGCTAGACAACCAGCCAGATCTTTCCTGTCCAACTACAATACAATCACTGTTCATCATCACAATTCTGCAGTCAGTCCACCAAGAGAAGTACAAGGTACAAGAACTAACACAGAACACAACAATTTTTGTTTGTTTTGTTCCCCTCCACTTGTTACTAGGCACACAAATCATCATGTACTGCACATATCATTGCAATGACCCAACCTGTATGTCAGACAAGTACAGTACATGGCAATACTGCATTATAGCACTAATGCTGCCAATCAAAGCATACCAATGCAGATACAAGGATCACACCAGTGACCAACCCTGTTCTCCCATGCTCCACAAGTTCAAATGAGTTGCAAGCATTCTTCAAAACTAGTGAGCCACTGAAATCACCGTGTCTTCTCTGATAAACATAATCCTTGTATGGACATAAACGTTAAACAGGCATTAATTCTGGCGCCCCTGCGCCCCTATAGGTGATGAAATTATCAAAAGTAGTGTTTCAAAATTAACTTGGAATTTCACCTTCAAGGGAGCTATGAGAGGCAGCTGGAGGGTGCAAATCACTGAACCTTATAAAGCATGTAGACTTTGTAACTTTCAAAGCAATTTGGGGGGGTACGTATACACACATAGATCAAATGAATGAATCTAAATTCTATTCATTGTCAGCCTTATCTCCCTACACGAGAGAGACACACACACACACACACACACACACACACAAAGTGGACTAATGATATTCATTATTTACATAGGGACACCATGGGATAAGTATGATCACTACCATCTGTAACTGAATATATTGCACACTCCTAACAAGTGAAGGACATTGATGAATACTCACAAGGCCCCTCTATACCACACCATGCACAAACCACTACACATGTACATGCACATGTTACATGCACATGTATGTACCAACATGCCACATTAAGATGCAATTATATCAGCAAAGCTAGCTGGTCGACTCACCCCAAGTCAGGATGTCCTCTGAAGGCTTCAGAGAGGTAGACCTGGTGGTCGTGCGATTCATTCTTACTCAGTTTCTTGCTCGTGGAGCCATAGATCTTGTTTGCCTCCGCTAACTTGATCTCGATCAGCTGGTTCTGAAACATTGTCTTAACTACCTCAGGTCCTTCCGATCCTGCCAGCTGCAACACTTGATGGTAGAGGGGCTCTTTTTCAAGCTTGGGTCGAATGTCACTCCAACAGGACGAGAAACTGGTCACTTTCTGTCGAAGGAGATTGCGATAGTCGGCTTTTGCACGATTTAGGTCACCCTTTCGTGATTCAATGACTTGTTTGTACGTGAGCACGCCTGGGGTAGAGTTGCGACCATGCTTAGAGGATTTGTTTTTCTTTGGTGGAGAGATTAGTGCAAAGAAAGCATCTTCTATGTTCACACTATCTCGTGAGGATACCTCAAAGAATGGCATGGTCTTCTTCAAAGCATAGTGTGACATATTTGATCCAAATCTGATCTTCATTTCTTCAGCAATGTCACATTTGACACAAACAAGAACAATCTTTCGTTTACGTTTTGCAATCATCGGGAGAAGCTCAGTAAGAAATGCTATCTGTCTCTCCATCTGTTCTCCCTCCAGAGTGGGATCAAACACACACACATAGCCAAAGATCCCTTTGGTCTTTTTCTCTCCAAAGTCTTCATTTGGAAACAGCTGTGTTGCTTTTCTTACAGGACCTCTAGTTCTTCTTGTAGCCAGGTCAGTGGCCTTCAATCTGTATGCTTCTTTACCAGCAGATGTGGATCTGAAGTGGACAGCTGAAGCTCTACTGATGTAGTCTTGTGTTGAAGGATGTGCAGTCAGTTCATCAGTTTCAGAGCTTCTATCTCCAAGCTTGCTGTAGAACTCAGTCTGCTCAACAATCTGGAATCTGACTTTTGTTCCATCATGAAGATGCTTTGTAGTGGCTCCCCAGTAGATGAAATGGTCTCCATTGTGCACTGAGTTCTTCTCCCAGTCGTCAAAACTGAGCAGTGAACTGTGGTCTTCAATGTAGGCTTCAGGTCGAACGAAACGGTTGCAGAGACATGATTTACCAACACCTTCATACCAGCCGTCCTTGGAGATGATTGCTCGCGGACAGCCGACCACTGCGACTCTGTATACCTTCAATGCCATATGTTGTTGGTGTCTAATCAATGCAGTAATTTGTCTTCTTTTGAACACTCTACTAAAAGGTGAATATTTCACAGTTTATCATTATCTCGTGAAAATAAATAGTTTAGTTAGCAAAAATTGAACCAATAATGACATTCATAGACCGCGGTGAGGTAATGCGCATGCCTACCTAATCAGCATAATTTACAACATGACAGTGTTACTTTGGATGGACAAACACTAAACACGCACTTATTAACAAAAATACACGCCATATTGTTAGTATAAGCTAATCCTCGCCTGCTGGTACAGCATCTTCGAGTTTTCTAATAAATTTAATTCTAATTTCTGTGCTATCGTCACCCTTCAGCTGGTCTTGGATAAAGTTGACCTCCACAGCAAGTTGCACCTGTACAAAGGGGGTTCCATATTATAAATTTGTGTGCATTCACATTCAATAATACATGGACACACACACGGATGTCCGTAAGCTACGTTATTGTGTTTCTGTGAAGATTTACTGCTCAAAATATTTGTCTATCCAACTGACAAGCCACACAATAATTATGCATAATTAGATAGTTATAATTATTACCTACCATTTCCAGTGCTCCCCTGATTACTCCACATATCATATTGGAGTACAACAGGTTGGGATGTTCACTGGGGAGCTCCACAAAGTCAGTGAGAGGATTTTGATCCAATATCAATGAAAACTCATCTCCTTTTTGGTTCCAGTTGGCAATTGTCGGTACTATCCCAAGAAAGGTCTTGAAGCCAACCTGATCGGATGAAGACAAACAAGATTACTAATTTGAGAAGGGGGAAGGAGGAAGAAGGGCGGGTACGAACCTTTGCAAGGATGTCTGCAGTGTCTTTGAAGTCGTAGCACCTTCCTTGTTGAGTTCGGGCAAGGAAATCCTCTATCAGCCTCACACCAATGTTGTATCCCCTATGAAAATTATGTCAATCATACAATAATGTTATGGTAGCTAACATATTTGTGTATGTATGTTTATTCCCAGTCGTAAGGTATACAGTCTGTAGTAAAGGGGTGGTAGGGAAAGAAGGGTGGATACATTTTATCAAGTTGCTTGTTGATCTCTTCATCATCTTCATAGTCTCTCACTAGCTGGGCCACCATTGCTCCATAGGTCAGACAAAACAGCTCTCCACTCTGAGTAGAAGAGAGAGAAAGAGTCTTACAAGGTCAGCAATGGGTAGTTGGAAATGCAAACTTACGACTTTCTTGTCTTGTGGACGATTTGTGTACTGTCTGGAGGACATGATGTTCCCACTGTTATTGAATTTTGCTCCAAAAATATTGAAATTGATCCAGGCGTTTCGGGTATTTAGAGAAAACTGGCGGCCCCTTCAATGTTGTTGGTGAAGAAAGGGACATGTGGGCACTACACAATTTGCTACAGCATTAAATTCTCTTCTTTCTATTTCAGTCATGGCTGACAAAACTGTTGGTTCCAGTCGTAGGAAAAGGAAGAGGGAGGCCAGTGGTTTATCCAGACCAGTAACAGACAGCTCTGTGAGTGAAGAAGACAGTGCCTCTGAGTCAGCAGCACAAGTCATGTATTTCACGTCTTATACTCAACTAGCCGAATACACAAAAACTCTAAACATTCACAGAATCAGATTAACAGACCTTTTGGATTCTCAGGAATTGGACAGCACAGATGAATGGTTTGTTGGCGGTATGGTCACCAATCACCTGGAAATCCCTCAGAGCCAATATAGCCAATGTGGCAAGACACAAGTTTTCATACAAGACGAGTCCGTGAGTGACGACTCCTCGTATATCAGGCACCTTCTTGTTGAGATAGATGTGGATATCGTTGAAAAGTTCAATATTCCTGCGTTGACCGACGACCATGAGCTGTATGTCCACAAGGTCTCTGTCTGTGAGGATGAGACGATGTTCTCGGAGGATATGGGGATTAAGATCATTGCCAGTGGAGGGGAGGCAAGGGTGTGGATCGTACATAGAGACGCAAACAAGGACAAGTTTTTTCAGAAAAGGTGTGGGAAAAAGTTCTGGAAGAAACGCAAGAAGAAGCAGCTAGCGAAGAAAAGAGCCGAAAACGAGTAAGTTTTTAACTGACCCTCCAATTACACACACTTATTACCAGTTCATCTATTTCTATAGGAAACAGCAGGTAGAACCATCAACCTCAGAGGTACCACCATCACCACCACCATCATCATCCCGACAAGAAGAGCAAGTGTTTCCAGACGTGTCAGACTTTCCTGAGTCAGCATTTGAAGATGACCACATGGATGTCGGGGAGAGATCTCGACCCTCTGTCTCCTCCCCCTCCCTCTCCTCCGAGGATGACAGTTCGTACTCTGATAGTGAGAGTGATTTGGACAGTCGTACAGAGTCTGACATCCAATGGGTCCCAAAGCCGAGAAAAACCGGTAAGACGGGTTGTAAGTACGTCTACACTAAGCTGGCTGATTTGCGACCATCAACAGAAAAAGTGAACGTGTTTGGTGTGGTGAAGGAGTTCACTGCCGTTGGTCCCACGAGGGGTAGCGATTACAGTTGTACTTTGACCCTGGTGGATGAGACAGACCCCAGGGTTGGAGTCAAGTGCATTCTCTTCAATAAAAACAAAGATTTGCTGCCTCATGTTAAAAAAGTTGATGAAATTGTATGCATACATCGCGCTTTCGTGAAAGAGTTTCAGTATGCAGTGCAGTTGAATGGTGTACGATTCACGAGTGTGTTGCAGTTCAGTAGCAACATTCAGCGCAAGATCAAACCCAAGACAGGCTCTCTCACGTACACGTTTCTCCACCAGGACAGACTGCGAGTCAGAGAGCTGAGAGAATGGGTGCACAAGATGAAACGAAACGAGACTGCCTGCAAGTTGGACGCAGTCCATCGTGGTGCTCAGTTCGGTCTCTCCTGTCAGGTGGTGTCTGTGTGTGAGTTGGAGTCCCCAGTATGGTGTACTGTATTGACGGTATGGGATGGTAGTGTGCTTCCTCTGAAAGCCAAGAAGGTTGCAGTGGACAGTGTCCAGACTGGGTTCAGTGCTACAGCTCGTGGCTACGATGAGCAGGTGTTTGTGTACGACAAGAAGTGTCTCAGACGTAAGACTCTGGTACCTGGTACTTGTGTGTTCCTGCACGGTGTCCATGCCTTGGTCTGTAGTGGAAGATCTGATTTTGAAGTTGAGCTATGCTTAGGCAAGAGAATGCCAGGTTCCCTTCTCCTGCAGCCAGCTGAGATTGAAGTACTTGCTTCAAACGATTTCTCCTTCAATGAGCTTCAGCTCCAGTTGGAGAGGACATCGTGTGAAGGTCCTCTTGTCACTGCTAGTCTTCTTACTGGGGAACCATACTTCACTCTGGAGGAGATCAAGTCACTGGCTGCAAAAGATGGCGGCTTTTTGAAGTTTCGATGCCGAGTTAAGCTCGTCGGTGTAGCTAACCCTTCATTGACAAGTACAGTGAGACTGCAATGCTCCCAGTGTGGACATTTTGAACCAGTCAGTAGGAGCATGGACATCAATGAGAGTGGTGTTGCTAAGCAACAGTGTCGAGTGTGCATAGCTAACGGCCAAGTTGTCCCAGAATCGACCCATCCTTCTTGTATGTATTTTATGAAGGTGCTCCTCTCAGACCACACTGGGCAAATGGAAGCACACGTTCCCCATTCAGCTGCCATGCTCCTACTGGGTGACACCTTTCCTACCAACTTCTACACTCACAGAGAAGCAGGACGTAAGGTGAAGAGGGTCCTTGCTAGACTGACAGGAGGGAATTCCCCCTTTGACACCCATGCTACTGTATGTCCGAGACCATGGTTGGATGCTTCTCTCTTGAAGGTTAGGACATCAGGAGGAGCTGCTGGAATTCTGTGCCTCTGTGAAACTGCACTTGCTAGCGAGTGATTTTACTTTTAAACCTGTTTTTATTGTCTATCCTGATTCCAACCAACCATTATCACTGATATTGAAAAAGTTTAGCCAATTAATCATATCAGTTCATTGAAATGTGTCAAAAATTTTGAACTTTTTTTTTTTTTTATCAATCTCAACCTCTAATAAAACACTTAATTATTGTGCATGGTGATCAAAATTAATGTACAATCGACCATAATATCGTTATCAGTAGTTGGTGTGTACGTGTATTGTACAAATAAAATTTGAATAACTGCTCATGTCATTTGTAAGAAGCTTACATAACCTGAAGTGTTGTATG
This sequence comes from Tethya wilhelma, assembly GCA_964030475.1. NCBI lineage: Eukaryota > Metazoa > Porifera > Demospongiae > Tethyida > Tethyidae > Tethya > Tethya wilhelma. The sequence goes on from CAXIPT010000013.1 coordinate 469,490, forward strand.
CATGTTAGTATGTGTTCATTCAGTTCAGTTCTGTAAGCACGACTCGTAGGTCGGGACCATGTATTTGATGTTGATGAAAGCATCTGCTCCTCCGTGGAGCTCAAATGCTTCCAGTGTCTCTTGAATGAGGTCTCCGATGTTCTCTCTCTTCTGCTGACTGTAGTCTATGCCGTCTCCAGAGTTTACTGTGTGTGTGTGTGTGTGTGTGTGTGTGTGTGTGTGTGTGTGAACTGCTACTCAATCCAGTTCAGTTCAAATTAAAGTATAGTCATGAACTGTACACCACTGAGTTATATTAAATTCTCCTACTTATATAATACTATGTGTTGTGTGTACGTGAATTTTGACTTACCGTTCTTATTCTTGAAGGTGTTTAGGATGGGCAGTATTTGTCTGTAGTAAGGCACCAACGCCTCTCCGACCATGTCTGCTGACACTACCAGGTGTTGGAGCACTTTCAATGTAGTACAGATTACCCGATGGTTCTTTGTGTGAAGAGCGCCTATATTGGACAATGTTCAAACTAGTTGAGTGGTCATAGTAAACTAATTAGTGGAGGGGCTTACTCTTTGTTGGGATAATAAGTTGAGGGATCACGGGCAGTATTTTGGAGCCACCATGTTCGAGCATGTCATGGACTCCCTGTCTAGCAAAGAACTCGTACGGGTGAACAGTTTCACAGAGTCCATCGAAGAATAGTGGGAGATAGTGATGGTAGTCCAGCTTCTCAATTTCAACCTGAATTTTAATGGTTTTAGTCATTTATATGTATGCTGCTAGCCAGGAGAGGTATTGTAATGCGTATAGCTATTGACCCGGCAATGCATCGTATTTCAAATTGTGAGGAAATTTAATACGCTGTGGCTAGAGTACCGGTCACCGTAAACTAAGCTAAATATATTGCAGTCAATGGTGCCGGTACTTTAATGCAGCACCGGCAAAATCCAGATACTGTATATTACGTAATTCTGCAATACAAAAGCAATAGGAAAGTATACGGACTACCGGTACTCTAGCCACGTCCAATTTAATAATGTTTGTCTAAAGTAATCACCTTCCATGCTATCTTGTTCCCTTTGGTGTCGTGTTCCAGTGCGATTGGAAAGTCTCCTCTATCGTAGAATTTCCTGAAGGCCGTGGGTTTTGCTGGACGCTCCTTCAGTGCTCCTGCTTTAGGTGGCCCAACAACCTGAACACAAATTCATCACAGTGTTTTACTACTACCTATGCTAAAATAGGCTTTATATTGAATGATATTACCTCTACGTTCTTCATGCGAGCCTTGACAGTGAATCCCTCGGCTTTGGGTTTGGTCACACCCAATGGTGACTTGGTAGGAGAGACAGAAGTGCACACAGCAGTCGCCATGTCTTCTCGCTCGATTCGTTTATCGTTTGTTACTATGGCAACTCGTGATGTTACGTTGCTCTAAATAAATGAAGGAAAAATTTTCACTAAATGTATTACGTAATTGCGCATATCGTGCGCATATCGTGCANTCCAGAGTTTACTGTGTGTGTGTGTGTGTGTGTGTGTGTGTATGTGTGTGTGTGTGTGTGTGTGTGTGTGCGTGTGTGTGTGTGTGTGTGTGTGTGTGTGAACTGCTACTCAATCCAGTTCAGTTCAAATTAAAGTATAGTCATGAACTGTACACCACTGAGTTATATTATATTTTTAAGAAAACTCTCCTACTTATATAATACTATGTGACGTGTGTACGTGAATTTTGACTTACCGTTCTTATTCTTGAAGGTGTTTAGGATGGGCAGTATTTGTCTGTAGTAAGGCACCAACGCCTCTCCGACCATGTCTGCTGACACTACCAGGTGTTGGAGCACTTTCAATGTAGTACAGATTACCCGATGGTTCTTTGTGTGAAGAGCACCTATATTGGACAATGTTCAAACTAGTTGAGTGGTCGTAGTAAACTAATTAGTGGAGGGGCTTACTCTTTGTTGGGATAATAAGTTGAGGGATCACGGGCAGTATTTTGGAGCCACCGTGTTCGAGCATGTCATGGACTCCCTGTCTAGCAAAGAACTCGTACGGGTGAACGGTTTCACAGAGTCCATCAAAGAATAGTGGGAGATAGTGATGGTAGTCCAGCTTCTCAATTTCAACCTGAAATTTAATGGGTTTAGTCATTTATATGTATACTGCCAGGAGAGGTATTGTAATGCGTATAGCTATTGACCCGGCAATGCATCGTATTTCAAATTTTGAGGAAATTTAATAATGTTTGTCTAAAGTAATCACCTTCCATGCTATCTTGTTCCCTTTGGTGTCGTGTTCCAGTGCAATTGGAAAGTCTCCTCTATCGTAGAATTTCCTGAAGGCCGTGGGTTTTGCTGGACGCTCCTTCAGTGCTCCTGCTTTAGGTGGCCCAACAACCTGAACACAAATTCATCACAGTGTTTTACTACTACCTATGCTAAAATAGGCTTTATATTGAATGATATTACCTCTACGTTCTTCATGCGAGCCTTGACAGTGAATCCCTCGGCTTTGGGTTTGGTCACACCCAGTGGTGACTTGGTAGGAGAGACAGAAGTGCACACAGCAGTCGCCATGTCTTCTCGCTCGATTCGTTTATCGTTTGTTACTATGGCAACTCGTGATGTTACGTTGCTCTAAATAAATGAAGGAAATATTTTCACTAAATGTATTACGTATTATCGCGTAATTAAGTTTGCCTGCGCTTGTATATGCACACGTGGATCAAATCCCTTTACCAGTTATGCAAAAAATTGTGGTGAAAATTTTAAAATTATTAGCAAAGGAAAATAGGTTCTATACAAAAATTAATCAGTTTTTTTTTCTTGCAATTATAAAACAAAATCATGTATCTATAACATCTCCTATGGTAATAATCTATGAACACACATACTGACAGACCTCCAGGGAGGCCCACTATGCATGAGTTAATAATAATAAAAGCTTGTACGAAAATTACTGTTGTCTGTACATAGAGGAGTGCAAATGTCTACTTGAAGTCTAGAGAAAAAGAGCACAATACAGACATCAATACACTTCAAATAAGTCCAGTAATGTTTTGCCTCCTTTACCTCTTAGTTTACAAGTTCTCAAACTGCTCCACTCTATTCTTAGTGTTGCCTTGACGGATCTGACGGAGAGTCTTGTACTTGTCACGGCCTTCCTTTACGTTCTCTTGATGCAATAGATCCATACGTGTCTGCTTGGTGTCATCACGAGAGGCTGCCAATTCTGCAGTCAGAGACTGGAGGGAGGGAGGGAGGGAGAGAGAGAGAGAGAGAGAGAAGATTGAAAATATGTAACTATTATAATAATACACAAGAATTACAAACCTTGAGCTTGGCGGCCATGGCCTTGTTCCTCTCAGCGATGGTGATACGTTCCAGTTCTGATCCGACTCCACTCACTCCCTCCAGACTGAAGTCTGTGGTGCCGCTCACCTGAGACTCTTCCTGGTGGTCAGTGTCTCCTTCTTGGACGTGGATTGCTATGGGAGTGGCCAGCTTCTGCTGTAAACGCTTAGCCTCAATTTCTTGCAGTTTCTTTTCTTCTTCAAGTTGTTTCTTGAGTCGGGCAGCAGCTTCAGCCTTTGCTGCTGCTTCTTTTTTCATTTTTTCAGCACGTTCAGCATCTTCTTTGGCCTTCTTTTTCTAAGGAAACCATCGTTGATTATAATGAGTGATATCAAACCTATAGGTTGTATGTCAATGCAACTTACAGCCGCTTCACTTTCAGCTTTCTCATTTTGCATTTGCTCAAGAAGTTTCTTTTGCTGTTCGGCAAGTTCCCTTGCTTCTTCGTCAGCCTTTCTGGTCTTCTCTTCAAGCTCTCTGGCTTTAGCTTCTCTTTCAGCAATAGCTGTGTGTGTGTGTGTGTGTGTGTGTGTGTGTGTGTGTGTGTGTGTGTGTGTNTGTGTGTGTGTGTGTGTGTGTGTGTGTGTGTGTGTGTGTGTGTGTGTGTGTGTGTGTGGGTGTGTGTGTGTGTGTGTGTACATATTTCCTACTCTTTACAAACACCATCTATTTACTAACCTTCCTGGGCAGCCCTCTGATCTTCTTCGACCTGTTTGAGACGTTGTGCCAGTTCTTGCTTCTCTCTCTCAGCATCGTTGCGAGCCTGTTGTTCACGAACCAGCTTGGCACGCTCGAGTTGCTTGACGTGCTTCTCTTCCCTAGCCTGAGCCTTCATCTGCTGGACTTCGATGGTGTCAGGCTTGCGGCGGCGCATGTACAGCTCATGGTTGCCCATGCAGAGAGCTAGGATACGCTTGTTGATACGAAGACGAGGAGCAAAGAAGACAAAATCCTACAAAAGAAATATGAGCAGTTTTTGTTTTGTGGAATTTTTTTACTAGTAATCTCGAAACACCACAGTCAGTAGTAGCACTAGTATGCAGGCAGAGGGTCAGGAGCACAAGATATAAACCAAATAACTTACGGGAGCTTTCTTGTCAATGGGTTTGATGACAAACTTCTTGTCATTGAAAGAGATGTTCCTGATCTCACTCCAGGGGAACCCGATCTTTGGTGTCAATTGGTCCTCCTTCTCGTAGACATTCAACCCGAGGGCATCCACACCTAGCCACAGTTCTGTGTTCTTCTTGTTCTTGATACTGAAGTAGTTGACACCGTACATCTCCAAATCCTGGGCGATCTTCAGGTACTCCAACATGGCATCCTCTCTGTCAACAGAAACAGTTTCAGTAAATAGAGCACAAATGACGAAAACATCAAACATTGCTAAAACTGTATCACTAGAAGATGTTGGTAGCATGGTGGGGTTACTATCAATGTTCAATTTAACTCATGTAGACTTCACAACATGGCTTTTATGCTACATTTCTGCTGATAGAATCGAGTTCCTATAAACTGCCCCGATGTCTTTTCCTCATCATACCTGAGAACAGACTTGTGCTCTATCCACCAATTGACGATCCTCTCCTCCCACTGTTCAGGAGACATCTTGTGCTGGCTCATGACTCTCTGGGGAAGAAGCCTCTCCTTCACCAGAACACCTGGCTTGTGAACATCCTTGTTGTAGTCACCAAACTTGGCTTGAACCTATTAGCAGAATATCATTATCAATATCAATATTATATTAATATCAATATCAATATTAATATCAATATCAATATTAATATCAATATCAATATCAGTATCAATATCAATATATCAGTCTCAGATGTAAAGCTTGAGGAAGGAGGGGGGACCTACAGCATAGGATGCGAGCAAGACAGCTGTTTCTGGCGGGCAGTAAACATCCTCACTGAGAATACCATCCTTAACCTGGGGTACATAGATACGAAAAATAGATTCAGTATAAATATTGTTCAAAGAATTTTATCCCAAGTTGAGTGGTTCCAGAACAAGAGTACAGGTGCTAAGAATAATGTTTGTATACCTGAAGGAAAAACAGTCTCTGAGTGATCTCCTGAATGAGCTCTTCAGCTACATCTTCAGGGAAGAACTTGACACGGAACTTGAACTGCATTGGAGTCTCTTTCTTCACATCCTGCTGCAGCACCTGTGTGTGTGTGTGTGTGTTAGTGTGTTGTTCACAGAGTTCACGACCCTAGTGTTACTATGGTTTCCATTCCCTTTGAGTAGTGAACTAGTTACACAGGAATGAAACCAGGCATTCATGAGAGAGCAAGACATTGATGAAATTATTACACCAAATAATGCTCACCTTCTTGTTCAGTTTGAGCCATGTGGTGAGTCCCTTGCTGTCAGTGTACTGCAGGCCAAAGAACCACACCTCCCTGAGGCCAATGGTCTTCACCACCTACACACACACACACACACACACACACACACACACACACACAGCAAGAACAGAGATAAGAGAGATTAAAACTAGAACTCAAGGAAGGCTATTGTATGGCCATATCAGTTACAAGAGAGAAGACAATTATCTTTTAGAAGGAATTGACAAGCAAATAGCAACACTTCACTAAGTACACAGAATTGGGTTCCTTGTTGGAAAACTAAACCTCTTTAGACAAACATCCACAACAGGGAAACATAACCTACAACAACCCTTGACAGTTTCTATAAATGCACACAAGCACAATACACAGCTGTAGGTCTACAGTGATAGAAGCACATATAACAAAATGGCCATACAAGGCAGAATCAAATTCCATTTGAGCTTGCAATACATAACACAGTATTATATACTTATACATGTGCAAACACTACATGTGCACCCATACACACACACACACACACACACACACCAATGGCTGTCTAACTTATTGAATGACTCACAGTCAACTGTACAAACAGAACCAATGCTCCGTGACCAGTTGCCATGCCAACGAATGGCCTTTTTCATACTTTTTAGCCCCACATGCAACAGCTAGAACACATAACTAGTCACACATCACTGGTTCTCCCCAAAAAAAAGCACTCATACATATACCCCTTCTTTACATTCATTAAAATTTAATATCAGGTGATAAAGGTTCAGAGATAACACAATTACTTAAAATATGGGGTGTGTTGCAGCTAGCCAGCAACAACAGGTGGCTTGGGGTGGGACCATAGCTGTCAAAGTATAGAGAGGGGTGTAACTAGCTAACCAGTCATCAAGTTTCCTTCTGAAAACTCAATGGAGCAAGCTAGTGAAAAACAAGTCAGCCATGTAGACACCTGGCATGCTATAATAAAGATAGCCTTCTGTGATACATACACTAACAGAATTACCAACACTACAAAGCAATGCTCCAACAAAACACTGACAGCCATACTAACTCTTTGTCAGCTAGTATTTAGTTTCAATGGAACAGCCTCTCACTCCATTTAGAATCAATAAACTATACTGTCAATTACACCCACTAATTTTCACATTCACAATTCATTAAACACAAAGCAACCACCCTATTGAATGTCAGGCACACAAGCACAAAGGACAAGGCATGAATTTATTCATGAGCCACATACCAGTGACACACCCCTCAAAAAACACACTCATGGGAGGTGGGTCCCATTTTCTTCTTTTCAAACTTGTTTACCTGATCAAACAGTTGCTTGCCAGTGGTGCTTGGCTGGATGGCAAACTCCAGCTCGGCATCCATGGTGGTGACACGCACAGACAGCTGGAAAAAAGGAGAAAATACACACATATAAATCATGGTGGCGCCCAGGGGGGGGGCGGAGTTCTTATGGGCAACAAAGCGAAGCCATGCCAAATGTGTTGTGGCTAGAGATCAATTGAGCAGCTGAGCTCTGAAACGAACTTAAATTAGCAACACATGGCATGCGTAAGTATAAAATGAGACTCACTGGCTTAGGCATTTTGATTTCTGTGTTGAGCGATTCTTCACGGGTCTGATCTGTAGGGGAAAGAAATCGCACAAAAAACAGATAAACACGAACAATCTACTGCACGCTATACACTTCAGAGAGACTTACAGAGGTTGTACAATCACTTTGCTGCTCTGGTTTCAATATTTGTATGCAGCGCACCGCTCAAATGACCACCTACTGTGAAAGGATGGCAAAATGGTCGGCAGTGAAAGAGACACGCCCAAAAGTTTCCCAAGTGAATCGCATCACGCATGCGCATAGCGTTGCTATGGTAAATTTGCATTACGTCATGACAAACAAACACGATTGCTGACTCAGCAAAAACACTTGCATCTGAGATGGGATTCTTTGACAGCTTCATAACATGGCTTGGGCTGAAGAAAAAGGAAGCAAAGATCCTGATTGTTGGACTGGACAACAGTGGGAAGACCACCATTATCAACAAACTGAAACCAGAAGTTGTAAATGACCAAATATAATGTAGAAATCTTCAAGAAATGAGGGGTGTGTATCTAGTTGGTTGACTGATGTAATCTTTTCTATGCAGAGTAGGAGTGATAATATAGTCCCAACCATAGGATTTACGATGGACATTTTCACTCATGCAAAGTCAGTTCATTTGATTCTGACTTACAAATGAAATCTATTCATTTATTTGACTTTTATTGTGCAATGTGCTTCTCTACTTGTGCAGTATATCCTTCACAGTGTTCGATATGTCAGGCCAAGGTAGATATCGAGGCCTCTGGGAACATTACTACAAGTAGGCAATCCATACAGAGTGAAGTGCAAATGTATTATATGTTCACATGTACACACACACACACACACACCTTCTTCCACAGAGACGTCCATGCTGTAATGTTTGTACTGGATAGCAGCGACAAACTAAGAATATCAGTGGCCAAAGATGAACTCAGCAGTCTTCTCAAACATGATGGTATAAGATAGCACTCAGTTGAACCTGATACAAGTACTATTAGTACTATTAGTAAAGCTTTGTGTTGCATAAATCCATTCTAAGATCGGGAGTTAGTATAGCTCTTCTAAAATGTTTGATACTTTCTGTTTTCTTTTTAGATGTTCAAGCAAAACCAATATTATTTCTAGCAAACAAAATGGACATTAGGGATTCCTTCAGTGCTGTCACAGTAAGTGTGTTATGACAACTAGAGCACCCAATTTACAAATCACGATCATTTTCAGTGTACATGTGTGGTACAATGGTGATAAATAATCAGATTTTATCTCTCATCTTCCTTTCGCTGCATGTAGTGTTCAAAGCTCTTAGAACTGGATAAAATCACAGACAGATCATACCATATATGGTAAGGAAGTAGTCTCTAGGTGGGGCTGGTGTTGAAAAAGGGGGTGTGTCACTTGTTTACAGCTATATACAATAGTCGTATTCATTGTTACCAAATTTATCATTCGTTGTTTTATAAATAGCTCAACCAATGCACTCACAGGAGATGGTCTCGATGAAGCAGTGGAATGGCTCACTGGTATTAAATTTACAATAAATACAAGTACAAAAAACATTAGAAATGTACTATGAATTATCAGTTAGAACACATTCCTATGTACTCAGTACTACTGTACTGGGAATAAGTACGCATACAATGGCATTGGTTGTGGCATGCTTTCGTACACAGATGCAGTGAAGAGAGAGTTTCAAGTCGGCAAGTCATAGCTGCAGCTATACATGCAGTAAACATGTACGATCTTAGCTTGCAGAATTGAACCATATGAGCTTAGCATTCATATACACAATACCTCAATGTAAAACAAAGTACAAAGATCAATAGTAAAGGGAATTAATAATTTGTGAATTCATTCAATATGCCTGTGTACACGTAGAACAACATAAATGCCCGTTTGATAATAATTCTATTTTACAATCATAATACATACATACATACACAAACTATACGTACAAGTGCAGAGATTCTCAGAAGTCCATCCATAACATTTAAATTATAGTGCATAAAATAAAATTAATACAAATGACACAAATAGAAGTTATAATACATACCTTCACAAGTTCACACACAAACTGTATTGTGCATAATACACTTTTAAAAAGAATAGCGTTACTATAAATAGGTACAGATGATGATGCAATGATTAATGAATATTCATAAGCATGTTATGGTCATCTATCGGTTGTCCAAAGAAGTACAAAGTTCTCTTCGTAGTCTTTCGGAGACATCAAAGGTTCCACTAGTCTATCAGCGAGACCACGATAACCGTAACCAATGGTAACCAGGAGGCGTGTCTGGTGACCGATCATTGATGAGGCGATATTTTTAACATCCTTTTCATCGACCAAATCCCTAGAGGAATAGGAAGAGGGTGGAGTCAACACACACACACCTTTCTTTCTCTCCTAGCTCCCCCTGCACACACATTCTCTCCCTCACACACATCCACACATGTTTTCACACTTCCACACAGGGTATATATAACTGTCATAAAAGCAGAATTAAAACAAGCAAATGCTTTAAATTCCCAGAAAATTTTCGGAAGGAGCCTGCCCCCCAGCCTGCTTTACATTCTGCCCACTCCCCCTTTAACTCCCAGTTAGACCCCTACCACGAGACTCACTTGTAGAAGTCGATAGCATTGCTCCTTCCTATGATGCTGGGCAGCCAATGGCGTGGTAGGATCCGTCCTCCGATGGAGAGGGTCTGGTAGATGTTCTTGACGTGGCCAGTGAGGGTCATTGAGGAGACAATCTCTGTCGATTTCACGTTGAGAAGGACAATGTGTCCAGTAGTGAGTGCTAGTTGGAGCTGAGAGTCCATGGCATGGAGGGAAGATACTGTTGGGGATTGGTGTGTGTGTGTGTGTGTGTGTGTGTGTGTGTGTGTGTGTGTGTGTGTGTGTGTGTGTGTGTGTTCCAACTACATGTATATCTCAAGAACAACAGCTCCAGTCTTCAAAAGCGGCATACCAAGGTAAAATAATCAAGTTTATTTATCTAAAAGAATTACACAAAGAATTCAACAAAAGTTTGTAGTTCCTCAGATATGAAGCTTTTCAGCCTCTTCTAGGCCACAGCGCACAGCACACAGCGCACAGTGCACAGCGCACAGTGCACAGCATACAGCGCACAGTGCACAGTGCACAGCGCACAGTGCACAGTCCACAGCGCACAGCGCACAGTGCCCAGCGCACAGCGCACAATGTGTGTGTGGTGTGTGTGTTTGTAGGCAGGAGAGAAAGGGGGAAAGGTTAGGTGATTTTGGTAGTACTTGAATTCTCATTATCTCAGCCTAGGAAGGTCGTAAGAAGCTGGGACTTGCACCATTGTGATCAGCACGAAAAGAACTTTAAAATGGTATAATTTATTTTGGAAATTGTAAAATGGCCATTTTTGTCAAAAAATCACACTCGACCAAAGGCTATAATCTATGGTTTTTGATGATTTGGAGCAAAAAATAAAACTAGTAATAAATTATATCACTTGAAAGCTCTCTTTGAGCTGATCACAATGGTACCAATCCCAGTTTCTTACGACCTTCCTAGAGTGAGATATTGCTAAGATAAACACCACAGATTGGAAGAAAAAATTCTACTACAAATGAAGATCATTGATAAAAAACCTAAAACAAAATTGCAAGCAAAAAAAAATTCTGTTTCAACCAATTTACTCTAAAGATAGGTACACGGTTACCTTGGTCAGTCGTAAACTGGTCGACATTGATGGTGGTCAAGAGCTCCTCCTTATTAGTGTTCCAGCAATAAAGAACATTCCCGGGTCGGGACAACGCCCACACGTACGAAGTCATATGACCACCAGCCTCCTCCTCATCAATGCATGTGACTGAGACCACACAATCGCTGTCTGTAGCCTCATACCTTGACCTGTTGTACTTCTTCCGGCAGTAGTGGATCTGAGACGGTAAGACGTCAAACACGAAAAGGATCTCATGCTTTGTTCCACACCACACCGTCTTGCGATTCTCTCCAGGGAAGTGAACGATGGTCGAGCAGAGAATGGGTAGTTTTTCAGGTGTCTTGAACACCGACCGCACAGGGAGTTGAGTGCCGTTGACTCTATTGTCGTAGCGCGAGTCGTCAGGAAGTTTGGTCTCTTCTATCGTCTCGTTAAAGAGTAGGATGCAGCCGTCTTTTCGAACTACTAGTACTTGCCTGGGGAGGGTGTGTGTGTGTGTGTGTGTGTGGAACAGTAAGTATATCATGTACAGTAGAGCTTCAAATTCTCTTGGCACAAAAAGTTTGTGTGAAAATTGAGCCTGTATATTTATGACAAAAATCTCAATCTCTAAATAATGCCCACTCACAGTTTCCTATGATCAATCCAATCATGAAATTTAGCACAAACAACAAAAGACTTTACTGTACATGCAGTATGAGGAGCACACAGTGCTAGCTGCTGCTGAGGCTACCTGTTGGTCAGAAGGTAGTATATTCCACAGATGCCTTGGCCTTCCAGTACAGCAAGCTGGCGGTCCAGGAGGGTGTGCTTGGAGACTGCATCCAGTATGAACACCTTTCCCTCCTCAGTGCCCAGCCACATTGTGTAGCTGACACAACAGATGCTAGTGATCACACTAGAGCACAGTGGGAAGGACTGCAAGAGAGAAAGAGAGAGAGAGAGAGAGAGAGAGAGAGAGAGAGAGAGAGAGAGAGAGAGAGAGAGAGAAAGAAAAATCTTGAAATCTAGCCAGGATTTGAACTCTTTCCAGTGAGCTACTAGAACTCATGGGATTGGAGCAGACATTTAACCACAATAGCCTCAGGAAACTACCGTATAGCAGGTAAATTTGGTGGGCTTAAAATTGGCGAATTTGCATTTTTTTTTAAGCATGATTAGCGATTTTAAATTCGCCAATTTAATTCTGCACAATGCATTGTTTATATGCACATGCATGCATATAAAACTGTTTGGCGATTTTTAATTTGATGATCTGCAGAATAATTTGCCAATTCACCAAATTTACCCACTATACGGTAGATGAAAATGACTGTCAACCAGGAAGTGCTCTCTCACCTGAGCTGACTTCTCTTTGAAGTTAATGACACACACTTCAGATCCACTCTCGCTGTGAGTACACAGCCACAGCTCCTCCTGAAGGTCACCTCGTGTGACGTAGGAATGAGGCGTAGATGTCAGAGGAACAAAATTCTGCTGGTCTGAATCGGACAGCTCCGACGGTGGTGGGACTATCTCAATGGGTAAGGTGCAGATGCAAGCACAAGTGACGGTGTTGGAGTGGCGGAGGCAGCGAGCATCGACCAGCCTCGAGATGGAGGGGTTGGTGAGGATGTTTGTGAGTTGTTCGGCCGTGGGTCTGTTTCTGAAGTCTTGTTGCCAGCACCACCTCATCACATCGAGATAGAGGATGGGGTTGTTCAACTCCTGAAGACGAGGAAAGAGAAGTGGGACAATAGATTATTTGAGTCAGCTTGGAAACTTTAAATTTAATAATTTTATTTATCTTTTCAATGTTTTCATAGTCAAATGTATAATAGTCTAGAAAATAGTTTGCAGAGAATGACATTATCACCTACTAAATTGACTGGATCAAGACAATTATTTCGGTGAGTTAATAATACACTAATTAAGGGGCGTACCCTGCTCTGTAGTGGCGGCCTTTCTCCCTCAGTGACCAGCTTCTCGATCTGAGAGCCCATCAAGTTCTGCTTCTCGAAGGGGAAGTACAGTGAAATCATCTCGTAGAGGAACATGGCGTAGGAGAAGATGTCCACTTTCTCTGTGCAGGCTTCGGTGCCAACATATTTGAGGATTTCGGGGGCCATGAACCCTGGAGACCCCTTGAACCCCATGACCCCACCGGGAGAGAGAGCCTGACTGATTCCGAGGTCAGCGATCTTGACGTGGACTTGAGAGATGGCATCTGGTGTGTGTGTGTGTACATGTGTGTGTGTACGTATGTGTGTGCGTGCATGCGTGTGTGTGCATGTGCTACAGTGCTAGTGAAACACCTATATATGCATAAAAAATACAAGACTAAGAAACATGCACTGACAAATACAGCAAATGCAAAACAAATAAATTACATACAATGGCAGTACATGTACACAAGTATGGATAGGCTTAGCCTGGGTATGTGTATATTTCTCACCAAAGTCTCTATTTGCTTCTTCTTCTCCATCCACTTCCTCCTCCCCATGGCTGTGACCCTCGTGACCTTGAGCTGCATGGAGGCTGTCCTGAGCCGAAGGGAACTTGAACACCAAGATGTTGGGGCTCTTCAGGTCATAATAGACAATCTTGTGCTTGTGGATGTAGTCCAGACCAGATGCCACCTAGGAAGCAGGCAAAGGACCGTGTAGATTATGAAGAGTATAGAATGTCAGCATTGCTGCTTCATTTATGCAAGCACACACAAGAGACAGAGGATACAGGCAAAGAAATTTTGTAAATTATGAAGAAAAATAATAGTAGTATGCCAGTACAAATTTATATAAGTGTTGCTTCATTTATAGCAAGCACACGTATAAGGCAAAGGATTACGTAAATTATAAAGAAAATAATGCTATGGAGTGTCAACATTGTTGCTTCATTCATAATTTTTACTATATTGATCATTGATAATAGCAAGCACACATTACTGTACTATACATGTCACTTCAATTTATTGTGAAGACATATAATAGCAAGCACACACACAGAAGGCCTGAGAACAGACTACACATTGCACACACACAAAATGATTCCAGTGTTTCTCACCTGGTAGGCAGTGTTCTGCAGGACCATCGGAGCAATCCTGGCGTCCACTTTACGGTACTTCTGGAAGACAGAAGAGAGACTGCCACCATGAGCCCACTCCAGGATGAAGCAGAGAGGTTGGAGGACCACCCCGATGAACTCTATCACGTTGGGATGATGAAGGCGATGGAGGATGGACACCTCTGCACGCACCTGGAGAACACAAAGTACAGTAACTAAATAAACAATGTAGAAATGGGCAGTGCTGTAAATTGTAAGGCATGTCTCGATTTTGGCACACATATGACTACGACATACTTCAATGTAGGCTTTGGATGCACTCTCGGCTGTGAAAAGCTTTGAGTCCAGACGATCTATCTTGATGGCCACCTCTCTCCCTTCATCATCCTGAAAGGATCAACACCACCAAAGAGAGGAAATATTCAACCACAAAAATTTATATACTTAATATAATAATACTTATTTACTTTTATTCATGCATACTAATCTTATATAATTTACTGTACTTACTTATAACATACACACATACATATATACTTAATGTCTTAAATGACTCACGGTAGCTGTAGGTGTGGGATAGACAGTGCCGTGGTAGATGTCTCCAAACGTTCCGTGGTCGATGTACTCCCCCATGTCCACACAGTCAGGGTTGAGAACATAATGAGATGGAAGATCGGCAAATATCTAAAGAATGAAAGACATGATCAGTCATAATTGGATAATTAAGAGCATTAGTTAATCAATTAGTTGGATAATTAGTGATCATTGACATGTGAACTCACCAGATCTGGAGCTATGTCTCGTATGGGGAGGGGGTGGTCCCGGTGGGCGGGGCACACAAGAGGCTCAAACTTTCGAGCGGAGACGATACACGATTCGAACATGAAACCAAACTTTGATGCGAGAGTGAGGCCCATCTCAGCACCAGTAGTCCCTGCTGCCTGCTCAACAGACTCCAGTGGAATAGCCAGTGGCTCTGCGCAGGGAAAGGGGGGGTGGGGTTCAAGGTAAGTACAGAAGTAAAATTACTTTCAGCGGGAAGGTTTGAATGTAACTAAGTTCATAGATGTCTCTTATTAAGCATTAAATTTGATGAATTTAGCTTTCTTGGATGAGCTGTGCAATGCCCACACGTGTATGTTTGTGAATGAATCGTAATCCGTGAAATTATGAAAGTTATATTCCAAGAAACTTTCCCACCATATAAATGAAGGCACCGTTGGTGCACAAGCCTCGGCACACTCAACTAGTAACACACTTAACACACATACGCTGTTACGGTATAAAATAGATTATCATATGTAGCTACATGCATGTATATGCTGCGGGTGTATCAAGAGTCAAACTTAGCCTGGCCCAGTCCCCAGGCTCCAAAATCAAGGGAACCCGGGGATGAAGGACAAGCGTAGGCCCACAAGTTATAATTAGCCATATAACTCTGGGATGAAGGAGCACAAGACACAGACTATATGATCAAGTTGCAGATTAAACTACCCGCTCTGCAGGCTGCATAGCCTTCAAGTGGACTATCACTGATGAATATATTGTCCTGCACTGGTATCTATGATGAGCTGAGTTACTGATTGTGTAGTTCAGGCATACTCAATAGCTATCTGACAACACCTAAGTATTCCATGTCCATCTATGCGTGTATAATTTGCAGCTTAGCTCAATTCATCATAGCATGGATATTATAGATCCATGATCATAGTACTGAGCCGATAGGCCACACTGAAAATCTATCATTATACTGGCATAGCATGCCAAACTATATATGCTTACATAGAAATCAGGCCAATTATTCTTATCTGTCTTACCAAGTACTATTGAGCAACAGCAGCCATGCAGCAAAGCTGCCTCCAGTCTGGCAGAGCAGCAAACAAAGGTCCTGCCAACATCCAACATGGATTCTAGATAACGCACACCGAATCAATGGGCGTGGCCTCTAAGCTAAGCGCTCAAAAAAGCACCAAAATCTCAAATCTCTGCAACTGCAGTGTTTTGGACAGCAAAAAATAAACATCTACAAGATCATTCTCATTTACGAACGTAAGTGCCATCAATTTTGGCGATAGAGCTGCCCTTCTTGAGATTTCGATGGAACAGACAGACAAAACGACTACCATAATCCTCTGCACGTGATACTCACGTGCCGAGGCTTAATGATCAAAGCTACAAACAGTAAGTCATAAGCTCACCTTCTTTTTCAGGTCTTGCTGCTTGCTGTGTTCTGTAGATATCAGCCAGACTCCCCTTCCTCCTGGTCGGTCTGGAGGAGGTACCGTTCACTGATTGCTGCTGTAACGATAGGGGCACCTCTTCTGACGAACTCGATTGGAACGAGGAAACAGTTGAAGCACGATGGACGTCAGAATCTGACGACTTTTTCACCAACACACTCTCTCTCTTACCACCACTACTGATGAACAGTGAACGTCTTGCCTTCACGCCTCCTTCCGAGGCCTGTCTCTGATATTTGGTGGTTTTGTGTTGGCCCACCATCACTGGAGAGGAGGGAGGGGCAGTATCGGAGAGGGGGGAGTGGTTGGACTTTGGAGCTGATTGGCTAAGTTGATCTGAAGTATCTAGTAGCTGGGCACTGCATACCTGTGTGAGTGTGTGAGTGTGTGAGTAAAAAAAAGGAGCCCATCTCAAGACCTATACTAGTGTACTATACCTGTAAATCTGTTTGAGTTTGCTCAGGAAGGGGCGTGGCACCACTGACACAGTACGGACAAGGGATGACTCGATTGACGTAAGGGATAGCCTCGATGGTGGTGTTCCCGTCTCGTCCCCCCAGGCCAGGGTACCAGTCCTCCAGGAGGGTGTCGATGTAGTCCACAGTCAGCGAGAAGATCTCCGCACTCATCCAGTGGGATTCGTACTGGGGATAGGTGGGGCCTGGTGGGTCACATGACTCCACTCTCGGATCAGGTGATGCACAGGGGTAAGGAGAACTGCAGTGAATAGGCAAGTTATAACTCAAACATTAACAAAGTTATAACTCAGTAGGTAAACATCCAAGTTATAACTCAGACATCCAGTCATAACTCAGACATCCAGTTATAACTGAGACATCCAGTTATAACTGAGACATCCAGTTATAACTTAGACATCCAAGTTATAACTCAGACATCCAAGTCATAACTTAGTTAGTCTTCAACCTACCTAGCTTGTCTTTGTGCTTCCCTTATCTCTCTGTGCAGCATGGCAAGACACACAGTATCCACTACCAGTACCTCAATGCCTCTGTTAGGGGTCATATCCACAGGCATCCAGCTTCCGTTCAACTCAAATGACAGGTCATCAGCAGCATGGCAAGGCTCGATGGGAACGGTTGACGAATCGTCAAAGATCGAAGGACTTGGTTTGCAATTCTTGAAACTGCCGCCTGGTAAAATCTCCGTCACTCGAAGCAGACTCAATCCTTTGTACCACAACTCAATCCCGGTCTTCCAGTAGGACCACTCCAGGCTGAGACCACTGCCCAACTCACCGGAGACAATCTGTTCGGAAATCTCAGCAATCTTGTTGCTATCATAGCCGAGAGATTTGAGCACCACTCCTGAAATATCGGTTGAAGCCAAGAACCTTGAGATGAGACGAGGCCAAAACCCACTCGGGACATACGTCATGAAATAAAACCGACGGAGAATGAAACCGGTGCGAAATAGATCTTCTGAGACGTGGGTGGCCACTGCTAACTTGCTCGGTTGGTTGTCATCTTGAGCATTGCTAGGACTTGCATCTAGTTTATCCTGATCACGGCCAAAGAGCCGAGTGGTCTCTGGACTAGTGGCAAGGATCTGTAGCAGATTGGGTCGAGGGAAGACATTGTCGAAAGCATGAATGGTGTAGGCAGGCTTGAGAGGGAGCATTGAAGGGACGAGTAGGCGTTGGTGATCAAGGTACAGAGCCACTTCAAACTTGCCGAGAAGTTCGATATACTCTTTTCTGTGAGCTTGAGGGAAGATGTTTCCCTTGAAGACGTGAGAGAGAACAGAAGTACGAAGAATTCCAGCTTCAGGACCTGTTAAAATATCACATACAGTGAAATGCTCAAGATGGAATGCATTTTTGTAACTTAGTGCACACGACATGGCTAACAACCTACCTTCAGTTCTTTGAATGAACCTGTTGACCTCTGGTACAGTGACTACATGTGCTAACATGTCACACAGCCACTGTGGGTCAATGAAGTAGAGGTGGCTGAGAGCTGGAGTGTCATAGTGGAGCATAATACCTGTAGGTGTAAGAGGGTGGAGGAACAAGGAGGGAGGGAGGGAGGGAGAGAGGGGGTGAGAGAGAGAGAGAGAGAGAGAGAGAGAGAGAGAGAGAGAGAGAGAGAAAAGCAGTTAATCAATGTTTGTTTATATTCATAATAAATGCTTCTCATGCTTCTTTGCATTAATGTTGATGTTAATTATGGACACAGCACTAATTAATTGTTAATTACTAATTGTTAGTTCTGTAATATAATTAAACGCTAATTAATATTGATTTTACATTAATTTTATTCGTTACTAACAAATGTAACACCTTATCATGTATTATTCGCATGTTCACAACGCGTCTAGCTAATTACTGATTAAATTAATGAATACATTTATATAATGCACATTAATTGACTCCTCCTACTAACCATTTTCATGGAGAAACTTGACAGCCTGGTCCAGTTCTCTTGGGTTGGCTATAATATCCTGAACACGCTCCCTGCAACACACATAACCACAACCATGCATAGGTTCATTGCACTAGGAGCAACAATAATATCTTACCTAAAGAATGTCTCCTTCAGTAGAGGAGGCAAGTCATCGCTCCTGCATTGAGCTACCAGCTGCTGCACTCTCTCCTGGAGCATCAAGAAGCTGGCTGGAATGGGCTGGTCCAACAGCTTGGTCTTGTTAGGACCATGTCCAACTGAACAAGAGAATAACAAAGATTAAAACCAAATCTCAAGAAATGTGCACAAAATAAAACACCAAACCTTCACAGCACAAATTTTTCTGCATTTTACAAGATTTTTTGCTGCCATGAAGATAAGGAGCTGCTGAAGGTTACTTACTTTTTCCCGGAGCAGTGAGAGAGAATGAGATGTCATAGAGTGCCATTCTCAGCTCAGGCACTCCCTCTGGTCTACCGCTGAGAGGACAGCCAACGTAGATCACGTCCAGGATCTTTGGCAGACCCATTTCCTTGAGCTGCTGAGGACCACGGCCAACAAGATACTTTTGATAGATGATATGATTGAGCTCTTTCTTGCGTTTATCTCTCTCATCGCTCTTTAGCTTGTCACAGTGTGTGCCAACGATGACTACTGGAGAGTCAGGAGCACGGGCCTGCACAGACACACACACACATAATCTTCTTCACTCAAGCGAGCATTTTTATCCAGCTTTAATATGAGGATTGCTCACATGAATGAAGAAGAAAAGTGTGCAAAGAATGCGAAAAGGTCAGGTCTGTCTGACCTCTTCTATATAGGTATGAGTGATTGTATGCTAACTGTAAGGGATATACTAACTGCATGTGTTCTCCTGCATGGGAGTGTTTTCCACGCTCTAAATTTATCTCAAAGAATCTAATAAGAGTGATGCATGCAGAGACCAGAACTATAGGAGGCTATAAATAAAATGATCAAAAAGTATAAAGGAAAGTTTTCCAGCTCCTAAATTTATCTCGAAGATTTATTGACAAAAAAGGTAAAATACAATGTCATGCAGAGACCAGAACTAACATGCCATGCACAAACAACAACACAACACAATACAGTGTATGCCAACAAACTGTACAACCATTCCATGAGTAAATCTACTGTCATCCTCCAAACAATATCAGCTAGTAATTCAACATTATTTACATTTCTTCCAGAAAGAATGCACCACCACCATCACCAGTCTACCAGATCCCAGGGACTGCCACATTTCAACAAAACCCAAACATAAACTGCAAAAACAAGCAGCATGATGTGGCAGTCCTGCAGGTGGTAGGCTGGGCATACAATAAAAGCAGAGCAAACCAGTCTGAGAGAGCATAGTATATTTACAACTCGTATGTATATCAAGCAGAAATGAAACTAACCAGCACCTTCTATATCTTTGGTGGACTACTACTATTATTCCCAATAGGATCACAAGGTTCCCAACCAACAGAGGAAGTTTCTTCTTGTTCCATCAACAAAGAGAGCGTTGCTGAAATAGCTGATTGCCCAGCTTGGTTCAAACCAGGCGAGAACGGGACTTGCCAATGTGGAGAGGACGTCCAACCCAGTTTGATCCACTGTGACAATGCTACTAAAGTCACAACCATCAGCATACTGGCTTGCATCACATTCGACAACACGACTGGTACTGTATACGGTGGTCGGTGTCCTTACAACACCATCAACACTAACGCATCGTTCTCGGTAAAGCCCCGAGTGACTCTATCTGGTAATGTCTCGCGACTGGATGACAAGATGTGTGGACCGCTGAACAAAACTGGTCTTCTTTGCAGCAAGTGCAGAGAGGGGCTTGGCATCCCTCTGATGTCCTACTCTAGCAAGTGTATCGAGTGCCTGGACAGTAAATATGGATGGTTGGTCTACATATTAGCTGCATTTGGTCTCACGACGGTTCTGGGTGCTCTCATCATTGTATGTCGCATTGATGCCACCTCGCCTGGGCTCAACCTCATGATAATGACCAGTCAGCTCCTAGTCAATGGGCATTACTACCTACCCTCTGTCTATAACGTGAAACCGTTTAGCACTTTTATAGCGATCGGTTTATCAATGTACGGATTGTGGAATTTTGAAATTTTTCGTGGTGTCTTACCGCCATTTTGTATCTCTTCCAAGATGAACACACTTCAAGTGATAGTTCTAGACTACTTGGTAGCACTCTATCCTCTTGTTTTAACTGCTATTATCTACTACTGCATTGAGTTCCACGATCGAGGCAACCGTGTCTTGATGGTCCTGTGGAAGCCATTTCACCGCTGCGTTGTAAGATTTAGGAGGAGTTGGGAGATAAAAGGTTCTGTCATCAATGCCTTTGCAACCTTCCTGCTACTCTCCTATTGTAAGCTGTTGAATATATCCTTCGGCATGCTAGTACCTGTAACTCTTTACAATGGTTGCGGAGAGACTTCTATCAGAGTATACTATGAACCATCTTTTAGATTCTTTGGCAAATCCCATTTGCCATATGCAATCCTATCTCTTCTCATTCTATTGGTTTTCGTATTTCTACCACTACTGTACATCCTATTCTACCAGAACAAATACTTTCAAAGGTGTCTGGAGGCTTGCAGGCTTCGGATAACACTGCTAAATGAACTTGCTAATGTTTGTCAGATACACTACAAGAATGGTCTTAATGGTGATCCTGATTATCGCTGGTATGCTGGAGTGTACCTCATCTTTCGTATACTCTTTGCTATCCACTACACACCAAAACTGGGTAACCTCCCTGCCATAATTTCCAGTGGAGTGGCAACAGTACTTTGTGCAATAGTGCGACCATTCAAGAACAAGTACTTCAACGTATTTGAGACTATTGCCTGGGCAATGTGGACACTAGGGGTCATCTACTTTTCACTCCTGTTTCCAACAAATGTCTACAATTTGCCTCACACCCCACTGTTTGTAGCAGCCACACTGCCTCTGGTATACCTCATCTGTTTCATTCTTTTCAACTTTTTACGAAGGGCTGCCTGCTCAAGAAATATCTACATAGCACTAAAGAATCTCTACACAAGACTAAAGGAGAAGATAGCTCCAACTCATGATGAAGAGAATCCCATTGTCCTTGACTTACCATCAGAAACTGAACCTCTTCTATCATATAGTAGGGACAACTGTCATTAGCTAATACAAATGCATTGACTGGACAAAGTATAGATAAAACTAGCTTGGAATTAGTCATATAGCGTGTATATAGCACAGTATAGCTATATTGAGTGCAAAATTTTGATACCTAGACATAGTATTTTAGCAGATTTAATACTGATCAATTTTGATGAAACCTGGCAAATCATTACACATAATAGTTATAAAAATATGCACACTTACTTGTGTATTGTGAAGCCATGGTCCTAAATCTTCACTTAAGCGAGTATACTTACATACTTTTACTTATATATAGCACAGTTATGAAAATATGCACACTTACTTGTATATTGTGAAGCCATGGTCCCAATTCTTCAATGCCATTCTCCCCCTTATTGACATTCCACACCACCAGATAGAGTGATCGGGTGGAGAGGAAGCACTGGTGAGTCACATAGTACTCTTCCTGCAAGAGAGTAACCGCACGAGAGAGAGAATCTAACTAACCTCTTCCCTGGTGGAATGATAACCACTTACCTGTCCTCCAAAATCCCACGTATAGAATGTAACGCTCCTCATTGGCTTGGGACCACGTCTCTTGATCTTGAGATAATCAGGGTCGAGATCTTTGCGATACTTCCATATACCCACATCCACACCCACCGTGGAGAGAGTGTCTGGAAAAACACAAAATTTATTACAAAGAGTTGGTAATGGTCGTCATATATACATGCACGTATTTAAGGTATACTGGTACCAGTTCATCTCCTCAAACCTTTTTTACCTCTTCTCAGGTATTGGAATGGGAGAAGGGCTGGGAGCAGGACTTACCTGTTCGTTTTCCTCTCCTGGCAGCTGGGGGTTCTTCTCCCGTGACTCTCTGCATGAACGTGGTGGAAGGAGTCACTTTCTCGTGGACTTCTCTCAGCCGAGAGAGAAGAGTGGTCTTGCCCATCTTCTGCAGTCCAACCAACATCAGCTTCATGCTCTCATTTGGCTTAGCACTGCACACAGGTGTATCAAAATGAACCATAATTATTCAAGAAAAGGTAAAGGTGTATCACAAAGGTACCATCAAAGTTTGATAGGATACTTTTAACAAACTTTTTGGGAGGGTACAATGTACAAGTTTTGATGGTATATATATAAATGTACGTATTATAAGTATATTCTATACTTCATAAGCCATGATTTCCCTACTTCTGTTTGTCTTGTAAAATAAGAACCAGAAGTAGGAAGACCTGGCTTACAAGGCTGTCAGATAATTGCACTGACTTACTCGTGAAGTAGGGATCTCATATAGAGGAGCTTGTCAGAGGCAAGTCTGAACTTGTCCAAGTCGTCAGCAGGGGGATTGGTAAGAGGGCAGCCATCGTACTCGAGATTCCAGAGATGCTCCAAATTGCTCAGCTCAAGTGGGAGTGTATCAATGTCCTTGTTGTGGCTGATAACAAGACAAGCAATGTTCGTCATGAGATGGAGGTGAGAGGGGACATGTCGAAGGCGATTGTTGGCCACCTCCAGAGTGGAGAGCTGTGGAAACAGTGGCGATATGACAACGGAGGCCAGCTGAGGCTGTCCGGAGCCCGATCCCTCCTGAGAGCTGTTGCTGTTGCTAGAACCTGGACTCTTTCCATTCTCAATCACCGCATCTTCTCCTCCACTACTGGGCGTCTTCACCAGGTCACTCTTCTTCCCCCCAACGGTTGCTCGCCGACCTGTAAAAGATTTCGTGAGCGCATTTAAAATATCTCCTGAAAGGGTAGCTGATCTCGGCGAAGTGGTGCTGTTGACCACCACAGCGTGATGGTCACCAACTGTGTTTGAGCGGATTTTAGTGCTAGGTTTTGTGGATTCCTCAAAGGATGAGGTGAGATCTGTCGAGCCTTTGCTTCGACCCACAAACCTGAACAACTGCAGGTCGACCATCTGGTTGTTGTTCAGCTTGAGAGTGGTGAGCTTACGCAGGTTCCTGTGCGAACGGTGAGGACAGGGTTTGAAGATATTCTGAAAGGAAGGCGAGCTACTACCGCCCTCCATGATACTCATGGTGAGAGAAGCCGACGCTTCAAAGTGTCTTCGACCACAAGGCTGGTAGTAGCGATGATCGTGCCCGGGTAGTGACGGAGCAATGGCATTGTGGAGCTCGTTACTGGAGGCATCAAGTTGATCCAAGTCGACTGGAAAATCACTCACACTGCCGAGTGATTTGATATGGTTGTGAGAAACATTGAGCTTCTGAAGCTTAGGAGCTAAACAGCTAAGACCGGCGGGGATGGCAGTCAGGGAATTGTAGGCGAGGTCAAGCACCTCTAGCGTGAAGGTCTCTGACGAGTCTCCCTCCTCTGCTGTTTCAAGATCGTCGAACTCCTCCACCTCAATGTCCATGTCATGGAAGCTCTCCAATCGGCGGCTCATCATTGCTTTGGTTTGGATGGTCGCAGCTCGTGGCTCGAGGGAACCAATATTGGGGGTTTTCCCTGTGTTGTAAGGCAAAGGAAATTGGATAGTAGACTCCAGGCTAAAGGACGGTCTGTGACCGAATCTGGGATCACTCTGATAGCCAGAATCTGACTGATTCACGACCGGTGTGTGGTAGCTGGGGGTCTGCATCGGGACACCAGGAGGAGACTGGGAAGAGTATTCGAGGGGGCTAGCAACTGAATTATCCCAGGGGGTCATGGAGACAGATTCTGGTGAATTTCCCCCTGAAGGGAAGGTCAAGAGCTGGTTGTGTGCTAGGAGGAGTCTCTGGAGCTTTGGTGCATTCCACATAGAGACAGGTACCTCTGAGATTTTGTTTCTGTTAGCACAGATTTCTTTCAGCTCGTTCAGAGTGAACAGACAGGAGGGCAACTGGGTGAGCAGGTTGGAGCTGGCGTCGATCTGCTGCAGTTTGGTGCAAGACCATCCATTGTTGGTCTTGTCAGACAACAGTGGAAAGTGTTTGATTTGGTTGCGGCTGAAATCAAGCTGAAGAAGGTGAGGCAGTTGAAATATCTCGATCGGTAACTCGCTGAGCTGGTTGGACGAGATATCGAGTGTCGATAGGACACACGATTTGTTGCTGAGACTCGGGAGTTCAGCTATCGCCATTTTTAACCAATCTCTGCAAATATACTTCAAACTTTTGCTATTCCACGACACATTCAGCTTGCACAGATCAGTCGAAGATACGGCCTTCTTTTTAGTTCTACTATCTATCGGTATCTGTTGGACTCCCCCATTGTAGCAGAGAAGCACACCTGCTATTTCGTTGTTGGGAATTCTGAGAGTTCTCGTCAGAGCTTTAAGACGAGCGTCAGTAGCTCCGTGTCGGAGGAGGAATCGGACCACATCCAGCCTGTTCATGAGACAGGCCTGCACCAGTGCTGTCAATTCAACATTTACCTCTGCTGCGATAGAGGGTCGTATGTAAGCATTGATATCTGCTCCAGATTGTAGCAGCACCTCCATCGTTTCAAAGTGACCCGATTTTGACGCTTCATGAAAAGCCGTCTTCCCCTTCAAAGTCAGGATGTCAATCCCAGGTACGATGACGGTACCCTTCTTGGTGGTACCAGAGGATGGGGAATTCCCTAAAGATGATGGCGTGCCATCAGCATGCCGTGGGGAAAACCCCCCAACTTGAGCACTTCCTCCGCTAGTGAACCCGGGACTGGCGGACAACTGCTTGTTTGGGCTGGAATACTCCTTGAGATGGTTCACCAACAGCTTCACGATCTCCGTGTGACCGTTTGCAGCAGCCTCGTGGAGCGGCGTCTTATGGTCCATCACCGATCTAGCCATCACGTCAATCATCATCTCTGGCAGTGACTCATTCATCGGTATCCTCTCGTTGATGGTATTGGTGAGGAAGGCCTTCACTTCCGTCCCACTATCGGCCGTTTTGAGCACCTCTGATCGAGCTGCAACTGCAAGGAGGTTTCTTACGATCTCCGTGTGACCTTTTCGAGCTGCAATGTGGAGAGAGGTTTCCTTCGGTGAGTCGTCAATGGCTAGGAGGGCTGGGAGGCAGTTGAGGAGACAGACAACTACATCCGTGTAGCCTTCTTGGCACGCAAAGTGGAGTGCTGTCTTGTTGGTAGTTGGACTGGCTACTGCCACAGCTCCTTTAGTCAGGAGATACTCTACCAGGTTGAGGTGGCCATTTCTAGCAGCACTGTGTATAGAAGGAAACATGTTGTATAGTGTTAGTATCATTACATGGCTGCTGGGCAAATATCTAAATAAATAAACAATCGGACACGGCACATTTGTACACATAACAACAGAGAAATGGGACACACACACACACACACACGCACACACACACACACACACAATGTCCTACCAAATGAAGAGATTCTCTTCTCTACCTCCCAAGAAGTCATTGATAGCTTCTGGAGCGTACGGTAGAAGATCCTTCAACGTGTCAAGACAGCCAGTCTCACAAGCTCCAAACAAACCTTTCCAGGATAAACACAGAGATAATGGAGCATTATTACTGTTGTTTATGGTAGCAACATTGAACACACACACACACACACACACACACACACACACACACACACACACACACACAATACCTTGGAGTCTGGTTTCCTTCAGCTTATCCTCGAGCACTTTGGCCTGGAGCTGTTCTAATTCGTCAAGAAGATCAGCACAATCATAGAAATCACACTGCATTGCCAAGTCACGTGGGGTGAGACCTGTGTGTGTGTGTGTGTGTGCACAAGTGTGCGAGTGTGTGTGTGTGTGTGAGAGAGAGAGTGTGTGTGTGTAAGCTCACTACTCGAGACAATATACAGTAAATTATGTAAAGCATTACCAGAATCATCAGTGATGTTCAGATCAGCTCCGTGGGCTACTAGAAGACGCACAATATCCATTTGGTTGTCTTGGATTTTGGCTTCAGAATCATACTTTTCACCAGGTACCTGATCAGGAACCAATGTATGTATAATAACAGCTTAGAGTACAGTCAACCCCTATAAGGCAAATGGCAACAACACACATACACACACAATGCTAGATGAGGCTCTCTGTTGACACATGTGGTCACATGACTACTACTGCCACTCCACCACATACACACACCACTTCTTATGAATAACAAATCCATTGCAGAATTTTTATACTCTTTTCCTCTTTCCACTAATAGTATCCATAAATGGAAAGTGAAGGTAACCAGGGATGTTTTTGACATGTTATAACAAAAGCTCAAAGTCAAGAACACACAATAACTGAAGGGAGAATACCAAGAAAACACTTGATTCAATACACACAAGAGTGCACTCATTCTTGGTGTACACCATCTGAGCTACCATGAACTAGTTGGGGAAGGCTAGGAATTGAGCTACAGGAGAAACCATTTACACCAAGAAACCATTCAAGGAGATCACCAAGAAAACACTTCATTCAGTACACATGATCTGAACAAACACAATACGAAATGCACCTACACACTCTCCACAAAACCTCACAAACTTTCTACTATCTTAAGTAGCCTGAGTGGCTAGGAACTGATCTTTAAAAGGAGGCTGTTTCCATGGAGATGAGTAAAAAGTTCCTTGGATTCTCTCAGTTCACTCCATTGAAGGAGCTTTAGGAACTAACAAGAGGCCAGCAGGATGGCAATGGCCACAACAATACATTCTACTACCATAATGCAATTGAGACCACCACATACAGCAACTACTCACTCTGGATCAAACAAACATACCTGTACACAAGTGCCACACACTGCCTTGTGTAGTGGTGTCCTGCCATCTGCTCCAGGGGCGTTCACTGAAGCTGGGTGGAAGATATGTAAACACACGGTGAATATTGGGTGAGTAGTTTTTTTAATCATAATCTGAGATTTATATCTTAATTTATCAAAATACTTTTATTACATATGTAAAATTCGTATTTACTGTGTGATGATGGCTTCACAGCAAAACATTAATCATAATACTTTAATTCTGTGAACGCTTCGGCTTACATACAGCAGACATCGACACACAGCAAATACACTTGAAAGAAAAATGGTCATTGTCTGGAGAATGGTGTCGCAGTGCCATTGGCTCTCACAAACACAATACAATCACATCAGTCACTGCTGAGATGTGAGGCTGCTTGAGAGGCATGTGACTGCTTGGTGGCATGCAAGGAACAGATAAGACAGTCTGTCTTGTTTTTACACACAAACCAAACTTGCAAATCAGCTACACCACAGAGATTGACTAGCTAGTATACATTAGACCACATGAAAACAATACAGCATGCACATTATCACACCTAGCCAACAGATAGGAGAGGACTCTTCTTTTACTACAAAAACAATCACTGTTTATCTATTGAAGTCCATACAGTCCTTGGTGCGATAACATGTCGAGCTACTAGCTGCAACATTGTTTTCACTTGATACACTGTGTGTCTCCCAACCAGTCAACAGCAAGGCAGATTGAACACAAAAGAGACAAAGGAACACTACACGAATTTATGTCTATTTGTTGTACACATCTAAAAACACCACTCCTGCTGCTAAGAAATGAGAGAGCTGTTTTTAATGCATTTCAACTACACGCTAAGCAGCGCAGGATATTCATTGAGTACACATGTACATTAGCATATGTGCCCGAAATGTGTATGTGTGTGTACAGGTGGACTCAGCAGAGCTAGTGCACACAGTATATAGTGGTGAGAATGTTGGAAAGGAGGCAACCAAGACATAGACGATACAAACACAGAATGAAAGAATCGGTTAGACACTACTGCTGCTCAAATTCATTCGAGCTCTGGAATTATGATTGAAAGGTTGAGTAATTGAAACTGTAAATTTATATCCCTAAAAATACCACAGCTATATACACCTCATAGGAGAGAGAGAGAGAACAGCGCCTGGAGGGTGGTGACAGCTGCTAGTCTTTAGCTGAGTCAACAAACACTCCCCAAAAATTAACTTCAAAGATTTTCAAGCGGTGATATATAAAACACATAATTTACACCACTTACCCTTGAAAGAGAGCAGCACGGAAGCGCACTCCGTCTCACCGTAGTAAGCAGCTTCATGCAAAGCACTATTGCCTTGTCCGTTCGGAAAGTTTGGGTCGGCACCGTTCTCAAGCAGACTCTCCAGGAGCTTGAGGTTCCCCCACATAGCTGCCTTGGTCAGGTCCTCTGAGAGGTCCGTAGCTTGCGGCTCCCAGCTCATGTCCAACCTCGTGTTCTTGGCACCTTCTGTCTACTACTACATGAGCAGAAAGTCTGCAGTTCTCATGCAGCTGAATTTGAAAGAACACACACACAACACAAACTGCACACTGGCAACTAAACTGGTTATTAAAGTTTAATGACGGGATTCCCCCAGCGCGGCCCGTCATGCACGCACGTGAACAATGAATAATTAACTAACTGATCATGTGCATGCCATAAACCACAAAATGAATATTTTTTACTCTTCCTCTACATCTGATTGTTCAGTTTCTTCGTTCTCTTCTTTCTTCTTGGTTGGAATCTTGTTGGAAAACTTCTTCAATTTTGCATAATAGAATCCCTCCATATTATGTGTATGGGGGTAGACCCTCTTCGTTAGGGACAGAGAGGGGTGGAACCTTTTCTCCCTGTACTTTGCGAGTCCTTCACAGCCAACGCTCATTCCCACCTCAACAACCTTCACGTTTCTATTCTTCAATGCATAATCAATGACCCACTCATTCTCTTCAACCAACACAGAGCAAGTCGAATACACCAAATATCCTCCGGTAGGCGAGTTTGCGTCAAGACAATCGATGGCTGCGAGAATCAACTGCTTCTGAAGATGAGAACGTTTTAGAATGTCCTTTTCATCTCGGCTCGTCTTCACGGAAGGATCTTTGGAGATCACGCCAGTTCCACTGCAAGGAACATCCACAAGGACCCGATCGAATCCTGTCATGACTTGAGCAAACATCCGCCCGTCGTAATTACACACAACCGTATTGGTCACGCCAAGCCGATGCAGATTACCAGTGATGGCTTTTGTACGATCTTTATTTGCATCATTGGCAAATATCGTTCCCGTATTCTTCATCAGAGCTGCAATGTACGTGGTCTTGCCTCCTGGTGCAGCACACAGATCAAGAATCCTCTCGTTCTCTTGAGGAGCCAGCGCCATGACAGGAAGCAGTGAAGAAGCACCTTGAAGGATGTAATGGCCACCGAGATATTCGGGTGTGGCTCCGATCGGAACTGAGCTATCATACACGACCAAACCAACCTTGGACCATTCGCCAATGGGGTCAAGGTTCACACCTCGGCCAATGAGAGCTTGTGCCAAATCACGCCGACATGTTTTGAGGGTGTTTGTGCGAATCGTGACCGGTCGTTTGACTTCACAAGCCTCAAGGAACTCCAACAACTCAGACATTGGGAAAAGCTGAACGAACTTTTCAATGAGGTACTCACAATAGCCATAATAGACAATAAGATCGTGGCGTAAGATAGAAAGATACTCCTTTCTCGGTCGGTTTGGCTGGCGTAGCTTTTTGAAATTGCACAAGACATGCACAACCTCTTGGATTCGTTGATGAATGTTCTGCAGGTCTTGCGGTTCACTCTCAATCTCACTGAGAGTCGGAAGGACATAGACATCCGTCTCTTCCAGTGTCTCCTTGAGCTCCTCTTTGGCAAGACGTTTCATGGCTGACTTCTTGCGGTCGAGTCTTTTCGACTTTTTCTCAATCTCAAGCATACCTTCCTCCTCCTCATCAGAGTCACCTTCCTGGAGACTAGAGTCTCCGGATGATTCACCAAGAAATTCATCTTCCATTTCGTCTTCAGAACTATCAGCCATTTCAATGTCGTCTAGTGTTCCTAGTTGGACATCATCATCATCATCATCATCATCACTGTGTGAATCACCTGTAGATGAATTGGAAAGAATTATAATAAAGTACATTTGTTTGTATGTTTATACTGAGAGATTGACGATAAGTCAAAAACATGTGCAGTCAATATGCCATAATGGTTACAACTTACTATTTTCTTCAGTGCCATTGCCATCGCTACCACCTTCCAATAAGTCTAAGGTTTTCTTTCTGCTCTTTTTGACACCACCAACAGCCTTCTCTTGGTGCAAAGAGTCTTTCTTTGTGGTCCTTTTCTTCTCGGTTGATTTGACTGGTTTCAGCCAGGTCTGGTTGTCATCAGTAAACGCTGGAGCAGAAACGATAGGGAGATCTTCATCTGCAGTACTTGATGCTTTTGTTTTCTGCTTCTTTCTCTTTTTCAGTTCAATTTGTAATGCTTCAACTGCTGCTTTTTTCGCAGCTCTCTTCTTCGCTCTTTGCTTGGAATGACCTCCCACACTTGTCTTTATCGATACATCGGTTGTTGATGGTTTATCCAATAAGAAACTTGGTAGTTTGGGATCTGATTGCTTCTTGGCCTTCTTTCCAGGACCTCGCTTGCCTTTCAGCTCTTTTCTGTCTTTGTGCCTTCCCATGCTTTCTTGTCCACGTGGTTTTAATTAGGTTGTAAATGGGTTAAATTTTTTAGAGACTCGATACGCACGTGATCTTGTTTGTGACTCTGGAATGTGGATTCAGACTCTGACTCGATACAGTTGCTTGAAAATTTTGGAGGGATCTTCTTTTTGTATGGAAAGGCAACTTATAAATTCAGGTTAGACTTCTCTCTGAGATCACCTATGCACGTTTCAACCTTTTCACATGATTTCTCAACTGCAGGTCTTGTTCCTGTTTGCTCCCAGACGCCAATGGAGCAGAATCAAGTGGTCCAGTACGAGCACAATCTAGCAGCGTGCTACGAAGCCGAGTATCTCCTCAGTCTTAAGATTCAAGAGGACATGTGCAGTACAAATGGTGCTAATGGAAGCCCAGAGTGCTCTTATAACGACGCCTCTGAAGTGCGGTACAATGCAAGTGATTACATGCAGCCATCATTTCACTCCAATGCTACAAACCCAGCACCCAGCTTCATCAACCACAAGCCAGTAGTCCCTTCTTCCTTCCTGAGGGGCTCAGCTACCCACTACCAACACCACAGCAATGGTACAATGAGCCCATTCACTTCACAGACCAATGGCCTACCAATATCCCAGTCATCACCTTGCACTGCTATGGACTGTTCTACCTCGTATGGACAAACTGAATCTCATGCTGTTGCAAATGTGCCAACCTTTCAGGCCCAATACACTCCTCAACAACAGCCTATCAGTGGACAGTACCCTACTGATGTGGCCGTGGGATATACCTTCCCATTCTCCCAGCGTTCTAGCTTGGTCAGTGGTGATGGCTGCAGAGAAAGAGATGGTGTCCACATTGATGGCCCTTTGAGAAAGAAACACAGACCAGAATATTAGTAGCATTGTCAAATTTATCCCCTCGTCATTCAATCACTCTCATTGCCAATGTTTTAAACTCATCTTATACATTATCACCATTATTACTGTTCACAAAGTGTTTTAGTTAGAATGATTGTCTACAGTCTATCTGTAATCTCTGTGAAACATGGTGTTCAAAGAACAACAAAAAAAAAGACAGTGAAATGTTTATGTTGTTAAAAAAATTAATATGTTGTTGTAAGGATCTAGTTTTAGACTGCAGTTCCTCTCTCCAAGTTTTGTTTGATCTCAGTGGTGTACTGGTCATAGAACCTGGCAGCCTTCTTGTTGAATTTCTTATTTCTTTCATTGATATAGTCCACGTCAGCATCAGGGTTGAATGCTCTTCGCCTGCTAAATTTAGACCGTTTCTCGATCCTGCCAAACAGAGATGTGCCAAAAATTTTAATAGAGTGCTACACAAATATGGTTTACTACTTCAAATATAACGTGTTACACTGCATTACACATGTAACACAAAAGTGAGTTACCATGATTCAATTGACTCACTGTTTCTCAAGATCATCCACCATTCGGTCGATGCCAGCCTGACTCACTTTACCACTACCGCCATGAAGGAGGGTGTTCACTCCGGGATAGAAATCTTCACCCAACTCTTGTTTCTGTTTCTCGTAAGCTTCTAAATCGGGCTCTAGTTGCTTTGTTAATCTCTCATATTGACGAAACTGAGCTTGAGCAAAATCTATAACAAAAGGAGATCGAATTTGAAATTAAAATAAAATTTCATACACAAATATTGACAGAAATTTTGATATACTACAAGGAGTGTGGTTATTTATACCTGCAAACCCAGGGTCTGGATTTTTCTTTTTTTTCTTTCTTTCTCTTCTATCAATTTCAGTAGCCGATTCCTCTAACAACTTTACTCGTTCGTAATCTTCTCCATCTTCTTCAGCTTGCTGCAATGAATCACAGTTTTAATGCACACGACATGCTGATACATGCACCTATCATTCACTGTACCTTTCTTGCTTCGGTATCTGCCAATTCCCATTCTGCTTTTCGTTTTCTTGACTCCCAGTTTGCAGGCAACTTATTCCTTCTATCCTCTTCTACAACTTCAGCGTGGTTCAACTTACGAGCTTCATTCTGTATACAGAATATCAATCAAATTCCAAAGAGTGGAAATTTAATATATGGATAGAAAGTAAAATGATCAAATTACCGTAAAAGTTCTAATTACAGCGCCACCCTAATTTAAGCGCCAAACGGACTTTACGTAATTTTTTTTCTTTCTAAATATAGCGCCAGCTGTGATCCTGAATTATTTTTAGGCGGCGCTTGCTAATTAGAAAGAATTTCATGCGAGTTCGAGTGTCCAGCTGCTTTGCCTGATGATGCATACTCTTCACCATTATTTCAACAAAGCCAGTAGCAGCTGTGCAACGCCTAGGCCTAGGGCTCTTCGCCTAGGCCTAGTAGGCAAACTAACTTCGAAGTCTCCCGTGTCAGACATCATATCAATTGCAGCTGGTGCACAGATCTGAAGGTGGAGCTGGAATACGCTCTAATTAGTAAGCGCCACCCTAATTTAAGCGCCACTCGACGAGGAAGGAATTTTTTTTGGCTCCAATTTAAGCGCCAAATGGAATTGTAATTATTTTTTTCTGGCGCTGTAATTAGAACTTTTACGGTATCTAAGACAAAAACTCACTCTTCTGAGGTGTAGCTCTCTCAATCTTTGTAATCTTTCTTTCTTCTTGGCTTCAGCACTGGCTTTCTCTTCCTCGCTATTTGTTGAAGGTCCAGGCTTTTCTTCAGAGGAGGATGTGCTTTCTAATTGTTGCCCACCACCGTCGTCTTGCTTATCAACATCTGGAGAACTGGGCTCGTTTCTTTCAACTTCAGCTGATACATCATTTTGTGTACTCTCTTCCATTTCAATATCTTTCTGTATTCGGTAATTTTTCTCGTAGAAAATCTTTCACATCATAGTGGGGTAAAGGTCAAAGTTCACTCACATGGTTACACAAAGTGCTGAGTCGGCAATCTTTCAAACAACAAACCTTGAAAACACTGAAAGCGCGGGTTATCAAGTCTGTCAGCATCACACACTGCAGCAGTGTCTACAGCAGATGTAGCAAAGCCATGAGTGATTCTGATGCAGAGTTTGAGAAGTTCTTGCAGGAGGTAAAGTTGTACAATAAAGTGACTGCAAAATTTATAAATATTTTCCCTGCAAGATGACTTTCTAAATAAAGCCCACCAACTCTTATGCATGTCCTTGTACAGAGTCTATCATCATCTGCTGCATCATATCTCTCACAACTATCGCGCTCCAGAGGCTCAGGCGGTTAGTGTGAATGTGTGAATGCATCCCTTGAAGCAGTAATGTCTGCTAGATTTATCAATTAATTTATATGTTCTGTGTAGGAGGTTCAAAGGGTGGTTGGTGGCAAGGAAATGAAGAAGCCCCTAGTGATCAAGAATTGGAAGCCACTGCTCAAAGTTGGTTGAAGTCAACTGGTCTGCAGTCCGGACAACTTAGTGAGTGTAGCTCACCACTTTATGATCTGAAGTGATTTTGATATGTTTGGATTTGTGTTATTGTAGAACAGAGTGCTCGTGGCACTAGTCTACAGGTGACCTTGCCAAGTACTGCTGAGAGTAAAGTAAACGATTATTCTAAAGATAGTTTGGAAGCTTCTGGAGAGAAAAAGAGGTTTGTGAATAATTCAATTTCTTTTAAAGATTGTATGGTTATTATTAACGTGTTTTTTTTTGTTTTGTTTTTTCCTTTTTTTTTTTTAAGTGTGAGGAGTTCAAGATCTGAAGATGATGATTTCCAGGACACATTCAATCTCAGTGGAAGTGGAAGTAAGTTTTTACTTGCAATTTTTATTGCATATGCAACAATGGGCAAGGCAAAAAAAGTCAATAGTGCAAGTGTGTGGTACCCATTGTGTACAGAAAAGACTTGGCAAAGATACTTTCTGCAAATAGTAAAAAAAAAATGCTGGTTCAGAAGAAGAGTGTTTTGGCCAAAAAAATAATTGTTTGTAAAAAAAAAATTAAAAAAAAGTCCTTCGAGCCGGATTCGAACCAGCGACCTATGGATTTCTATGGAAATTCCATTACCTCTACAGTCCACCGCTCTACCAACTGAGCTATCGAAGGATCTGGATAGATATTGCACCAATAACGTATTTATTCGATTCTCTACAGGAAGCAGTACTCTCACTGATCAGTACACTTCTACCCATCCTGGCTTGGACACTCTTGAAGAAAATGCAGACAAGTTAAAATTCTTTGCAGCACTTGAACGAGGACGAGATACTCCTCTGGATTACCACAAGTTAAACCTGCAGTTGGACAATACAGTTACAGGGAGGTCATCAGCAGTTAACCAAGAATGGTAGGTATCGTATAGCAGGTAAATTTGGTGAGCTTAAAATTTGGCAAATTCCCATTTTAGCATTATTGCCGATTTAATTCCGCACGCTCCATTGTTTATATGGGTGCACATGCGTATAAAACTGTTTGGCGATTTTTAATTTGCCGATTTGAAGAAGAATTTGCGAATTTGCCAAATTTAATTCTCACCAAATTTACCCACTATACGTATAAGTATGACAAAATTATTGCAGTTCATGGTTATGAATATAAAAATTATTATAATTCTGTTCCAGTGGTGTAGAGGATACACAGAACTATGATTATCAAGATGATTTTGACTCTTCTTCTTCTGCGACTAAAGATACTCGCTCACAACCCACGTCCTCCTCTGTCACTCCAACCAACTCATGCACTAACGTCCCACAAGGTGCTGACAAAGAAGCATCTGAAAATGGCCAAGATTTTACCCCACTTGACAGTGCTACCAGTCTATTATCGGACAACACTGATCCTAGACATAGTATCACCATGAGTGGGGATCATTCACGCGATAGAAATCGCCACCACCCAATGGCACACATTAGAATGGGTCAGAGAGCTCTAGCCAGACTCCCTCCAGCTCCTGAGCTTGGAGAATCATTGACTGAACCGAAAGGCTTCAGTCTCTCTCCCATTCACTCTCAGATCATGACCAAACAATCGGTGGACTTGTCCGCTTCCGGACAGAGCATTGCTTCAAGTTTGAGCGATCAAGAGAAGAAACCGAGAGGTGTTTCTCTCACTCCAATTCACTCATCCAGCACCACACTCATCAAGGATGGTCACCACCTTCATTCCAGAGGGGAGGATGGTGTCCCTCTTAAACGAGAAACTCCCAAACATCTTGTCCTCTCTCCTTTACACCTCAGAGATGGTAGCACCATGGTGAGAGCTTCTGATCCTATAAATGTGGCTGCTACTAGGCACGCGGTCTCAACTGGTGGCACTCAACTGTCTCCAGTGCGAAACAAGGGTCGTGTTGTAACTGTGCAAGATGAGAGAAATCGTTCACCAACTCGTAGTGGTGTATTCTCACCTGAAAGTATAGTTCAACAATCTGAACCACCAACCCCTAGGAAACAAGTTTCCAACAGTGAGCAGACTGCTTTGTCAGTCCAACAGGTGAACAGTGAATCATCTATAGTCATGACTTCACAGCCTCGTGAAGTGGAGAGTGTTGTTCTTGCAAAGACCAGCAGTGAATCAACTTCAGCTATAAACAAAGACAATACTATTGACGTTCAAGAAACAAATGATGTCTTAACAGCTCATAGCTTGCTCCCTCACAGCCAAAGTGGCCTAGCCAGTGATTTAGCAGAGCTTCACCATGCACTACAAGCAGCTGGTCTGCCTGGCATAGAGACAGGCAGTCCAACTAAAGATGGTGAAGCTACTGTGAAGTACCACCATCCACTGCATGCACAGGAAGGTAGTGTGACACAGACACAACCTGTGTCTGAGAGTGGAAGCAACCGTCAGTCAGTGTTACGTTCAAATAGAATGGATGATCGTCAAGAACAGATAATGGAAAGAGAAGATGGTTCAAAGAAAATGGAGTCTTTACAGCTACACGTGGAGGATGTGAGTAGTATGAATTTGAAAGAGGCTATCCGTGCCATTGCCAGTGAAGAGATCACAATGATATCAAAAGAACTGTTGCAAAGAGACAAGGAAATGAGGGCACCACCATCAGTGCAAGATCGGTACCCCCTTTCCACTGATATCGACCAATCTACAAACAAGAATGCTGACTCAGCAGCTGCACATCCTGGAAATAAGAGTTCACAAGGATTGGAAGAGTTTGATCGACTGATGGCAGAGATTTCAGATACAGCACAAACTCAGACTCTGGACAAACCTCATGTCTCCTTGAAAGAGTCCAATGCTATCCAGAACAGAAAAAAGAACTTGACCCAAAGCAAAAAGTCTTCCAGTTCTAGAATTGCTGCTAAACCATCAGCTTTGAAGGTGAGCACTCTGAGTCAGCCAGTGGGGAAGAAACAGTTTGGTTCAAATCGTAGCCTTCCCTCTACCTCTCAAAAGAAGCAACCTCTAAAGAGCCAAGCTAAGGAAAACAGAAATCCTTCTACTTTGAGAACAAAACCACAGCTGCTTAAATCTTCATCAACTGCAAAGAGACAGACTTCTAGTAAACAGAGTTTGACTAGTAGAGGTCAGAGTACAAAGGTCGTACAGCCTGCTGGTGTTTCTCTAAAGAAAGCTGGAGAGAACAAAGCTCTTCACTTGCATGTGACAGTACCATCGTCATCTGAGACTCCACCCACTGAGTACAGCCCCCATTCATTATTGTCCGATTCCGATTCACAAGATGAGACAAATCAGGTCAATGAGAGGCATCATCAGGTCAATGAGAAGCATCCTACTAGGACAGCTCAAAATGAAAAGGTACTGATCAATGTCATTGATAAAAAATCACTATATTTATGTTGTCTTTATGTTTGTAGCTTCTAGAGCTGGATCGAGCAAACAGTCAGTTGCAGGTGCTATCAGTTCGACTCGAAGAGATGGAGAGAGAAGCTAAAGAGAAGGAGGAGCAACTGAGAGCTGAGCACAACACAGAGCAGAGCCAACTCAAACAGCAGTTGTTTGAAATGAGTGTTAAGGTATGTGCTATGCTGACAAAGATGATTGTGTGTGACCCGTTGTGTGTGTGTGTGTGTGTGTGTGTGTGTGTGTGTGTGTGTGTGTGTGTGCTCTAGTTGAAGGATCTCGAAATATCTCAAGACCCTCGTAAAATATTGGCTAGTGGGCGGGGTTCCTCAGCCCTGATAACAAAAGAAGAGAAGTCAACTCTTCAAAGAGACATCAAAGAACAGGAGGTGCTCTTGCAAGGATACCAGAAGGTAATTAAATCAATAATTACTAGGGGTTTGTGATGGTTCCCCATGCATGTTGGCTGTATGAGATAGCTTTATCCCCTCTTACATACAAAGGTTTAAGAATGCATAACATTATGCCTTAATACTATAGCTGTATGTTATATAATGTGAATGTTGTGTGGGATTCAAAATGACGATTGAAAGTTTGAAGGAGTTTTGAGTTGTTCGTTGATACTCCTATGATGTCATAATGACATCATGGCAAATGTGTACTCTCTTGTAATTCTCGATATCGGTACTCATCAGTGTTATTTATTCTCACTCCTATCTCCAATAGCGACCATGCTATCATGAGAACCCACTGTATGGATAAATTTTTACCACTTTTTTAATAGTTTCTGGGTTAACCAGTGTAGGAAGGTATATTGACTGATATTGCTCACGTGGAAGAAGATGGAAATAAGACATCCAGCCACCATGCCTGCTATCTCTTTGGTTTGAAGTTCGAGGATTGTCTGGACACCTTGTATGAGTAGTACCCCTCCAATTAGTATGGTAACACCAGCTGCCAGCATGTAAAAGAAATGAAGGAAGGTTATCTAATTGAATGAGTCAAAGAGATAGAACTTTTTTGTATGCTGTTGTGTGTGTGCGTGTCACAGTCTATTAGTATATAGATAGTATTAGAGAGATACAATGCTTTCTAAGATGTGGCGTATGGTTCCCTTATGATAGAATATCCTGAAGTAGGTGGCGATATAGAGAGGGAAAGCCACACCCCCAAACAGCCACATTGGTGTGAGCATCGTCTGCCAGGTTGTGTTTAATAGCTCTGGCAGCTGGTTATCCATTTTATCAAGCCTTGAGGTGAATATGTGCGTGAGTGTTTTGATTGATTGAAAGATTTAGGACTAAAAGATGGAATTTACTCACGCTTTGTAAAAGAAGCCTAGTCCTCCAGCAAAGACCAGGTAGCCAAGGAGAGAGAGGGTGGCCAGCACCACTGATACCTATATATGCAGCAGAGGATGTATGGGATTCATTCATTCTTTGTCTGACTCTCAGTAGCACTTACTACTTGATATATTATCATCAGTAAGTTGCTTCTTATTCTTCTTCTCTCCATTGCTCTCTTTTACTTTTATCTCTGACTGACAGTTTATCTGGACAAGCTGCTAGCACATTCACACTATATTATATCTCTCTAGTCTTTGGGCTAACTCTTTTGGGAATACCAGTTCCTGATTGACTGTATACTACTATACATGTGTATATATACATATTGGTACCATTACAGAGTCATGTGCATACTTAAAAATATCAATGGTTGTTTAGTTTTGTGGAATGTAAACAGTTTCAATATGTAGCCCATAAGCTATTGGGGGAGTTTTTGAACTGCATGCATCAATCATCACAACATATGGACTCACATTACACACCACACATACACAAAGGACACCCCCTTTAAGTTTGCAATCAAGGCAAACACAGTTAAAACTTGCTAGGCTTGTTTTACTTAAATGGCTTGTTTTGACTCAATTCACTGGTAAAAATAATGTCCACTGTGATGATTCCCTGTAGCCGCATTGATTGTGTGATCCCCTTTCTGATTCTGGCATGTTTATATTAGAACAGGTTTTTTTCAATCAATGACATAAGATAAACATGAAAGTAAAAAAGTTTTAAAAACATTTGAGAATGTTTTGAGTGATTGACGTATAAATTATATTGATCAAATATACAACATAATGTTTTGATACCCAATGAATTGTTTGTGTATACATGTATATATGTGAGATGTATTTTCTCCATGCATGGATGTTATACTTTAAGCCTTTCATTGATTCAATGTTTCTTCGAGCTCTTGATAGCCTCTTCTTCGTCTTCTCTTGATGTGAAAGAGTGGCCATATAAATGTTGCTAGCCACTGCATGTATATATATTGGTCAGTGCATGCAAGTGTGCAGTGTACATATAAATGTGTAATGCCATGTTGTGCCAGATATATATGTTCATACATGAGTGCCCTTGCCATATTTATACATGCAGTGCATGCAAGAGAGCATGCATACGTACATACATTGGGGGATTACTTGCATGCACTATATAGTGTGCATACATGCATTCTTTTGTACACACGTATAATTATGTTTCTATGCATGCATGCATTTTCGCATGCCATACACCTATCATTTCACACCTCTACTACTATCCAATCATTGCTGTAATTCAATCAATGACTGGCTGTCAACTCACATATAATATCAGTGCTATCAGAACTCCTGCTCGTACAATGGTTATCATCTGAATATCAAAAGGAATGATGAACGAAAAGGTCTTAGCTCCCAAAATGTAACCTGTGGCTAGAAAGACAACCGTTCCACCTCCAGCCACGTAGAACAAGTTGAAGACCATGTACTGGTTGTCAGACTGAGAGTTAAGACAAAGATATTGTATGGAGAACATATACATGCATGTTTCACCTGCAGTTTTGATTTGTACTTAGTTGTGATAAACTTCATACTCTCTATGTGTGTGTTATTGCATGTGTGGCACTTTCACTGTAAACAGCAATACATTGCATTGCACACTGGCTACATGCACTGCCAGTTGACAAGAATGTGACTTTAGATCTACACACAAGATTCTTCCATCCCTAGAGTCTACAAACGCTTGATCCGTAGTACTATTTAATGTAATATTCGGCTTGTTGTGTGCTAATCTCAAGCTCAATACTGGCAAACATGACAAACCACCTTCAAAATAAGTGCATGCCATATTTTTGCATTGTGAGTGAGAATCAAGGATACAAGACAGTGCAGGATGTGTGTTGCATTTCCACGGTGTGTTTCAAATGCTGTGTGAAGAGCCAGAGTTGTGTATGTGAACACTGCAGAGACCATGAAGAGGAGCATAGGGAGATAGAAGGCAGTGGCAAACTTCCTTATGTTTTGCCTTGTCTGTTCACTTGTGTGTGTGTGTGTGTGTGTGTGTGTGTGTGTGTGTGTGTGTGTGTGTGTGTGTGTGTGTGTGCATGTGTGTGTGTGAGTGAGTGAGTGCCATCTTACTTGTCCAGCTTCCAATGGAGTAAGGCAAATCCTACGACAAAGATGATCCATCCTAGCAGTGATAGAAACAGCAGCAGCACTCTGACCTGCACAGCATAATTATATATGTGGTACACATTTAGTGGAGTAGCAGAATCTGATCCATCTTGAACCACAAAGATCATACAGCTAATACATTTGTGGCTGATTCTGTTGAAGCAGTACAATACACAATATATTAACTTACAATCTTCTGGAGTATATCTTTTGTTCTACTGTCCATGATGATTATAATTACCAGATGAAGTTAGCTACTAGTCACTGACTCAATGCCTTGGTACAATGTGGTAACAGGCTTACTGCTGAGAGTTAAAAAGAGCTCCCTTTTTGAATTGTTTATCTTCTACTGCTAATGTTGACTAAGCATCTGGTGGTACTTCCCTGTGTGGTTTCATAACTGCTAATATATCATATGGCACTATTTCCTGCCACTCAGCTATTTTGGGTTGCTAAGTATTGAATTACAGGGAGCTGTATGTTAGTATAGTTAGCCTGCACCTTTTATGGATGTGTGGTGTTATGTTATTACTTTCAGTATACTTTTTAATTAGATTTAGTTAGTATTAATTTCAATATGGATTCATTCAGTTTACTCATCCATTCCATATATGGAATTGTTTCCCATTTGTAGGCCAAGACCCCCTACTCAGTAGTTAGTGTAATAGTATGATAACTGATTACATCATAATGACATCATCAATATTATTAGGAAAATGAACGACTCTACAGTCAGCTGACACAGTTTCAGAAGGAAGCCAAAGCAACTCAATCCAGACTCTTCGAAGAGAATCAAAAGTTTGCAGCCGAGCTTTTGAACGCCAGGTATGATTAGCCAACCAACCCACTCCCTACATGGTTGCCATGGTTACGATGACTCATTGACTTGCCTTCTCCCTCACTTGAAGGTCCCAACTTGAGAGGCAGTCTCACCAGCTCCAAGCTGCTCTCTCCCACTCTCCAACTGTTGCAGCTGGCTCTGGCTCTGGTGGTGGTGGTGCAGGGAATGTTGATAGAATCAGAATCAGCCAACTGGAGGACAAGTTGGAGGAAGGGGAGAGCAAGCAGAAGGAACTTCGGAACAAGGTGCAGTGTTTTGGGTCATTGAGGAGTTGTGTGCCACAGTAGCAGAGTAGTCTAGTGTTTGTGACTGGTGACTGGTAACTGTGGAGTGGTGGGTTCGATCCTGTTTGTGGGAAGGTGTTTTAGCAAAAAAAAAAAAAAAAATGAGTATGCATATGTTCACACATGAATATTATAGTCATGGAACATTCTTCCCAGGTGAAGCAGTTGACTCACACCACTCATTGCCTAAACCAAGAGCTCCATGCTCTGAAGCAGGACAGAGCTCACCTCGAGGCCAAGATGAGGAGCATGGTGGATTGGGAGAGAATGGAGCAACTCAGGACAAAACATAAGGTGTAATCATGGCTCATTGTAGTTTATCATTACAACTGGTATCTGTAACTTCAGTTTCATTCTCTGTATTGTTTTGTATAGTGATACTGTTATCAGTTTCATTCTGTATTGTCAGGCTCGTTACCTGTAATTTCATACATTTCTTTCAGAGTGAGGTAGATGTACTGAGTAAGAAGATTGAATGGTTTTCAGGGAACCAGAAGTTACTCGATCATGACTGTGAACTGCTCAAGAGTAGAGAGGCAGAGATAGGCCAGCTGAAAGAGAAGTTAGCCTCACTCCAACAAGAGAGGCAGACGAGACAGAAGGAGCTGGGTAGAAACCGTGCAGCCGATGCTAAGAGGATTCAACAGCTGGAGAAACACGTGAAAGAGTTGGAGACAATCATCCAGAAGAGATTTCCAAACTCTCTCTCAGCTCTCATTCTCACCAGCAACACTGCCGCTACACCAGCTGCTTCAAACAGGCAGGGGGACAGGTAAGCATCTGCTTGTTTGCAACTAGCTGTACTGTAACCCTGGCCTATGTGTGTGTGTGTGTGTGTTATAGTAAGCAAGACAGCAGCAAGAAGACAGGTCCTCTGTCAAGAACCTTCCTTGAACGTCGGGTGGAGCAGTTGGAACAGTCTCTTGAAGCTCGTGATAAAGAGTGCTCCAAGAAGTTGAGAGCCATGCAACAGAAGTGCACTGCAATGGAGGTACATAGTTTACTTGGTCAATACCTTGCCAGTATAGCTAAATTTTTATTGCTAGATGAGCTTTTTGTTGTGACGACCGTTTACCAGTTTTGTCTCTCCATTTCCTTGCAGTTGACTTATGAGAAACAGATTGTCTTCCTCAAGCAGCAACTGGCTGAAAGAAATGAAGCGAGTAAAATATCATCATCAATACATGCTAAATATGAACCTTCATCTACTGGCAAAGATCAAGAATCTGTATCCGAGTCGATCAACCGTGAAGTCGTGGTTGAACCACCTGGTAAAAGAGAACTCAAGGTGAAGTTACAATTGGACCTTGAGATCGCAAAACAAGAGAATAGTCAACTTAAAGAGAAGGTTAGTTGGAAGTTGAGCTACACCATCGGTCCTGTTCTTACACGTTCTATTTGCTCCTCATGCTTGTACCCACACACATGTGTAGCTGTCAGAGTTGAGCGCTGAAGTAGCTCACGAGCGGATCCAACTGCAAGGGAAGCTTGCAGAAGCAGAGAACAAGACAGCTTTAGTACGAGAAGAAATGAAGAACAAAGTAAGAGAGATTAAGGATGATATCTCTTTGGTGAAAGCAATCTTGTGAATCAATGTTTGTGTGTAGTTCGTAACCTCATTATAGGCCTCATTCCCTGTCACTAAATTGTGTTTCGAATGTAAATTATTTTGGAATCAAAATGGGAGTTAAGATTCTAAGAACGAATGTAGGCAGTTATCTTGTTGGTTTTGTGTGGCAGCAACTTGACTGGAGGAACCTAGAGAGACATGGTCAGATCGATCGGAAGCAAACAATAGCAGTGGTTTCAGTGAAATCTTACAGCACAAAAGGAAGTACTCATCTTCTGAGCATCCTACTATGTGTGTGTGTGTGAGTGCAGGTTATGTGTGTGTTATGCATGTGTGTACGAGTGAGTATGCGTGTGTTTGTGTGTGAGTGCATGTGTGAGAGCTTCCCTAGCTAAGAGGACGAGGTCACGCTCACCACAGATTGTAGATTTAATTCAATTTTAACAAAGACTCTAGTCAAAGTCCCCCATTGTTGATGATATGCCTA
Source organism: Tethya wilhelma (assembly GCA_964030475.1). Taxonomy (NCBI): domain Eukaryota; kingdom Metazoa; phylum Porifera; class Demospongiae; order Tethyida; family Tethyidae; genus Tethya; species Tethya wilhelma. The sequence continues at coordinate 514,198 of CAXIPT010000013.1, forward strand.
ATGTTTACATGTGTTGTCAGTACACTTCCATGTATGTTTGGAATACTCCTGCAATAGCTTGTTTGCTTCTCTATCAAGTACTGAACATCCTTCCTAAGCTTTTTAGCTTTTGAGTCCAACCAGTTCAAGGTGTAACTGAAAAACTGTAAATATTGAGTGCAATCGAGTCACCTTTGCATCACATCTGCCAATGTAAAAGGTCAATAATGAGTTTGCAGGTTAAAGTGAGAGTGATTAGATTATGACCCCCCCCCCTCTCTCTCTCCCTATCTCTCTGTCCTCCTTCCTGGCTGCATGGTGGTGTTGTCCCGTGGGGAGGATATGGGTTGGATTCCTAGAGGGGCTGATAATGGTAGATAATCAGGGATGTTTGTAAACTCTATTATTGTGAGCTCGTTGATTACAAGTGTCTAGGTGTGTGTGCTGGAGAATTTGATTTTTAATGCACTGTTTATTTGCATACATTTAGAGTAGGTACACATGCATGGATGGACACACGTGTGCTCATATTATAAATATACATACATTAATACGTACATACTACATACATACTTACATACATGCATGCATATTTTCAGCTGAAGCAATGTGAAGATGAGCACACTTCACGCATGGACTCCCTCGTCGCCAAGTTTGCCAGAGACCACTCTCAATCTGAAGTGACCCGACTTCACTCCCAGCTGGCATCACAGCAGGTTAGCCACACACACACACACACACACACACACACATCACTAGCCTCGTTCAAAAGCCTCCCCTATAGAACTAAATCCACACTTGGAAGGCCTAGGCATGGGGCTAATACTCCTCCTACTGTATTTTAAATTCCAATGGCAAAAAGTGCTATAAATTGATCAGAACTGTACATTTCATCATGTCTCTACACTTGGTCAGTTAAGGACCGACAGTGGTATGCCCTAATTTAGTCCTTACATCAAGTATGGCATGAGAAGTGGTGTGAACTTCACATTGCTGACCACTGGGTTGATGAGCAAGAGCTGGTGACCAGTGTCATGTTCATTCACTTCCTTTCTGACTTCCTGGTTGGGTGGACTATTGACTTGGAATTTCCAACTGTGGCTTGGTTCTACATAGCTAAGAGCTGCAATTTCAGTTTCCATGGCACAGAGACAGAGACAGAGAGAGAGAGAGAGACAGAGAGAGAGGATTGGGAGTGGGAAGCAAGAAAAACACATGCAATATGTTCTCGTGTTCTCCATTCTGATGAAGTTAGCTTGACTGTATGATTTTATGATGATATTCACGATTTGAAACCCTCAGGTATTTGAGCAGTTGTTCTATGTAGTAAGTTCTAGCCTCACTATGCCATTGGCAAAGCCTGCAACCACCAAAGACATGTGCTTGAAAGGAATCATATTGCCTACTTGTGTGCATGTGTTTATGTGTCTGAGCCTCTACAATGTGGTAGTGACAATATCGGCTGTTCTTTCAAAACAGATTCCTTCACGATGTTCTGTTTCAGTCCCCAACTAAAGTCGTTAAACTATTCCTCCTTCTAAACTCGTTACAATCCTTCCTCCAATCTTCTCCACATCCTCTCAGAGAGTCAACTTTACCACAAACAATGCACCACTGTTATCGATAGTCTGAAAATTGAAAATTAGCGCTCCCGGTCACGCGCACATGCACTCTCACTCACGTACCCTCTGAGTGTATGACCATATCCTGTGCACCCAGGCTGAGGGTAGACAGCAGCTCTAATTGGTCTCTATGGTTTCTTTGAGTCAAGTCAACAATGACATCACGGTAACAGCAGCAGCTGGTTTCACTGGCTCCCTTTGAATGAATGCTGTCCGCTCTATGTACCCAGTCCACCGGGCTCCATACGTCCACTGGATTCAATGGTGGATGGCTCAAGTCCTACAAATTAAAGGAGGACTTTCTCTTCCATTACCATAGAGACAGTTTTGACACCAAGTTGATTGATAGTCGGGAGTGTAGTAAACAAAACTACCACACCACACCTCTCTTTTGTTTTATCATTGTTGTTTCAATGATGGTAATAATAAGGGACTTCTTTTCCTGGTGGCTTGTGATAACCTAGCAGCTGCTAGCATGTGTCTTTCCTCATAATACTCTAACTGGAGGAAATAGCTCCCCACTTGTTATTCACAAGTCATTAATTCTTTAAATTTCTAGTTGATTAGTATCAGTCCCTTATATATATATGCCCTTACACACTCACACCTGCCTGAGTGTAAGAGTGTACTATATATATCAGTGTTGTACATATCCCACCCTCAGCTCAAGTGTTTCACAAGTGTCTCTCCCTCTCTCCTAAGTGGCTGACTGGCTAGGTGGTGATATCATTAGTCCTTCTCCAAGCCACTTGTCTTTCCTCTGGTTTTCCTGCCATGAAATAATTCAAGTCATCTTTTCTTATGCAATGATCTCTCTGTCTCAACAACGCCTTGCAGCTGTACTTCCTGTGGTGGTGTCATTATACCTTACAACTATAGTATAGTATTCCAAGTACATAGGACATGCATGCAGCTATGATACTCAGCTATTTACTTCAAACACCTTTGAACTGAAAGATGAAAACATTGAAGCAAAAGTTCTCCAAAACGAGTTCTTTTTGTACTACCGTACAACCAACTAGAGTTGCTGTATAACAGTCGATGCATGTGGGATTGCCAAGTGAATTTTTACAAGTCTTCCCATTAGCATCCATACACGTATGCAGCTAGGCATTTTAACTATTTGTCCGTATATAATAGTATATAACTGTCACAGTGCATGCTTGTTTGAAAGGCATGCAGTAGTTTGCTTTCAAGCTATAAACAAGAAACTGTTTAAGTTTGTGTACTAATTGTTATGCTTAACAATGTCAACTGTTACTAAGCTTCTTTGAATTTTTAGACGATGAACTGTCCTATTTTGATTTTATTTTTGGCTTCACTTAACTCTCAAGTTTCTCGCACTCTTTGTGGATTCTCTCACCGCTGCGTCCCACCCTTCCTCCTTATTTGTGTGACCTGCTAACACAACAACATAACCCATGCAATCGGTATTCTTGTTTACGTGGGACCCAGGCTGGCTGTTACTTCATTGTTATGTTAAACTTTATGTCATCTTTAGCTCATGCGATCTTTCCAGTCAACACACACATACACAGTGCATGCTTATATACAGTATATATTCAACCAAGGAAGGAAGGTTGCATGTGGATTCAATTCATCCTCTCTCTCTCATTCTCATTGCTATATTATCACGTTAGTTTTGTGTTGCTATTATGTTTGAGTGGACGAAAAGTCTTGTTGCTATAGAGCTTGTGCATGCAGCTTCACTGATGTGGACACTTTTTGAGTTTTATTTGAAGCCTATGAGAAATGCTAATACTCTTTGATATTCTAGCACAAAGTGTGCATGTGTTGTCAAAACACTTCTGTGAAAGGTCTCCTCTACTCAATCTATCTATCCCACAATACAGCAGAGAACTTCCCCTCTCTCTTTCTATAGCTGCATGTACTTGCATGTATTGTACATGTACATGCATGTGACTGCATGGTACATGTATCCCTTGCTCTGCACTTGTTGTTGCTAGGACGTGGTGTCTCCGATCTCAAGCTGGTAGCTATCACGTGCATCCTTCTTTAAATATGTTAACAACGTTTACAAGAGAGCAGGATGTGGGGACTACTTTGTATGTGTTTGCTTGTAGCTCTTCAAAAACCACAGCACCATGTGTGTCCCTGGCAGTGGTATGTGAATGGTGCATGGGTAACACTCCTCTATAGCTTCTGATGGGAAATCGTAGTGTATCGTTATCACATCACATCTCCTTATAATTCTACAACCAGGAGAAACGAAGCCAACTTGACTAGTTCTCTCTGCATGCATTCTTGCTTGCATGACCTGCAGCAGTAGCTCTTTCTCTTATCTCTGAACTTCACACTGTGGCTACCCTTTTGGTGTTTGCTAATTTGCCACGTAACAATGGCCAAAGCATACTTCAAACAACATGTCTGTCCTTGGTATTTAAGATGTCTGCAGTCTCAGACAGCCAGTTCAGGGTTGAACAAGCTTCTCAAGTTGCTTTCAGTAGCCTAAAGCGTTGGTTTTCCCCTTTCATTGAAGTGCCTTGTTGTTGTTGTTGTTGTTGTTGTTGTTATTGTAGTGTGTTGTTGGTTGCTTTCATTGTCACAGCTAGAGCTATGATAATCCAATTGTGCTGTATGTATAAGTATATTATCATACTTGCATTGTTTGAGTGAGGGACTCTCCTGCCAGCTATGTGGAGTATGCAAACAGGAAGACGGATAAAGTTTTTGAGGTCTGTGTTTTCTGTTTTGTTGAACACCCAAACATTTCTGTGGTTGGGTTGTTTAGATGAGAAAACTACACAACTACATTAGGTTAGTCCTACCATATATTGAAATCGACTGCAGTATAAGTACTAATTACCTCCTGGACAGTATGGCCGGCTCCTATGCACACAGATTGTGCAATCAAAGAGGGACTTCCTCCGTATGGCATCCCATGCTGTTCCATCTTTCTCTCTCTCTCTCTCTCTCTCTCTCTCTCTTTCTGTGTGTCTCTCAGACTACACTAATGAGTCCATTGTTCTCGTCTGCCCACATGCATCACTCTGCTCTTTTCTGGAGCCTCCTTCCATCCTTTCTTGCTAATGGGGAAAGGATGGATGTACTCTTTGGCCTTTTTACTGCATCATCATTTTATGTATGTCCTATGCTTGATGGGGCTCTGTTTGAACTGCTGTGTGCAGTATTGGGCATTGGGTATGAGGTATATAGATGCGTATATACTGTAAATATTCCTTTGATTGTTTCACTGCACTTAGTGTACATGTGTGCATGGAGCCTTCCTTTTGGCCTTGTATGTGTCTCATTGTATGGTATAGCACATGCAGTACACAATATCTAGCTGTGAATGCCTGTCCTTTTGTGCATTTCCCCCCCCCCTCTCTCTCTCTCTCTCTCTCTCTCTCTCTCTCTCTCTCTCTCTCTCTCT
>CAXIPT010000013.1:520059-536944 GCA_964030475.1 Tethya wilhelma
TGTGTGTGTGTGTGTGTGTGTGTGTGTGTGTGTGTGTGTGTGTGTGTGTGTGTGTGTGTGTGTGTGTGTGTGTGTGTGTGTGTATGTGATTATTTATATATTATGTTCTTTATGCCTCAACAGCACTAATAGATTAAATTCCTTTCCTTATCTCTCTCTTACTTTGACTAGTTTCAGCAATGTTAGCATAGAAACTGAAAACTGACTTTATTTCGTATTTCTTTGTGGCATCAATTCTTATTCTACTATCGATACCACTTTTGCTCAGTGAATACTTCCTGATCTTAATTCATAGAAGTAGTGTCATAGTCTAATAATTTTATTTGTTACCGCATGCCACGTGTAGATCACGCCATTGCTTATATGCGGTTATACATTCCATGCTCAATCGTGTCAAAGCCATCAGTGAACTCTTCATACCATGCTGTCTCTAGATAGACACAAAACTCACAGAATTCGATTGCTATTCTCAAAACGATTAAAAATCCGGTAATAACTTAGATGACTATAATTGCTAGTGTTTGTGTAGTAAACAGACTATGTAACCTAATAGCATTGATGGTTAAAAACTATAATTAGTGGCATTGAGGAATTTTGGAGTATTGTACAATGAAAGAAGTGGAGTAACGAAGTTATACTGTTCATTGTAGTCTTTGTGTCTGACTAAAAATCAATATTAAGAAAGGTTAAAAAAAATCTTACATACATAGTAGAAAAGCTATATATAAGATGTGCACAAACCAACAATAACTAGTCAATAATTAATAATGACAATAAGCAGTGTGAATTAATTGGAGACTAGTACTGTTCATTTCATGTAAAACAGTGGATGCTCTCCTCAGGATAGTCCATGTCAAGGAGGTAACTGTACCAGAGAGAAAAAGAGAGAAAAATCAGTCAAAATTGTCTGCAGATATCATCTTAGCTACTTGTTTAAGGCACACAGATATGCATGATTATATTTTGAAATGATTTGCTCCAACTTACTTGCTGATGGCTGTAGTGAATGGCGACGGTCCGCACACACACACTAGGGATTTCCTGCGGCTGCTTGTGGTCTCTTCACATGCTGAAGGAAGGTGCTCCTTCAGTAGAGTGCTATCGATGCGACCCTTTGAACCAGGCCAGCTCTCAGTGGCAGAGGAGAGGATGTGCTTGAGATGAAACCTGCAGAGAGCGAGAGCAAGAGAATTTCACAGTAGTGTTTACTACCTAGCATCCCACAAAGAGGGTGCATGCATGTGTGGGTTTGCCATGGCGATCCAATTGAAATAGTTTTGGAGAACAGCGGGAGGGAGTGATTGATTATTTTATGTGAAAGTTATGAAGTGCTACAAATATATCTCAGTTATGTGGAGGTTTGGTCACGTTAATGCAGTGGGTGGGTCAAACCTATAGGCCTTGCTCATGCATGAGCACATTGAAAAGCTATGAGTAACTTGAGATGCCATTTTATTAATTTGGCAATTGGGGACTTATGACAACAAATGGAAGACAAGTATGCAGACACACGCTATTGTTTTGGTGATAGTTACTCTACAATGGCACAAACGAAAAGAGATACAATAAATATTTATTGCTGCTTTAGTTGCTTGCATGCATGCCAGTCTATTGTTCGTATTTCACTAGCTCCCCATGTGTGTGCATGTATGTAATTGTGTACTCATAAGATTATGGTAAGTGTTGATTTATATTCTCACCTATCTTGGGCTGATTTCGATAGTTGATCCAGTTCACTCTTCCACAAGATATCTTCTTCTGTTTTGTTGGCAAAGAGGAGTTTTGTTTTACAGTGTCCATCCGGTACACTCAGGGCTTCGCTGAGAACTCTAACCATTGGTGTAAAGCCTGCAAGAAGAAGATACAAGAACACACACCTTATCAAAACACCATTAAGTCTTTATCACTGTGTGTATATACATGGAGCATTCTTGCCACTACAATGTAAACTGTTTCTATAGCAACTGTTTTCCCCTCATCTTCATTGACATCACAAGTTGCCTTATTCATCTGAGAAATTGTAATTTTTATGACTTTTTTTTAGCCTTTTTCTTAACAACCCATTTCACCCCTGACCTCTGTAGACCGCAAACAATGAGACTGGTTGTGACCTATGCATGATTTAGTGTTGAGATCATCCTTCACCAGGCCATGTATAGTGTCAAGTACAGCAAAATGAAGATGCTACTAGGAAAACAACATGCTTGCACTAACTAACGTCACAAACTCAACCTTAAAAATAATATTATTGTCCTGCTCATAATAAAGTTAGCTTAGCTCAACGAGGAAAAAGGGCTTCCAAGATTGTTTGTGACTCAAGCTAAGTGTTTACTTCAAAATGATGACAAGACAATATATTGTATCAATTAAACTTTAAATAGGTCCATTCTTACAGCTACTATTCTACCTCAACTAATATTTCACATACAACAATATCATGTATGCAAGGTTGCAACTTATTCTATTATTTATAAACAATCCTCCTACCTGATCCAGCAGCCACCAGCAAGACATCTGTGGTTTGGGCAAGACGGGATGCATCGAATGTGCCTTCAGAATCACTCATTAAGACTTGATCACCTGCAAATTGCAGAACAGACAGAGAGAGAATGAAATAATGCACAACAAACAGGCATAACAGCTTTGATTGTTATGTACTGGTGATTGTTACAAATTCCTTACCAATTTTGAGCTTTTCGAGGTAGCTGGACATCTTTCCATTCTTGTAAAGTTTTATCATCATCTGAACCGTTTCCCTGGACGAGAGTTGTGCCTGAGGCTGTCTGTTGCTAGCCTCCACAAAAGAGCCGACTGGTGTGTAATCTCTCTCCACCTCTTCCCCGTCAATATTAGCCCTGAGGGTGACGTGATGTCCGGTTGGGACTTCAAGGTAGGAGCCTGCTTTCAGTCGAAGGGTGAACAACTTGGTATCGTAGGTTACGGTCTTGATGGAGTCTACTGAACAGAGTCGATACTTTGGATCTGTTGTGAGTGTGTTCATATAGTGTGCAGATGTGTAAAGGTACCCTAATTCTATAATAGTATGTCCTATAGTTCCATCCTATATATCTCTATAAGTACGTGTAATACAATTATATGTACACTCTTGTACTGTAACAGGTTGTAGTACTGGCTGGCATTTGTGCCTGTAGCTCAGCCAGGAATCATTTGTCCAACACTTCTAGGATCTTTTGTAATTTGAGAGTCCCCAAACTAACCCACCCAGATTCAAGCACAATGAGACTACCCACCAATCAAATTAGGCCAACATCTAAAGGAAGTGCAGCACTTGTGAGCCCAACTCACTTTGTGAGACAAATCAAACTAAAGAGGGAATTGAAACAAGTAGCGTACAAGCAGCGTCTAGAAAATGGGATGCAGGCAAAAAGAGTAGTCACAGATCAAAGAATGTGTTGGAATGGGTCGGCCCATATATGCATGCAACACAGTTGAGATAAGCTCACTATTGGACCTGCCAAGCTAATCAGAAAATTGCATTATATAATGAAGAGCACGCCCCTGTGCACTCACCTCGTCTATTTTTGGCAACAATGTGACGATATTCAAAGGAACCAATGTCTTCCCACTGCTCCTGGTTGGCCTCCTTCTTCAAGGAGATCTCAACTCTACCAGCATTCACACTCACTGGGTAGGGAAAGAGAGAAAGACTATAGATCATGCATATGTATTGATATTTCACTGATATGTATTGCTATTTTCATGCAATGAATAGCTGAGTCTATTTACCTTGTGAGCTGACAACTGTGTGAGGCATTTCTGAAAGTAAAAATGTGTGTGTGTTCAATTGGAGAGAAAGAAATTTAATAATGATGATGATGACACAATAACCACTCAGTACAGTGCAGGTTAATTAGTTTTGTGGTTTTGTGGTTACTAGGCAACTGAGTTGGAACCCAATGACAACATAGGAAGGAATATAGTTGACATTATCAACCCTAAAGCCAAGCATGAACCAAAGTCTGAATTGTCAAGGAAGACAATTCGTGTACAAAGTAGAACATGCACCACGGCTTCAATAAAAGCATGATGTCGTACATGATGTGTTCAGGTCTTGTCTATTTGACTTACCTAGCTTCATTTCGTAGACCCAGTCATTGATGAAGACAGATGCTTCAAGCGACTTTCCATCCACATCCACCACAACATCTGAAGTCTTCACCATCTGCATAAGAGGAATTCAATTTGCATTAATTATTGGGAGTAATCCCCTATAATTATATGAGTGCCAGCTGTATGAAGTTATGCACTGAAGCAATTAAACAAATTACTATGCAATTCATTTAAAAAGGATTTCCTGTTCAGTATTCACAGACCATTTATGCAAATAGTATTAAAATTCTTGGTATTATTTTAGCTATGATTTTACTTACAGCTGAGTGTGTGTTCACATGAATATTGATCGACCTTTCGCTCTCTGTCCAACCAAACCTGTTTGAAACAAGAATGTCAAGCATTAAATAGCGATGTTTAATTCTTGTCCACCCTATTAACACACATTGTTGTGGGACACACAATGAGAACACACAACTGATACTTCAAAGGAAACTTCAAAGTTACAAAGTAGAGGCAAATTAAAATAGAAAAATGAAAATTTGTTTGTTTTTTTATTTAGGCGTTGCTCCCTATCTACAGACTGGAGAGCCTGGGTGGGTCTCTATGAGTCAGAACAATAGCATTTCTGAACTGAAAAAATGCACATCTTTTTTGCATTGATTGTAATTATGTTAGATTAAGGTCGATCAAAAGAAACACATCGAGATCAAGCTCTAGACAGTGGACTCCCTTTCAGCCCAGCTGACTATAGGCTTTACCATCCTATCGTTTAAAAAACCGACAGCTATTTTAATAAGTGTATTTATAAAACACTTAATTTATTTATTATTCATACCTCAATGGTTTTACTTAACGAGTTGATCATTACTATCATGCCATTCTCACCAATATCAATTAACTACATTAAAAATTGCAATACTTACTTTGGATTAGGCCTTGAGGCGTCTGAATTCTTTCTCGTCCTGAGGGCAGGTACAATGAGTGCGGGGCGAGTGTCCTCTGCTGCTTGCCTTTCATCTTTCTCGATTGGTTTCTTTGGCAGTTCGAGAATGAGCGGCTTGCTGGGACTCTCGGGAGAGACTTGACGAACACCATCGGGCTCTGTGTGGTTGGAGAGAGAGGGAAAGGAAGATGAATATCATTCTATAGGTATGGAGACTGAAAGGCAGCTGTGGCTAGAGTATTTGATTCATGTTAGGCTTCTTCATCTCATTGTGGGCTCCAGCCACAGGAAAGGGACATGAAAGAGAGCTCAATACAAGATGGAAACAGTCAACAATGACACATGTCACAATTGTGTAAGGTTTGTTCTAGAAAACCAAGCATGGGAGTCAGTTAAAGTATTCTTGCAAACTTGTGTTTACCTTCGCAAGCATCTGCTGCTTGTGTGTCTGTTCTCAGGACCATGGTTGTTTTGGTGCAAGCTTCAGTGTGGCTGTTAACACCTGAGGAAATTGGAGCAATAATGGAATTACGATGCTGGCAATGTGTCAAACATCAATTAGCACTCTACTCATGGTGAGATTGTTACACCACAAACACAGAATTAATAGAATCAGATCGGGGACCTATTGCACACCGTGACACGCAAATAAAATCATTAATAGTAAAGTAACATCATTCAATAGTAGAAGTTATGCACTGAAGCAATTAAACAAATTACTATGCAATTCATTTAAAAAGGATTTCCTGTTCAGTATTCACAGACCATTTATGCAAATAGTATTAAAATTCTTGGTATTATTTTAGCTATGATTTTACTTACAGCTGAGTGTGTGTTCACATGAATATTGATCGACCTTTCGCTCTCTGTCCAACCAAACCTGTTTGAAACAAGAATGTCAAGCATTAAATAGCGATGTTTAATTCTTGTCCACCCTATTAACACACATTGTTGTGGGACACACAATGAGAACACACAACTGATACTTCAAAGGAAACTTCAAAGTTACAAAGTAGAGGCAAATTAAAATAGAAAAATGAAAATTTGTTTGTTTTTTTATTTAGGCGTTGCTCCCTATCTACAGACTGGAGAGCCTGGGTGGGTCTCTATGAGTCAGAACAATAGCATTTCTGAACTGAAAAAATGCACATCTTTTTTGCATTGATTGTAATTATGTTAGATTAAGGTCGATCAAAAGAAACACATCGAGATCAAGCTCTAGACAGTGGACTCCCTTTCAGCCCAGCTGACTATAGGCTTTACCATCCTATCGTTTAAAAAAACGACAGCTATTTTAATAAGTGTATTTATAAAACACTTAATTTATTTATTATTCATACTTCAATGGTTTTACTTAATGAGTTGATCATAACTATCATGCCATTCTCACCAATATCAATTAACTACATTAAAAATTGCAATACTTACTTTGGATTAGGTCTTGAGGCGTCTGAATTCTTCCTCGTCCTGAGGGCAGGTACAATGAGTGCGGGGCGAGTGTCCTCTGCTGCTTGCCTTTCATCTTTCTCGATTGGTTTCTTTGGCAGTTCGAGGATGAGCGGCTTGCTGGGACTCTCGGGAGAGACTTGACGAACACCGTCGGGCTCTGTGTGGTTGGAGAGAGAGGGAGGGAAAGGAAGATGGATATCATTCTATAGGTATGGAGACTGAAAGGCAGCTGTGGCTAGAGTATTTGATTCATGTTAGGCTTCTTCATCTCATTGTGGGCTCCAGCCACAGGAAAGGGACATGAAAGAGAGCTCAATACAAGATGGAAACAGTCAACAATGACACATGTCACAATTGTGTAAGGTTTGTTCTAGAAAACCAAGCATGGGAGTCAGGTACACTTAAGCATTCTTGCAAACTTGTGTTTACCTTCGCAAGCATCTGCTGCTTGTGTGTCTGTTCTCAGGACCATGGTTGTTTTGGTGCAAGCTTCAGTGTGGCTGTTAACACCTGAGGAAATTGGAGCAATAATGGAATTACGATGCAGGCAATGTGTCAAACATCAATTAGCACTCTACTCATGGTGAGATTGTTACACCACAAACACAGAATTAGATGGGGATGCATTGCACACTGACATGCAAATAAAATCATTAATAGTAAAGTAACATATTTCAATAGTTTGAAAGCCGGGTTGAGTGCAGAGTGGCTAAGTGTGAGAGGTGACAGAGGAAGTAACTGAATCCCTACACCACATGCAGTATCAACAGAAACACACCAAAAGTGGTCATAATTGGTGCTATAAAGAGCTAATTAAGTGGCCTCAAGTGTTTGTGTACTTTGATAAGTGGGCTAATCCGTCCATGAGAGGACTCTAATCTCCATTGAAGAGGACTGGGCCATGGCAGCTGTATCTACCACAACTCTCTCACTTTCATCTTTTAGCAAGTACCTTCATCAGTTGCAGTGCTGTTATTGCCGCCGAGAGTGAGCCTGACAGCTGTGGGTTTGGCCACAGTGAGAGTGTCTCCACTGCGTGACCTTCTTGTGGGTCTGTTTGCTGGTGCCACTGTCTCGAGGGGACCAACGTAACAGGCCTTCATCATCGATTCCACGTTCACCCATTTATGCACCTGTGAATGCAAATTATTGTTGTACAAAGGTTCCATTTTTACAAATCCAAGGATATCATAAAATTGACTTTTAGGGGGAAAAAGTTTAAACTGTTTTGTACCTCGTCAAAGAGGATTGTGCAATCTTTTCCAGCTCCTTTCATAAGATCTTCAACACCTCCAGGATGAAACTTGAGGTAAGGAGTAAGGTTGTACACTTTTCCTGCAAGACAGGAAGGGAAGTTGGATTGTAAAGTAAACCCGATCATGGAAAAGTAACAACATTGATGTGTTAATTTTCAACCATTACTTTCTGTTGTTCAATGCTTTTAAATTATTGTTCAACACTGTGTATGCATTGTACTGCAAAGTAGTTTTAACAGTGATGGAGGTTGTATGCAAACAAATTGAATTATGCTCAACTACATCAATTTCAGGAGCATACATATGCAGTGAGGCATACCCAACACAATTTGTGGAACAAATCGAGCATTATAATTGCAGCAGCTATGTAGCAGCAGCAAGATTTGTATACAAAAGACACACACACTCTTATACACATGCACACATACACTGCATGCAATGAGTCATGCGCTATTATATCGCATTGCATCATTGATTTGAATGCATACCTCTAATAGCAGTCCATGCATCATCAGGAGTATTGTGTTTGGCCAACTCCTCTTCAGTGACCGGTCGTGGAGTTCCTCCATTGCAGCCAAGATCGGCCTTCTTGTTGCGACAGAGACGAATCCAATCCAGCAATCCACATCCTTTGCCTAGCTTGCGTCTTGGAGCCTTGCAAGTGTTTTCGGCCTTCTTCGATTGAGTAGTGATGGAAGAAGGAGACATTGGGCATGCAATGGCTGGCACTGGTAGTGTGAACTGCTTCCTCTTCATGGTGGGGCTAGGTGGTGTTGAGTTAATGGCCAGATCTATTACTGGTGGCTGCTGAAGCATCACAACTGGACAACTTGAAACTGACATTGTTTTGTTTCTCTCCAAAATTGAATTGAGTAATGTTCAATATGCACTTCAATGTTGCGAACGCCGTGAATTGAGCGGATATAAGCGGACGATTGTCACGGTTGATATCTGACGAATGCAAGCAACAAGGATGAGTTTTATTGCCTCGGAAGACTTTGCTTCGCTACTGCAAGAAACAAATGGAAGAGAATTGAGCAAGTTGCGACGAGACAACTGTGCAGAGGTGAGAGAAGAACGCCTTTTTATAGCGGTTTCCTCATTGGAACTGACCGCAGGCCGGCCGCCGGATCCCGATCGACCACCACGAGGAACATTACGTCATGGGGGCGTGGCTATCCAGCGCGCTCGAACGGAGCTGAAGAAGAGTTATGGCGGATGATGAGTAAGTCCATGTGACCATTCACTGTGTGTTATAGAGTACCATTAGCCGTTCATGACAGTCAGCTACACATATGCATGTGTAATGAATCTAGCGCTGAGTATTTTTGTTTGCCATGCCATGTGTGTGGTGTCACGTGGGAAGGTACACACATGCATGCATCTCTCTCTCTCTCTCTCTCTCTCTCTCTCTCTCTCTCTCTCTCTCTCTCTCTTTCTCTCTCTCTGCAGAGTACAGTGGAGAAGATGAACCATTAGATGATCTGGAGGACAATCAGGTATGGCCTCGACTGCCATATGCACATGCCATAGTCATAAATATTTCATGAGCTAACATAGTCTCCATGTGTGAACATGGCGCCTTGTCAAGTGTGACTCAACGGTCATAAATGGTCATAATTTGTATTAAAATATTCTTGGGAAGTAGCAAGGAAGTGGAACTTGCCTCCCTTCGAGCTTCTTCCAAATGTCTGGAAAATGTAAACTGTAGTTTCTATTTCTCTGTCACTCATTTGAGCAGTTGACCAGAGCATACTTGTGTTGGTAATACTAATTATTTCATTCATAGTCATCTGTCTCCCCAGGCCTTTGAGTAGTGATGCTATTTTTAACTTTAAGCTGGTAGTGTTTCAGCATTCTGACCTTTGACCTTGTGGTTTTGTCCTTTAGCCACTTCCTTCCCATGGTGAATCTATTTCCTGTTGGTTCTGATTAGCATAACTGAATCTGTTTGGGAGAGAGAAACTCTGGTATGGGCAAACAATTTCTCTTGGCATTTTTTCAATCAAAAAACAGAACATTTCTTGGATATTGTACAACTAGTTGCCATGGTTACAGTGCCACTCCTGTTGTAAGTGAATGATTTCGCAAGAAATGAAGAAAAGGCATTTTTTTTTACATGAAACGAAAGCGTGGAATGTTGATGTAGTGTGATTGTATTACTACCGCTTAAATTGTAAGTTTATCTATCTCTTCCTTGCTACTGTCTGCCGTCTTTGATGAAATGCTTGATCCTCTTTGAAACGATGTGCTTGAACCTGTGACTATGTATCTGTCTCAGGTGAGTAGTCTCCAATGATCAGTCGATCTTTGTGCTTGCCAGTCCCTCCCTTTTCCCCATTCCATTCAATTTTGTGCAACTGTGTTTACATCTCTCCACTCTCGACAGAAATGGGGTAGCTCCTTTCATCAAGATTTATAGCCTAAAAACTCATTTTTCTCAGGATTGCTCCCCTCCTTAATGGCAGTACTTTTTGTGGTGAGGTAATAGTATAACCTGTCCTGCCCTTTGTCTTGGACCCTCATTGAGGCAATCTGAAAGAAATGGCTTCGGGTTTCCTGTCAACAAAAACTTCCCAGCCTTCCTCAGCTGTCAAATGCACTTCCACTGGTACTGTTGAGTGATGGGCTGTACATCGAATGCCATTCACTTGTGGGTGGTAGGGATAATGGTTCGGCTTAGGTCACTTACCAGTGAGGTTTTGAGGCGAAGGATCTCAGGCAGTGTTGTTGTTATTGTTGTTGTGACGTGTGTGTGTGTGTGTGTGTGTGTGTGTGTGTGTGTGTGTGCTTGCGTGTGCATGCGTGTGTTTCCACGGAAATGTATGGCTTTACAGTACTTCCATCCTACAATTATCTCCATATTAATCCACTTTACTTCCAGTAACAATTAACATACTAGTTAACAACTCTTTTATTAATTTTCAACCTCGCCACCTCAGCTGTCACAAGTCAGTCTTTGTTCGGAGAGACATTCTTACCTTTCTCATGTCCAGAAATGCCATCACTATAATATTATAGTCCATAGCGTTAAAATTAGAATATTCATTATCCTAGGACATCTGATGGTATATCTGGACATCATTCATTCTCTTACCTTACATAGCTGAAGCTCAGCTGATTTGCCATTACGTTCTGTTTGTTGACATATCCTTTATGTCAAAAACGCTGGTTGGGTGACCTCATAATTATTGTGTTCGGGTGAACACATTGTTGCATGAAATGACCATTTTAGTATCCACTTCAGTGACCTCATAGAATAGTATTATTATATTATAGTATGCTGTAGGTATTGTATGTAAATGTAAGCTTTCGCTGCTCACCTTCAGCTGTGTTTATATATGGAGTTGAAAGAACAATGCTAGGTGCCTGTTTTTAGTATTCCCTCAAGTGGCAGCGTGAGTGCTGTAGCTACTGACCTCATGTCTGTCTTTATATATGGACTTAGGAGGAAAGAAAGACATGCTCCCATTGTAGTACTAAGCACCTGCACATTGTATCCAATAGCTACTGACCTTCTGCTTGGTTTATATGGACTAGGAGGAAAGAATGACATTCTCCCATTTTAGTGCCAAGTTCTTGCACATTGTATCCCAATAGCTATACTGACTTTCTGTCTGGTTTTATATGGACTTTGAAGGAAGAGCTTATTTAGAATCTTGCTAACTCAACTCATTTTCACTCACCTTTCAATCTGGACTTGACCTTTCCTCCTCCTGACTGACATTCAGTGCTAGGATTTCTCATCATAATGTCTGGTGCAGGAGACTGGTGCTAGAGACTGAATGTCCTATAAATACCTTATAATGTCAGAGTCTGCTACAATATTAGTCAATGGCCTGAGGGGATAAAACCAGTTTGGCCAGGGTGCAAAGTTCATTTTTGTGTATGTGTGTGTGTGTGTGTGTGTGTTTATGTTGTTAGTTCGATGATCAACATTTCATTGTTTGAAGGCCAGCCATTATTGCTGACCTACTAACCATCTGTGATGGAGCTATTTTTTTAAAGCTTCTTCTGGAAGTTGAATGTTTGCACATTGATTCCATACATGTTGCATGTTTCATGCTTGGTTCGTGTGCCTCTTACGTGATACTCTGCATTTAGCTGGAAGTGGGCTGGAGGTGATTCATTGGATGGCATTTCCCTCTGGAGGAAAAATCCAGTGAACTATTGAGGTTATGTCAGCTTAAAGAAATTATGTTAATCTGACCACAATCTGAACTCTAGACTTATCACCTAGTATATTATATCTGTACCCAATAGTTGATTAGTACAGCACACAGAGTATAATGGTCCAGTACAGCATAACTTGAAGATTGTATTACGCCAGCTGCCTAAACCGGATTATAGCGCCTGCTCAGGTGTAGGCTATAGCCGCCAGTTGCCAGTCATCAAGCTGTTACTAAGCTTATGAAACAACTGAGCATTAATCTTCACATTTGATATATATATATAGTGTTGTTAAAGTACTATGAACATAAATTACCCCCAGGGCTTGCAACAATGCTACCAATAATGTGTGAAACCGTGGGCAACCATCTTCACATAATATACACTGACAGTGATAATCACATGCAGCTGTTGATGGTTAGCAGGCTGTGTGTGGAGCACAACCCCCTTTTGACCTTTGACCTCCTTCCACTGCAGGATGAGGAGCAAGAGGGTGAACATGATGAAGCAGTGGAATTCCTACCTCGAGGTATGATGTCATGATGATGTAATGCATCCGAGAATAGATAGCAAGTGGATGGAGCTGATGATGGGTGGAGGGTATCACGATACACAGGCAACTTTGAGTTGCTAGCAACTTGTTGCCTTTGCCTTCTTCTGAGCAATATCCAAGCTCCTATGAGTATGGATTACATCATTATGACATCATTTACACTACCGTTGCAGAGGAGGACCAAGCCATTCCAGCCACCGAGAGAACAACCACTCCCTACATGACCAAATATGAGAGAGCCAGAGTCCTGGGGACACGGGCTCTGCAGATCAGGTAGAGTGTGTGTGTGTGTGTGTGTGTGTGTGTGCATGTTTCATTAGTTCTTCTTTTAGCTCTATATACCATAATTTCACAAGTTATGAAAACTCTACCTACTGAAAGGCATCCAGCACCATACCTAACTGTGTTTCTATCATAATACTCTCCCAAGATGAAAAGATGAGATCATGAGCATTGCTTAGCAACACTCATGAGAAAATTATCATGGTGGGATTAATGTCCACCTTGCCCCAAGCTATTGTTTTCCTGCCTGAGGCATGATGGGTTGCCATGGGGAGTATATATCACTAGAGAAGAGAACAGGGAGTGAGATATGAGTCTGGGTCTAGACCAGTTTACATGCCTGGTGCAATCTTAGAGGATTAAAGTTGATTCATACCTGATTCCTTAGAGGTGGTCCTTCTCTTGTGACACAATCAAGACACCTGCTTGCTAACCCTTGTTCACTTCTGGAAGTGTCTGTCCAACAATAACATTATGTAATATCCACTAGCCCTTGGGAGAAATTACACCACAATCTGTTGCTCATGCTCCTAGCTATTGTTGGAGTGCGTGTGCCAGTGTGTCTGTGAGCTAGAGCAGCTGTATGGGTGGCTAGATGTCAGCGTGTGACGGTATGTCAGAACAAGCACATGCTGCTGGGTTCACTAGATTCATTGTCAATTAATATGTTAGCAGGTGATGTATTTCAATTATCTTTAGTGACAAGGAGTTTGATTGCGAGTTATGTATCTCATTTTTCTCCCGTGAATAGTTGCTATTGCATGAATAACATGTGCAAGTACTCCAAGACGTGGCTCGCTGTCGTGTGCACCCAGTACTCACACGTAGCAATGGCTACCCTTGAAGCATGGCTATGGAGACACACACTCACATTCCTCCTTTCTCGCACCATGCATCGTGCAAACACACACACACACACACACACACACTGTGTCACGCTGTAGCATGGGTGCCCCTGTCATGGTGGAGTTGGAAGGAGAGACAGATCCACTGAAGATTGCAATGAAAGAGCTCAAGTAAGACAAGAGGAAATGTTAGAGTAGCACAAGATGCATCTCTCTCTCTCTCTCTCTCTCTCTCTCTCTCTCTCTCTCTCTCTCTCTCTCTCTCTCTCGTAGAGCTAAGAAGATCCCCATCATCATTCGCCGTTATCTCCCTGATGGGAGCTACGAGGATTGGTCCGTTGAAGAACTAATCATTGAATGATGTTAACTCACATTCTCATACTCCCTCACACCATCACATATCTTATTCTTGTATAGATCTCTTAAAACTTTTCTCAGCTTTGAATTATTCATTCCATGTGCTCATTCATCCAAAAAATAACCAATTAAGTGACGACTCCTTTCATTAATGCAGTACCATGGCAACATGGAGGTGAAACTGACCACAAATGCCAGCTTCAAACAAATTAATTGCATTGCATGCTCTGTGGTTAGCTGTGGTAACAAAATAGCCAAGAAGGCATAGTACTTGTTTATCCATAAAAAGTCGTTTATCATTGCTCAGAACAGGAAGGAAACAAGGCATGTGATAAACTATATAGCAAATGAATACGTACTAAATTCTCCTAGTTTGTTTCAACTAAATATGGAAGCATTAATTGAAACGAAGGATAGAATTTCAACCATGCATCAGAACATGTCATAGCTTGTCATAGTATAATGAGACTGTAAACAATAACATTGAGGTCTGGTTGTCATGGGCAACCAAATATTACGATTGCTAGCAACCGAGGTAGTGATTCTCAGTGCATGTTCCATTGTCATTTTGTATACAGGAATCTGATGATAGTGGTATAATTGTTTCAAGCATGTCGCCAACAAGAGAGACGTTGCCTTATATTTAATTTTGAGAGTGTGTTGTTGTTACATTTTTAAATACAGTCACTTCCGTTGCTGCAAGTTATTTGGCTAATAGGGTAATTGGTGTTGTGTAAATATTCAATTATTAAAAATTAAGTTATTATTGTAATCATGTCAAATTCCTGGACGAGAAGATCTGTTTGCGAGCACGAGCTGAGAACAAATGGAATTGTTTGTGCGTTTTCAATGAACATATTTAGCGACAAATTAAACACAGAAGCAGAGATCAAAGCAAGAAGAGACTGAACTATGCAGGTCTCAGAAGAGACTTAACCATCAGGTCTCCGTCAAGACCGTGTTATGTACCACGTGGGGCTGGATGACGGCAATTACACAATGGTTGTTAATTATTATCATGCTCTATAGACCCATCCCACTCATGTCCAGTCTTGGTCTTCATTAACGAACCACTTGTAAACAAATTAGCAATCCACACACATCAAACCAGTCGAATACCTTAGCTTAACTGTCATAAAGAGTTTCTAGAATATTTAAATTGTAGGAAAATTAGCCCACATAACACACACACACACACAGCTGCATGAACAAGTCTTGCAGAATGCTTGACCCTTGGATTAATGCAGTGTTTGCATGTAATAGACACCATGTTTCTCACAGCCACATTGCATGTCAGTAGCTAATGATGTCACTACACTAATTTGTCCCAAACCACATCAAACAACTTGAAAAATACTGCATAGAGATTTTCAAATTCTGTGGCTAGAACTTTCTCGGCTCATTCGAACAAGGTCATGGCTGACATGCAGACAGATACCTAGCATACACAGCAAGGGTGCACAGTCTATGCTTGTGGTATGTTATCAACTGCAACACACTGACCATATGTTTAGACTGTTCTAGATGAGGTTGTTATAACTTGCTTGTATGTTGGTAGATGGGAGAAAATGATACCCAAACACTAGTTGTTGTTTTTCAATAGGTTACCATGGCAACTGAATGGAGTCGAGAAGACAGTCTATGTGGGTTAAAACCTCCAAAAGATGTACACACAGTTACACTTGACCTTGACCATGACCTTGTTTGTAAACGTGTGCACATAATTATTATCAATAAACATGCAAAAGCAAACAAATTTAAATCTACCCGATCAGCTGCCACTATTGTGAAATTTGAAATCTCTGTGACATACTCCAGTATATATTTATGTACAGTAGCTACTGATATCACAGCATTAATGATGTGGTTCAACTCCAAACAACTTGCACGCACACTATCGATGCAGGTATGAGCAAGTCGCGTGCACACCATAAACACTGCCCAAAAAATTGAGGATTGAGAGCCCCCCTCTAATTATGCTATCATAACCATCAAACTATAATTTATTGAGCTTGCATCAGGAATAGGGAAAAAGGTCTAGCTTGATTGACTAACTGTCAAGCCAACAAACACTACGAGTTTGTTTTAGCGTAATTGGAAACAAAGGAAAGTCTGGACATCTTGTTAATGAATATACAATGATAACGAGTTTCCTCCATCAGCTAAATCATGAATAAAACTAGGAGCGTAGAATCTTCTAGAACACAAAAAGGTCAGTAAACAATGAATCACCATGGTAGCTATAAGCTCCGCCTATGGTGACAGCTTCATCTTGCTGTCCAATCGACTGGCATTCCTAACGATCATGTAATTGTGCAAAGGAAGAAGAAAAATTAATGCTGGCAACTGATTTTGTGTGGACTAGTTTCCACTGATACCAGTGCTAGAGGTTAAAAAGTCCCCAGTAGATGCCTCTCCCACATATACCATAGTAACAATCATCCACTCCCTTGCTGGGTTGGTCTAATGGTCTAGCTCTCAAAATAAATTCAATTCATATTTTTGGCATTCCTAACTGAGCAATTGCACAAGCTGACCATGCACTTCTACAACTCACTAATGAACTCTTGCCTTATCATAACAAAAACATATCAGTTTTTTGTTGACTTTCAATCAGAAGATTAATCATGTTCACGTCACCTCATCATCTAACAGTCAATCTCCCCCCTCCCCCACACACACCCCTCCACACACCCCCCACACACCATTGGATCAGACCACCTACAATAAGATGATCGTTGTTGATATACCTTCACCGTGGAGTGACTTTAATCTACGTAGTTTGCAATGCACAGTCAATCAGAATTTTAATGAGCATATAATTGTTTGTGCACGCATGCTACTGTCTCAGTTAGCATAACTGGCATGTCCAGACGCTCACCTCCTGGCGGGCTCTCTCCCCTTCCTGTCCCACGGCCCCCACATTGACTGCATGGGTCGAACTGCCCCCCCCCCC
>CAXIPT010000013.1:537138-653877 GCA_964030475.1 Tethya wilhelma
CACACACACACACACACACACACACACACACACACACACACACACACACACACACACACACATTATCAACAGATCTTACACACACACACACACACACACTTAAAGCACACTATAGTGTATCCTGTTAGTGTGTATGCCACTGGCATTTGGTGCTAATCCCTCTTGAAGTGGTAAATTGTACTATTCACAGAAACATAAAAGGTTAAACCCAATGTTTATCTCTCTCCCACCACAGCACTGTGAGCAGCAGGTGTGTGTGCATGTCCAGGGAGAAGTGTGGTGTCCCTCAGAACCATTCTAAAGCTTATGGTTTCTTCCACACACACAGGGAAGGCGAGTGCCGGAGAGAAAGAGGGAGAGAAGACAAACAGCTGCAGCTGATGAATTGCAGTGGTCACACACAAACACACACCACAGAGATAAGACTCAGAGATAAGAATCAATACTTTCCAGTATTATTATAGGCCCACAGTCCGAGACAATTGCTGAAGATATGCGCCGGTGTGGCAGTGTGTGTGACATTCCAGTAATTGCTGAGAATGAGATAATTCAACGGTCAGTCTTTCACAAATGTAATTATATATGTACATTCGAAAATTCATTTTTAAAAATCACCAAAATCCGCCATGCATATATACATGTGCATCTAATCACTGGAGCCCATCTATGATAAGATAACATGAAACAACCCATAGAAACTCGGTCATGTGTGGACAACTAAAGAAAGCGAAATAATTAATAGATTACATAGGACAGTAGTGCAGCTGGCGACATGCATACACAAAACAATGCTAACCCACGGTTTGAAAACCATAAAGTAAATCGAGTGTTAAAAAACAATTCTTTTGGGAATAAGAGGCCACGATAGCTTGATTCCATAGTAACCGCATAATACCGTGCTCAATGAGGGTTACAAATCACGTGCATAACACATAATTGGAAGATAATTTGAAACGACAAAGTTTCATAAACTTCAGAAGCTGCAAAAAATTGCAACAATCTCCTTCATACAACATGGTAGACCATATGGACGACCTCACAGATCGCTAGCAATGTGCAGGTTGTGCTAGTGAAATGTACGAGGAATGAAACAGCCTTCACCGCACAATGCATAAAACATGAGCCCCTTTCAGTAATGACATTCATTTACACAATTAACCCCCAGCAACAGTGCAAACATGCATCATCTCATTTACAAAAACCACAACTAACGGGAATGTCATAATACGCACACACACATACACACACACATGCATGCAAGGACACACACACGCAGTGGCTCGTGCCACATCCCATTCAAATCACTGTCTCTATCGATCTCTCCTCCACCAACTACACTACCACTGTCAATCACACCACTTATCTCCCACATTAATTGAAAACAGCTGGATTGGATGTCTCCACACATTGTGAGTGAGGTACAGAAAGAGTGGAGGTGTAGTAACATAACAGAGATCACACACCTACAGAAAACAGACATCCCTCTGTCAACACAACCTCTTCGAACCAGACAAACCAGCTATTTCCTTTCATTGTCTCATTCCGATCCCACCAGCTGTACAAGCTAATGTAAGTGGTGTCTGTGTTTCACTTGCTCCATCTTTCACTCTCCAAAGGTGGTCTTAATTGGACTGCCCACAATCCCTCCCTCCTACTGATGGTGATTGGTCACTTTAGACCTTCCTGTACCGATTAGCAACATATCCCACTTGTGTTGCAATAATTAGTCTCCATAGTGATACAAATTCCAGACCTTTTCTAAACCTGAATGAGTCGACTTGAACTGACGCGACCTTTTATTCCCAATTACCAGCCCCCCCTCCCACTACTGCTAACACGTATAATTGTCTCCTGGTTTCAGCCTTGAAATGGACGCCACAGTTTAATAACATCAATTAACATTAAAATAAGTACAATGAGAATTCCATCAAGGTTAATGCATACACAGCTGCACATAGACTGCCGTATATCCCATAGCAACACCGCCCCCCCCCATACCCCAGAGCTAGAGATAAAGTTTCAGCTGCATCAAAACATACACATACAGCCTCAAACAGCACACACAGGTCTCTCTCTCTCTCCAAGAAGATGGAGTGACCTGGGCATGAGGCTAGCATGGCTAGTGCACATGTACAGCTGAGAAAAGTTCGTGTAATATTAAGACTAGTGCAATAAGATTAATTGAAATGGCATGCAAACGCTTAGAGTCCTTATAAAGCAATAGTTCTTTTTGATAAAAATGTAATTGGTAAAATTTAATGATAAATTTTCTAGCTCAAAATCAGATTTATTGGCTAGCTATAGCTAGCTCAGCAGCACATGATCAATAGTTACCAAGATTTTTGACGAGTGCGTCCATTAAACCTTGTCTGATAGCATCATCCCACTGATGACAGCCAATGAATGAATGAACAAATATTCATATCCAAACCCATCCCATATACACACACACTCATTATCGTAGCTGCCATTCAGGGTTGCACCACCAATACCAGCAAAAGATAATGTTATGTAATTGCACACTTAATTAGGGTGCATGATTATGTAACACAATAGGCCTGTTACATAATCATTCTACTACCATTCAACTGGCAATAGATGGAGTCCATATATAGACACCATTCAAGTATAGCTGTATTATTATTTTAAGTTCAGTTTTCTTGCAGAATTCTAGAAAAAAATTTTTTTTGCTACTATTACCGTAATTTGACTAATATTCGCATTGGGGAAATTTTCGTACGCGTCGCCGTGTGCGAAAATTAAACACGCGAAAATTTGACGACCCATTACCAATATTAATGCGGGCGCTACGCATGTACGAAAATTAAACACGCGAAATTTTAACGTACGGAATATTTTTAACGCGAAAATATCTCAAACTACGGTATTCTAGCTATTGTAAACAACCTTGTGTTGAACAATGGGTCACCCCATCCTGTATGTGTGTGTGTGTGTGTGTGTGTGTGTGTGGAGTAACCAGTTTACTATCGTGGTTACAACCAGTTCGACCAGTTTACATGAAAGGTTACCAGAGATCACACCATGTTTCTTGCAGAGAAGGGGTCACCTCAGAGTACACTGATTAACTTTAATATCAAAATTGTAATGAGATTCATGGCCACCATGAATATGTGTCTAGTATACGATCGCAATGAGGTCTGATGATCAACGATTGTTCTAGAATCCAGATGGTTAGCATTAACCTTTAAACGAAGTTCACCTCATAAACAACATCTCACAATTCTTTTTAATGATACAATAACCACCACATGCAGAGTAACCAGTTTACTATCGTGGTTACAACCAGTTCGACCAGTTTACATGAAAGGTTACCAGAGATCACACCATGTTTCTTGCAGAGAAGGGGTCACCTCAGAGTACACTGATTAACTTTAATATCAAAATTGTAATGAGATTCATGGCCACCATGAATATGTGTCTAGTATACGATCGCAATGAGGTCTGATGATCAACGATTGTTCTAGAATCCAGATGGTTAGCATTAACCTTTAAACGAAGTTCACCTCATAAACAACATCTCACAATTCTTTTTAATGATACAATAACCACCACATGCACAGCACATGAAAATAAAATGCACAGAATAAGATCTAGAACACAACATCTTGCTAGAAAAACAACTGTAACAAAACCACACACAGACACACACACACACACACACACAAAAACTAAAAAAACTTAATCATAGTTTACTAGCTACTACCTGTTATCAACTGACCACACCCCAAGCTCCTCCCACTTCCTGTGCAGCAGCCAATCTCACTCCTTGTCACCACAGTGGATCATGACCTGGTGGAGAGAGAGACGGGGGAGGGGAGAGCAAGGTGGCATAAACAGGATGAGAAGGAGAACACAAACGGTAGTAATTTAGATAAACTCTGTCCACACTACCTTACCACATTGACATGCACACACACATACACACACACACACACACACACACACATACACACACACATACACACACACACATACACACATGTGCATGTACATGTACATGAGTATATGGGCAGCTGGGGGAATAACCATGCACAATTTGTTTCATTGTATAACACCTTTATGGCTCCACCCTCTCCGGTCTTGGCTCGTTCAAATGCCTTCAGCGTCTCTTCCAGCTGGTAGTGATGAGTGATGAGGGGCTTCACGTTGACACGCCCTGAGGCTACCATCTCCAAGGCAGTGGGATAGCTAGCATGGGTGCAGGATACAATGGGAGACTCGTTGTCAAATATTACATTCTTGTTTCGCTTAATTAGAAGCTATAAAGTGAGTGAAACTCCAACCAATCAGAGTCTAAACAACACAAGGTAAACATTTCATGATGTAAATTGTTTACTGGGTCTTCACACCTGTTTCGTGTTTACAAGCTTCAACTGTAGAGGTCACTTCTAGAGCTGTTTATACATTGCCATAGGAATGCGAGAACCCCTTCAAAACAATAGCAGACGTAATGGACATGTGTACGCTCTCTGTCTCATTATTGTAGTTGAAAATGTCACCACACAGACTACAGTGATGATACTAATGCTAATGGTTTCTCATACAGTGCGGGAGTAATGGGCAGGATTTGACCTAACCCAGTACAGCTGGACCACATCCTAGGAACAGCCAATTGCAATGTGCTTCATTCAACCCATTAAGTTTATCAAATGCTCTTGGTTTTATGAATACAACTCTCAATATGTTGGTAATACATTTCTAGCCTCGTTCCCAGGCTCTCTTCCTACAAATGTTACATGCTGAAAATTTTTTGCACATGATGAGCATAAAAAAATATTTGTGGAGAGATCGAGAGTTTGGGAAGGAGGGTAATGTTTTGCATGTTGATGATAAAACCAGTCCATCCAGTCTTACCAGTTGGCGTAGCGAAATATCCCACGGATGTCCACCTCCCTCACAGAGGCGTTCACGATGGGCATCTTCACTTCGGGAGCTCCTAGTCCAACCAACACCACCACACCTCCCGACTGAGTCGCCTGGCAGGAATGGAATGATGAGAGTAATTGACAATAGTGTGTGTGTGTGTGTGTGTGTGTGTGTGTGTGTGTGTGTGTGTGTGTGTGTGTGTGTGTGTGTGTGTGTGTGTGTGTGCTCACATATATGGCGGTGGCGATGCTGGACTCTACTCCCGAGCACTCTATGGAGTGGGTTGGTTGAGAGCCTAACGTGGAGCTGATCTGTTCGGCTAATGCTCTGCTGTCTCTGGTGGTCACCTTCACTGTGTGTGTGGCTCCTAGTTGCTTAGCAACCTTCAAACGGCCTTCATCAATATCTAGAGTAACATACCATCATAGAACAGATAACGTAGCCTAGGAACACACACTAGCTAGTAACAATATAGAACAGAATTCATGTAAATTCTGATTTTAAAGTACAATCTTGCATGGAGATCTTTTAAAGAATGCAAGTATAATTAATAGCCTAATTCCCAGGCCTTCTCTGATGCATATTTGTGAGTGGAATTAAGGTGTCTGTTAGTTAGTATGTCCATTAGTTAGTACAGGTCTTATTAATAGGAGCTACTCAGGAAGACTTTATAGCTAGCCTCATACCCAGGCACTAACTAACCAGTGATGATGACTTCTGAAGCTCCAGCTGCCATGGCTGTCAGTAGGCACACCAGACCAATGGGTCCAGCCCCACACACGAGGACCTTGCTGCCCAGCTTCACTCCTGCCCTTTGGCAGGCATGGACGCCGACACTGAGAGGTTCAAGGAGCGCTCCCTCGTCAAATGACACATTGTCAGGGAGTCTGCGAACGTGTGTGTGTGTGCATGTGTGTGTGTGTGTGTGTGTGTGTGTGTGTGTGTGTGTGTGTGTGTGTGTGTGTGTGTGTGTGTGGCAACAAGTTTGCTTATTTTCAAGCAACAGTTGTTCATCACCCTCTCAATTCAGAGTCCATGTATGCACTAAGACAGAATCATTGGAAACTGACTTGTAACAGAAGTCGGCAGCATGTTTGTAGTATCTTGCCAGCGAGCCATCAATTGGAGGCGTGGCACAAAACTTCATGTCGTGACAGAGGTTGTATCGGCCGACCTTACAGAAGGAGCACAGTCTGCAGGGGACACCGGGCTCTATGGCAACACGGTCTCCTAGGTGATGGCAAGACATGATAGCATAGTTAATAGGCGAGCTTAAATATATTACCTATTGATAATAATTTTGAGTTTATTTAGTTATAAGTTCATATGGAGTTATAACTGTTCATCTCAAGTTATAACAATTTTAAGTGTTTATTTTTAGTTAACTGTTCATTTGTAACTTTGTTCATTTTGAGTCATAATTTTATTACATGTAGTACACAGCGCACAGTGCACAGTGCCCAGCGCCCGGCGCCCAGTGCACAGTGCCCAGCGCACAGCGCACATGTAGTACACAGCGCCCAGCGCACAGTGCCCAGTGCCCAGCGCCCAGTGCCCAGTGCACAGTGCCCAGCGCATAGTGCGCTGTGCGCTGGGCGCTGTGTACTACATGTGTGCTGTGCGCTGTACGCTGTGCGCTGTGCGCTGGGCACTGTGCACTGGGCGCCGGGTGCTGGGCACTGTGCGCTGTGCATTGTGTACTACATGTTTGCTGTGCGCTGGGCGCTGTGGCCTCGAAGCTAAGCGCTCGAAGAGGCTAAAAAGCTTCATATTTCAGGAACTACAAACTTTTGTTGAATTCTTTGTGTAATTCTTTTAGATAATCTTGATAATAATTTTAAGTTTATTTAGTTATAAGTTCATTTTGAGTTATAACTGTTCATCTCAAGGTACAACAATTTTAAGTGTTTATTTTTAGTTAACTGTTCATTTGTAACTTTGTTCATTTCGAGTCATAATTTTATTTTCAGTTATAACTGTTTATTTTGAGTTATAAATTTGTTCATTTTAGTTATAACTTGAATCAATTTGAGTTATAACAGTTTCTGTTCATCTCAAGTTATAACTTAAGTTAACTGCAAACTGCACATGTCTAATGCATGCAGATCCAAGTAATAAACGTTGCTATCACTGCACCTGGTTTTAGACTGGTCACGCCCTCTCCCACTGCTATGACACGCCCACTGGCCTCGTGTCCCATGACCATGGGGTCGTTGACAATGAAGTCCCCGATCCTCCCGTGGACCCAGTAGTGGACGTCAGACCCACAGATACCCACGGACTGCATGGAGAGGAGCACCTCTGTGTGAGGAGTGAGGTGTGTGTGTGAGGAGTGAGGGTGTGCATGTGTGAGGAGTGAGGGTGTGTGGAGTGGACACACCCACCATTTGGTCCTGGCTCAGGTACTGCCCTCTCCTCCTGCAATTAGTGCAATTAATTGCATATAAAAAAGATGTCAAGCAGCAAATAACCCAAACCAACCAGTTGGAGATCTCCAATGGATTTGAGCACTGCAGAGAGATTGCTTTTCTTGTCAGACATTTTCTTCTGTTTACTAAGTGACGATCCTTACCTGTGGAGACGCCCAAGTCAAGGTCAAAGTTCAACCATAATAATTTCCTGCGATGTGAATTCCACTCTCAGAAGCTCATCTGGCGGCTGTTGATATTTCTTGTGTGAGGTAACCTTATTTAACTACACCTACGGTAGCACTTTAACTCTACAAAGTAGCTCCGATTGTCTTAGATGGCCTCGTGCACAGATTTACAAGCTAAAGGTGTTTGTATGGTGCGCATTAATTAGAACGCGCGACTCCCTGTATACACTACATGGCTATTTACCGCTATGTTTGGTATGTACGTGTACCTACAGTTTAAGAAGTGCAGTAGCTACAATGAGTGGGGCAACAGACAGCTCTGATGAGGAGGACACCAGTGGTAGCAGCGACCTAGACGAGGGAGGACAACCAATCATGTTCTCCGTGGACTGGGACGAGGGAGGTGGGGAGGCGGGGCTCGTACAAGTCCTCTCCCCGACTCAGATCCTCGGACTACAGGACGAGCCTGTTGGAGTTGAGAATGAACCGGCCAGTCCGGCTAAACTGGGTGCCATCGGTCGCCAGAGCACCACGGAGGAATTCAGTGAAGAGGGTGAGGGGAGTGGTGATGATGGTGGCGAGGGAGAAGATAGAGAAGGAGACAGATTAGCAGAGCTCCCTGCTGGCAGACTGGCTGGTAAGGATGGATAGACCTAGCTACTTTGTCTGGGGAGCTACTACCGTAAATCTTCTAAAAATTCGGCGCAAAAAAATTAAATACGTTTGAGCTTTGCCGAATTTTTAGAGATTATTCATCGCATGTGCCACGTGTGCATGCTCAATTGCATATGTTAGTATATACACATGACGACCTTTGCCGAAAAATTAGAGGTAAATTGAATAAATCTGGTAAAGGGTGCCGAATAATAAGAGGTGACGAATTTTAGAAGATCTACGGATTTTTAGAAGATTTACGGTATAGATATAGATATATAGACACATGTAGTTATGTACACAGGAGAAATGTCTGCACGTAATGATGTAATGATTTGGTTGTTAAGTTATTGTGTCTCTCTGTGTTACAGGTAGATGGTCGTGTCTCAGTGATAAGGATCAGGATTACAGCCAAGGGTTGCCTGGAACCACACCCCCCAAGCATGGAAGGTATAACATACATATATGTATATATAAGACTTGTACATATGTGTATCAGGCGCTTTCTACGCTTTTATGCCTTGAAAAAGCTAGGCATCCTTCTCTCTCCTGTTACTTTGTCAGAATAGCTGCTAAAAGGCTAGATAAATCTTTAAAAAGGTGAGCTACGCGACCAGGAAATGGCATCAAATGATCTTATAATGCAATTATCCTGCAATGGCCCGCGGATGTCGGACCTCCTCTGTATGTGTAAACTTGATGTGCATCAATTGGATATCATTAAGAGGGAAATCCCGATGGTAATGCAACCATCAGGTTTAGATCACTCAAAGAATTCCAACAATGTACACCTTGATCACTACAACACCGCACACACACACACACACACACACACCACACACACACACACACACACACACACACACACACACACACACACACACACACACACACACACACAACTTTCAGATCAGCAAAGATAGCTAGGAAAAGTCACAAGCTGAAATCCATCAAGAAAATGGCGTGTGGTCCAGTAACCGTCCGACCAAGAACAAAAACGAAATCGGACAAACCACGCTTGAAGAAACGTCCCTTCTCCGAAATCAACCTCAGCACCTCACAACCGCCCACGAGCAAATCAATCAAGGAGTCTCGCCGGCACACTATCGGCATGAAGCCACACCACTCCTCAAAGAAGGAGAAGAAACGGAAGCTAACAGGTGGGGCTGGAGGAGGAGGAGTCATTCCTTTCTCTCCTCAGAGCTCTGAAGAGAGTATCTCTAAGTCTTCAAAGAAAAAGAGGAAACAAGAAGCTAAGAAGCGTAAGAAAGATCGTGACGATAAGTCGTCTCTGCAACAGGAAAGAATCAGTTCTGTTGCCAGCTTGTCCTCCGTTACCGAACTACACGTAAAGATCGAAGACTCGGATGGAGACACTTTCAGCAACTTCAGTGGAACATCAAGAAGTCCCTCCTATCTCACGGCCAGTCTAAGACTTCCCCCTCTCAGTGGAAGGGCGGGAAATGTCCGCCGGGTCGCATCGGACGCACTCCTTGCTAGTTTACCAGTACAGCCCACCCAGGAGAGGCAATATTGCCCGCCTGATAGGAAGAAATTCTATCGAAACTTTGTCAAAGCTCTTCAGTACTCTGGCATCAGTAGTGGTCCGAGGAACAAGATGGATGCCTCACAAGGTGGCGTCCACCACGTGTCTCGGATGCACTCAGAGAATTTGGCACTGTCTAACCCGTTTAGCAAGCTCTACGAGGGGATATGGTTGGAACTGCAGGCCTACCTCCACGACAGAACACCGGACGAGCACCAGCAATGGCTCTTCTTCAAGGATGGGTTCGTGGAGCACATTCTGACGAGGATTATCGACTTCACTATCCCTGGGATCAATCCTGCCCAGACTCTCAACAGCAGTCAGCTCTACAATGGCTACGAGCCGCTGCACAGTGTCCACTCCACCCCAATGTTGAGCTCACTGGCTCAAAATCAAATCAGTGGAAAATTGAACTTTGACCAAGCAATAGCCGAGGGAAGAGACGAGAACCCCCAGTTTGCCGCTGGTGGGGAGGAAGGGTACGATGAACCAGACACTTCTCCTCGGCCTCCGTGTGAGGAGGGTACAGAAGAAGACAAGTCCAAGCTACCTCATCAAGAGTCTCTGGAGTCTAAAGGGAGTCACGAATCCAACGGCAACAAATTTGTCCCAAAATCTTTTATCTCAGTGTTCCAGCAAAGTGCCGTGGAGAGAGTTGAGTCGTTGTTGAATGAACTTGAGCAAGCTGAAGCTCTTTATCCCAACAAGAGGAGAATGGGAGACGAACACTCCAAATATCGCACGCCAAATTTCAAGCGCCGCGTACGAGCTTTGATCCTCTGGTTGAAAGTGACGGAAGGTCTTGCCTCAAAGCTTTGTTCCCTCTCGTCACTGATCGGCGTGACCGTCTCCTCTCCCAACGTCTGTCACGACCCCGATCAGCTACCACCTGAAATTGTCGGCAGATCTTCGTCAGCTCCTCTAAGAGCGAGATCTAGCAGTGCTTCGAACCGTTTGCCACATCCTCTCCTCCATCGACAGGACAGCCGAGAGCCAGGCGGGATTCTCGTGACCAGCTGTAGTCCTCCAAAGAGTCCCCCCAAGGGTAGACTGAAGTTTGACATCGGTGAGACGCAGGATGAGGACTCAGATGTGCTGCAGTCGCTGTCCGTTGCTTCTTTGAAGCGGCAGATGTCTACACCTTCTTCTGTGTCCAGGACCTATAGTTCGTCCAACAATTCCACCACCACACTCCAGAGACTGTTCAGCAATTACCAGATGGACATTAACACTGGACCGTATCGGACCTTTGTGAACAAAATGCTCAAGAGGAAGGGACTAAAGTATTTGGTGGAGGTAGGTTTAAGCTGTATAATTAATATATAATTAAAATAATTAACATAGCTTAATGTGATCCACTCTTTCCTTTATGAACAGATGTTGGAGAGATCCATCAATCCTGTCTTACGACTAGCAAAAGAAGCCATAGAACCTCCCACCAATGCGGCTACCTCTGACACTAACACAACGAGCGATGAATTCACAGACGAAGAAAGACAGCCTCTCCTCAGGAAGCTCCACCCCTACCAGGCCCCCCAGGAGCCACGGGGGGTCATCTTCGAGAGGTCCACCAGCATGGGACCGGAGAACTGGATCCAGGAGTTTGAGTCCATGAATCTGCCGCTGTTCTCGGAGCAGTACATCCGTCTCATTCACGTTCCACTCGACGTCATGCATGAGTGCCTTCGGCTGCAACAGGAAATCAAAGTCCCTCTTGAGCCATCTCTACACAGCGTCAAACAGGTAACAAAGACATGTTCCGTAACCAAATGTCATTCAGCTTCGTCTCTATCAAGATAGCTTGACACTTTCTTTCTTTTTTCATCACTTCCAGTCTTAGTTTAAAATCTATCCTTTGCTTGCAAGTTGGTGCAAAATAAGCACTTATGTTTGAGTTTTCCCACATTTCGCTTGGTGCGCATGCGCACCTAGGGTTACGGTAGTCATTGTGTGTGTGTGTGTGTGTGTGTGTGTGTGTGTGTGTGTGTGTGTTCCAACTACATGTATATCTCAAGAACAATAGCTCCAGTCTTCAAAAGCGGCATACCAAGGTAAAATAATCAAGTTTATCTAAAAGAATTATACAAAGAATTCAACAAAAGTTTGTAGTTCCTCAGATATGAAGCTTTTCAGCCTCTTTGAGCGCTTAGCTTCGAGGCCACAGCACCCAGCGCACAGCGCCTAGCGCACAGCACCCAGCGCCCAGGCCCAGCGCACAGCGCCCAGCGCCTAGCGCCCAGCGCACAGCACCCAGCGCCCAGGCCCAGCGCACAGCGCACAGTGCACAGTGCACAGTACGTTAGGAATTTTACATGCACATTATGGACCAAGGGTTATGCACCTGGGGTGCCTTCATTAGAGAAGTAAACTTCAACAGTAATATGGTAAAGGGGTGCTAAATAATAAGAGGTTCCAAACTTTTAGAAGATATTCACAGGTATTACCTTTTCATGCTTTAAAAGCACTCCTGTTTATGTCCTCATGTACAGCTGGTCCAAGAATGCAGAGATGCGTTAGAAGCAGCCATTAGCGTCCGCAAGTTCTACATTGACAACATGGAGATTGTGATGCAGAAGAACCAAGCCAAGCAAGAACAGGTCCACAACGACCTTGAACCTTTTGAAGAAGACCTGAAGTTTGTGTTAGAGGTAAAAAAAATAGCAAACTGTATACCGTGTACTGTGTACCCCTTCTACTTAATCTCCTTGTATCAAATCCACATGCTCATGGCAGATTTACTTTGAGTATCTTCAAAGCTGGGTTCAGTCGTCAAGTGGGCATGTAATAGAACAAGAGTGGAAGCACATAAAGACCATCTGTACCAATATCAGAGGGGGAGAGGCAGAGGCGGGCCGGAGATTCTGGTAAGAGTTGACTCGTATCCTGATTTAAACTTTGCATATCTCAGTCTAGGAAGGTTGAATGGAGCTGGGACTTGCACCATTGTGATCAGCTCAAAGAGATCTTTCAAATGATATCTATTTTGTTAGGTTTTGTGTCGAAAGCCAAAATGGTCATTTTTGATAAAATCCCCTGATTATAGTCCACGCTTTTTTTCTGATTTGGGTCAAAACCAAACCTATATCAAATTATATATCATTTGAAAGCTCTCTTTGTGCTGATCACAATGGTACAAATCACAGCTTCATACGACCTTCCTGGAACAAAATATGACACATTTAGTTCTCTCTCTCTCTTTTCTCTCCAGTGACATGGCCTCTCAACTTCTTGAATCAACTGGTGACATCCTTGAGACCAGATTGGACTACTGTTGCCGTGTTCTCCATGAGTCCAGTGACAGGGAAAACAGGTTTGACTGGTTATATAACTTTGTGAGTGATTTACTGTACCCATTCATCACCTTCTATCTTCCGTTAGGCCACCTCCTACAGAACTCTGTCGGCCATTTAAAGAACTCTTTGTGGCAATCAGAGAGAGAGCTTCAAAGGCGCTTGGCTTTGCCAAGATGATGAGAAAAGTAAGTCAACTTTCTACTCAAAATCTGATCAGTTTCTGTAGCTGCTTTATCATCTAGAGTGTGTTCATGTTCTGCTGACCCTTATCTCTGTCTCTCTGTCTACAGGATCTGGAGATAGCTGCTGACTTCACGATACAAACCTCCACTTCTGAACTACTGAAGGCATTGCAAGCTTCTGATTACGTACAGGTAAGTATGAATAGGGAATCCCCTTTGGTTTTTTCTTGTGTTATGACATCATAATGATGTAATTGTTAGGTTGTATTCCCGCAACAAAAATTGGGCAAGTTGATGTTTGTTCCTGAAAGTGCAGCTGACAACCCAGAGTAAGTATAGTCTCGCGTAGCCAGACCCCTTTCGCTCCGCCTATATGGCCATATAGGCGGAGCGAAAGGGGTCTGGCTACGCCATATAGGCGGAGCGAAAGGGGTCTGGCTACGCGAGACTACTCTCTCTCATGGCAACTGCCTCACTTCTGTATCTAGTGCGAGTCTAAAAATAAATGGGTGCTATTAAAACACACATATTCTCTCTCTCTCTCTCTCTCTCTCTCTCTCTCTCTCTCTCTCTCTCTCTTCATTGTGTACCTTACTCTGCAGAGAGATACAGCAGCTGCTCAATGTTAGTTTTGCTCAAGGTGGCCTCAGCTCTCACATAGACCTCAAGAACTCGTATCTCCTCCTTGTCAATCTTGACGTGACCGAGTCCCAGGCCTCCTGGTGTGGAAAGACCACACCCATCAAAGCTTCAGCTGAAACAGTCATTGCGATTTCGTCAATACAGGTATGGTATGCTTTAAATAGAATATTTTTGATTACTCACTTGCTCATGCAAGCATTCTATTTAAAGCACACCATATTTTCTCTACATAGCATACCCAGTAACTTTCATCACACTGTGCTATACAACACACACACACACACACACACTTTATTAGGTGGACAGCCTCAAAATGGTGGTCAGTAGTTCGGTAAATCTAAGCAGCTGCAGGAATGACTTTGTGTCAGCTGTCGGTAAAGCTGTGGCACTTACCAACGACCAAACCTCCAGTCACCAGAATGTTGCTGAGAGGATCGTAGACCTCAAGGTTAGTTCCCTGGGCCATTATTCAGGTTTAATAACCCACACACATTTAGGTGTATTAGCCCACATACATTTCAGTTTATTAGCCCACATACATTTAGGTTTAATAGCCCACATACATTTAGGTTTAATAGCCCACATACATTCAGGTTAGTAGCCCACATACATTTAGGTTTAATAGCCCATACTTATATAGCCAGCTGGTACAAGTGTAGCTATTGTATTCTCGTTCTGTTTCAAGATGGCTGCCTGTGAGTTGGGGAAGAAGCTAATGGTGGGGACAGCTGATCGTGTGACAGACCATCTGAGCATGGAGGACACCTCTGACTCTGAAGAACACGTTCAGCCTTACCTAGGCACCATGCACGCCTGTTTCAACCTAGGCTTTGAGGTACGTAACAAATTACGAATCACTGAAACTTTTATGTACTATATAGCAGGTAAATTTGGCGAATTGGCGAATTATTCTTCAAATCGCCAAATTACAAATCGCCAAACAATTTAATACACACAGGTAAATTTGGTGAATTCCCATTTTAGCGTTATTGGCAATTTAATTCTGCACGCTGCATTGTTTATA
This sequence comes from Tethya wilhelma, assembly GCA_964030475.1. Lineage (NCBI taxonomy): Eukaryota > Metazoa > Porifera > Demospongiae > Tethyida > Tethyidae > Tethya > Tethya wilhelma. Next base: position 551,963 of record CAXIPT010000013.1, read on the forward strand.
TGCGCACACCAGTATGTTAGTGCTTTGTAATACATCTCTCTCTTTGTCAACAGTATATCAGAGAGGTGTTCCGGTTGCTAGGCGACGACATGGCGTACCAACAGCTGGGAGAGGATATGCTCGAGTACGCCCACATGTGGATGAGGTTCGTCTTGGACAAGTGCGACAGAGGGAGGGGTACCAAGCCAAGGTGAGGGATGAAAGTTGGAGCTCCATTTTTGCCAAGACTCACTGCCTCTTTCTTGTTGCTTGTCTGTTTCTTCTCTTTCCCTTTAGGTGGGCTACAACTGGTCTTGAGTTCTTGAAGACGGCTTGTGCTCCTAGAATGCTAGCCACCATCTCACAGTCAAAGTTTGAGTCGCTCAAGAAGCTGATGAATAGATGTGTGAACCATGTTGTAGGAGAGGCACCTCCTTCTGTGTCAGCAATGAGACCAGGTACATACGTACATACGTACATATGTATGTATGTATGTATGTATATGTCCATTTGTCAGTGAAATTGATGTTTCACCATTATTTGATCACAAATGGAAATATCATAAACTTGTTCCCTTACTAAACCTTCTCATCCATTGTCCAGAGGTTCATCCGGCAACGACTGTCCGCAACTCCTGGACACGACCAAGCCGACCTCCAAAACTACCGCCGGGAGCAAAGGGGTTCTCTTTCTCAGGAACAGGTAAGTTTGTCTTTTTGTGAATTGTTAGAAACTTGCTGTACTCAGTGAATCGGTAAAGGGGTCACCCTTATTGAATATTCATTAGCCAAAAGTGTTGCTATTAGCAACCCACTTAATTATAATGATAAAGAGGGTCACCCTGTTCATTAGTGAGTGGTGTACTTTTGTAATTCTCCACAGCTACCATCTCTCCAGTAGCTGAGGAAGAAGAGAACTATGGTCTGCGACCTCGCTACAGCGGGAGGAGACGACCCAGTGTAGAGCAGGGGATAGTGCGAGTGGATCCCTTGGAATCAATAATGGACCCTCGTGTGTGAGTAGCTGTGGATGGTTTGTGTGTTAGGGGGGGACTCGGAGAGAAATATAGAATGTCACAAATTTTCGAAAGCATTTTGAGTTCTCTGTGACTCTGATTCTTCAATGTGATTCTGACTTGTTTCCATATATAACACTACATACAAGATAAGTTATGATTCACACATGCAAACATTCGGCAGATTGGAAACTATTCCAGGTACGGAAGATGACCACACCCACTTAGCCACACCCACCACTGTGGCTCAGCTCCTCTCTCCACCCATCTCTACAGGGTCTCTGGAGTCGGTGGACAACAACAGCTCTGGGGTGGACAGTCCCCTCGGCCATTCCACAGACAGTGTCACTAACACCGTCTGTTACAGCCCTGCTCCTATTGGTCAGTTGGTACACACATGCACACACACTCACACACATTGCGATCAGCATGAAGAGATCTTTCAAATGATGTGCTTTATTGGCAAATTTAAATTTTGTCCCAAATCATCAAAAACCATGGATTATAGCCTTTGGTCCAGTGTGATTTTTTTGTCAAAATTGGTCATTTCCAAATTTTCAAAATAAACCATATCATTTGAAAGCTCTTTTCACGCTGATCACAATGGCACAAGTCCCAGTTTCTTATGACTTTTCTTGGCTGAGATATGGTTACACTCGTGGTCTGAATTCCTCATAGGAGTCCGACATATAAGAGTTCTGAATATAAAATCCAAGTCTTTATCACAAGTTTTAATTCAAAAGGCAATAAACTACATATCATTTGAAAGCTCATTTTGTTCCGATTCCAATGACACAAGTTCCATATTCACACAACAAACCACTGGCCAATTACACAGTAGCTAAAAATAGGTAGCCCAAACACAGAATGTAGGAAGGTGCCACGCAGCTAGCTAATACACGCAGCTGTCTTTCAACGTCATCTATACCCATCCACACCTACAGCTTCCACAAAATGCCCCCCCAAGCCATTCTCTGTCTCGGCCATGTCCACTCCCACCTTGGAGCACATGGACAGCAACCAAAGCACCGCCAGCGCCAGCAAACTCTACAGTAACTCGTTCCTCCTACGTTCCTCATCAGGAGGATCCCTCTCTCGCAGTGAGAGCAGCGACTCCTCCATCGTAGAGGTAACCTGCAAACAGAAGCAGATCCAAGAGAGAATCAAAGTCATGGAGAAGGTACAATATGTCAGAAAATATCCTATTTTATAGCAGATTTCACGGAAAATTTTCATAGTAACAGAGCGTTTTTAAGTTTGTTTGCTTCTTTGACGTCTTATCTTTAGAATCGTGATGACAAGCTGAAGAAGAACAAGGTGATTGGTCACGTGACTACGACAGAAGTCTCCACCCACGAACGGCAGCTGACCAACCTCATGGCTACCAACTTCAAGTGGCAGAGAGGAAGGAAGCTAGGTGAGGTCCTTCAGCTAGCTAGCTTGGTTAGGATGAAGCTAGGTGAGGTCTTAGCTAGCTAGCTTGGTTAGGATGAAGCTAGGTGATGTCCTGTAGCTAGTTAGCTTGGTTAGGATGAAGGAGTGTGGTATTATTTTCTTTTTGTGTTTTTTGCAGGTGAAGGAAGATTTGGGAAGGTTTACGAGTGTCGGAATTTAGACACAGGTGAAATGAATGCTGTCAAACAGGTATAACCAGTAATGTGGGTAGTATGTATACATATTCATGCCCCCCTCTCTCTCGTTTCCCCTCTGCCCCTGTGATTGTCAAAGATCCCCCTTCAAGAGAAGGACACGAGTGCCATTCAAACCATCATTGATGAGATCTCGCAGATCCAGAGAGTGAGACACGACAACATTGTCAAGTTCTACGGAGTTGAGATCCACATTGTGAGTGACACACGATACCACCCAAACACGTTCACTGTGAGACTTAACTTTCACTTTCACTATCCAGAATGAGCTCTACATGTTCATGGAGTATTGCAACGAAGGCACTCTCTGGGCAGCTGCCCAACAAGGATTGCCGGAATCCATGATCAGGCGCTACACGAAGGATCTTTTACGAGCCGTCTACAAGCTCCATGAGATGGGCATTGTTCACAGAGACATCAAAGGTGCCAATATCTTTCTCAGTTCCAACGGTTCCATTAAATTGGGTGATTTTGGTTTGAGCGTTCAACTGAAGAACTTTCAGAAGACCATGCAGAATGAAATCAAACAGCAAGTGGGGACAGTTCGTAAGTCTGTGAATGGTTGTGATTTTCACTTTCACTTTTGCACTGCCCATTTCTATATATGCTACGTATTTTTATGAAATTTTTTGCTACTTGTTTATGTATTCTTCAGCGTACATGGCTCCAGAAGTTATCTTGAAACAAGACATGGGAAGACCCATGGACATTTGGAGCATAGGCTGTGTCATTGTGGAGATGGCTACTGGAAAGGTCGGTTGTTTGGGCAAATGACATCATTGTTGGTTGAATTGATTACATCATTATGACATCATAATTCTTATTCCTCCAGCTACCTTGGTCTGAATGTGACAACCAGTTCACTATAATGTATCAACTGGGTAGTGGCAAGTCCCCTGCCATCACGGAGGCAGCGTTGAGCCCAGAGGGTCACGATTTTCTCGGGAAATGCTTCTTGGTTGATACTTCAAAAAGATGGAAAGCTGGAAGACTGTTGGACCACAACTTTGTCAAAGTAGGTCAATTGATCTTTATGTCATTTACTTGTGTGTGATTTAATTTGATGCTGTGTTCTTGGTGTGTGTGTGTGTGTGTGTGTGTGTGTGTGTGTGTAGGTTAGCGACGCAGACTGACCACCACATACATTGACAGCTGCTATCTTCCACATCCAATTCTTTCTTATCTCATGGATGTAAAATTAATTATTATAATATTATACACATGCACATACTCTATGATTAAATTATCTCTCTATTTATTCTCTCTTTCTATCCCTCTGCCTCTCTTTTCATCAGTTTATAATTATGCTCTTTTTTTATGTCAGTGTGAAGTATGTTCTTAACCTTCTCTTCAGCAGGCTGAATTTTACCATACCATAAATTATCATGAATTGTGTATGTGCATTAAATAGAGTCTCGTGACCACATTGTGTATTGTGTAATGATCAAATCATATAATGAGAGTGTCTTCTTTGAATAAAACATGGGACAGTTTGGTTTGAAAGTTACACGTGGCAAATTATGAGCTGTAAAAATTATACAAGATTGGTATAATGTGGCATATGCTTTTGGACAATGACATGACATGTATGTAGATAATGTTTGAATGCTCTGTACATACAGACATGTAAGGATATATTCAGACTTTTAGAATCAATGGCTAGCTAGTCTATTGTTAACAGGTTTTGCCAGAATTCCAAACAGGTAATAGATACATGAATACACTTCTCCTCTGACTAGCTACAAGGATCCTCCACCTACTGTCAGGCTCCTTAAACTTTCCAGCCTTCATTCTCTGCCACGCAAAACGAAACATTGGATACTTTGACCAATCCTTCAGCACATTATAAGTGGAGAGATCGGTCAGAAGGAATATCACTTGAAGGAGAAATATGTTCAATGTCAGACAGAACCCGACAAACACTGGAAGGAAGATGTGACTGTGGGGTCCCAGTTGTACGCAAATGTCTCGAGCTCCTCTGTCCGCAATGACACCAGAATACCAGAGAATGTTTCTCACGTTACAGTGGTAGAAGTATGGCAGTGTGACCATGACTGCGTACCCCAGACCAATGACGCCGTAGAGGAGGCCGAGAAAGAAGTAAGAGTAGTTGTTTAATCCAACACAGCTGCCTGTGAAGGGACAGTGGTGGTCCATGTATCGGACTTCACACTGGCATATTTTGCACTTTTGGTTTCTAAGTGGCTTCCATTCTACACCACTCTTTGGACGCTTATTCTCTCTGTGTAATACGGGGACATCCCTTGCAGCTGTGGATACAATGCGATTCCTCACAGTAGCAGTCCCACCATTTTCATCTCTTTGTTCATTCACTCCATGGTTTGATCCACCATTTGTTTCTTTAGCAGAGTCACTTTTGTTTGAATTTCCCTTGAGAAGATGGCCATTTTTTCCAGAACTTTTCTTGGAAGGGAAAGTTACCTTTTCTCCTCCAGGGTGGACAAAGACAGCCATGTAGTAGTTGACCACCACATTCAGCCACACCCAAAGAGCAAACACAAGATGTAACAGTCCCCTCAGAGAATGCCAAGGCCCCTCTGAGATCAGAGGGAGGTAGACAAAGAGATGGTAGCCCAGTCCAATACAGTAGATGATACCCATGACAGTGAAGAGGACACTCTGGGCTGCTCTACTAGCCAGTCTGGCGATCCTCCATTCCGGGAGCATGAACCTAATCAGATCCACACCGATGGGGACCTGGACCAGTGCCACCAGGAAGATGGTCACAAACACAAACCAATATGTCTCCATCTTGCACAGTTCTGAGAGGAGCACCCACAGTTCACTGGGTTCAACAATTAGAATAAATGGGGTGGAGCTGAGCTCAGATAATTGTATGCACAAAAAACGACCATTACCACACAATATCTAAAACTTAAAAGAGGTGTCCATAAACTCAGTTCATGATACAAAAACTGATATATGGTGTTTTCTGTTTCTGAGTGGAAGGAGATAGTACATAACGCTGGGTCTTTGGTTCAATATGAGGGTGTTCAGCCGAGAGTCAGGCTCAAGAAATTTACGTCCATTTATACGCTGAGTCATAAACTTGAACAGGGGAACAGAATTAACATTCTTCAATACGTTGATGGTGGACACGTCTGCCAACAGTAAGATAGTTTGTATGAGAACCAGATTAAAAGCAATGTAGGTTCCCGCCAAAACTGGCAAGAAGGCACGACTCTGTGTACCAAGCTGCTCGCACTCAGCAGAGAGCTCTCCGCCAATCAGATTGATGTACATTAGCAGGTACTTTACATCACAACGAAAAAGATAAGGAGCAGTTATGATCGAGGCGTACAATCCACCGAGAAGACCGTAACACATGCCGAGATAGAAATGGGCAAAGTTCCTCACTCCGAAGCAGCCGCCTGTGTAGGGACAGTGATGGTCCATGTGAGGGATGTGGGAACGACACGCGCGGCAGAAGCTGATCCGATTCGGTTTCCATTCCATTCCATTTCGTGGTAAAGGAATAAAACTCTCTGCACTGTTCGGATCACCAAGACCAGCAGTACGACTCCTAATGGATGCTGTATCGCCATCATGGCTCTCCGTGGTCATTTTTGGTTCATTTTGGTCAACAGTGCCTTCTAATGTTAGCGATTTGTCCAAGCCTGGGTGTATAAAGAGTGCTAGGTAGTAATGAACAACTACATTGATCCATATCCACAGTGCAAACGCCACATGAAGGATGGTAGAGAGAGTTGTGGAGGCTACGAAGGGTAGGAAGATGGCAAGATGGTGCCACAATACAACACAAAATATGATACCTACAACAACGATTAGCAGGTACATCTGGAGGGAGTGAACGGGCCTGGAGATCTTCCATCGGGGTCTGACGAGCCGTAGGACGTCCACAGTGATGGGTATGTGTGCAATGAGGATCAACGCACCGTAAACGTACCAGAACATCTTGGACCGTATGTTGACTCACTCTATTTAATGCGCACCACAGGTCAAAGTTCACGCACATACTCACATTTTCCTTATAGGGAAACAGGACATAAAAGTACATCACAGTATACATGGCAGTTTTAAAAATAACACTGTGTGTGGAGCTATGGAAACGTTTAGATTGTTCTTAGAACAATACCACAAAGATAAAAGAATATTTGAAGCCTGCTTGTGCCAGCTTGCTTCAAGTTCTAACTGCTGATTGTAGTGACCGCACCCAATGCAATGTGAGGACGTCTTTTTTTCTTTAGCTGCAATGCTTCCTCCTTTGTCAAGAGTGACACTTTGAACAGCTTGTGAGAGTACTGCTTGTTGGCTGCATCTCCTCCAAACAGAAACAGCTGCTCAGATGTGGAAAATGTTGACGCATTAGCACATATTCCTGGCAATTTGCCCAGGTGTATCCATGACGATTCACTGTCCACAGAAAGGCAGGAGAGTGCGTGCAGCTCAATGTGGTTGCTCTTATGAGATACAGCCATGAGATAATCACCGAAAGAGATGATTCGAAATGGCAACACGGGGGGTCTTGCTTCAAGGCTCTTCCAAAGTTCTTTAGTTTCTTTTTTGGCGGCTTCAATCTCTTCCTGAGGATCTGGTTGTACGAGGGGACCTTTCATTTTCCCTTTCTTTATCACTTTCTGGATTAGTAGAGGGATGTTGGCTTGAAGGATGGCTCCGTCTGATTCCCGCATGAGATACCAATTGTCACCAACCACAGCTGAGGTTTGCATCAAACAAGGGAAGGGAAGAGGGAGAGCCTCATACCAGCATCTGTTAGAAGGGTCGTACACTTCCATGTTGTAATCCAGAGAGCCTTTCATCCCTCCAGCCACCACCAAATACCCACCATTGCTGATGACAATTGGAGAGGTTCTTGCTACTTTCATTGGGGGAAGCGAAAAGCACCAAGTTTTGTCCTCTTCGTTCCAAACCACAAGCTTGTTGGTGTACGCGAGTGTCGAGGCACCAACTTCTTTCCCTCCGACAAGCACCAGCTGGTCATTCAAGATGGCCATGGAGAACCATTTTAGAGGAGAGGGGGGAAGAGTGGTCCACATGTTAAATATCGGATTGTAGACATGAATGGTTGACAGTTCCTTTGATTTGGTTATGTAGCCACCACCAATGAGGAGCTCCTCTTTGTAAACCACTCCACTGGCATTCTTGGTTCTTGCTGGAATTTCTGTGCTGCTCTGTACATGCAGTGCCTGTGCATTGTGATGTGCAATGTCATATTTTGTTCACAACTATCAAGTTGAGTCATTAAATTTTAATGCACGGTAGACCACTTACAAGTTCACTTCCACCAGGAGAGTGCAGGCTGCGATCTCTGGCAGCTGTAGTGGAGCCTTCTTGTTCTTCTGAGTTTTCTTCACTCAATTTCTGCTCTCTTTTAGCTCTGTTGATGACATAATAGTCACAGTCATCTTTGTCAGAGTAGTCTTCAACCTCAAAGCTGCCAGCAGATAAATCACTGAAAGTTGGGCTGCCTGGTTTCACAGCAACCATCATCATCTCTGGATCGTTAGAAAAGAGAGGCATTATGTCATTTTCAAGGCTTTCATCCTCTGAAAGCTCTCTTCGCTCTGCACTACTCTTGCTCGTGAATGCTCCCATGCTAATACTGATCTGAAGTGATAACTAGTCTCAACTATGTAGTACTACTCCAGTACATATACATATGGACAGATGGTTCGTTAAACTAAACTAACCGGCTAACTGCATTATATATCCCAAAAATTTTTTATCGTAACAAAATATATTGTTCAGATGCCTGTTAATTCTTTGATGGGAATTCTCTCCATAATTGCTTGCTAAGCATAAACATGGTGTAGACATGTATTTCACTAGCACTGGTACAAGAGAATTCACTTCCTAAGGTACACGGAGGTCTTCAACGAACAACGGCTCAAAAGAAACTTAGCAGAATTCTACACACTACTTACTAGACTAACTGTGATTCTAATGCTATTTATGAGTACATGCATTGAAGAGATTCTTATTAAAACGAATTTTAATTATGGTCAATTTTTCTTCTTTTTTTTCCTCTTACCTTTTGCTCCAACTGGTTTTGGTTCAATTCCAAGAGCCCAGCTGACTGCTTTGGTAATCATAGCCATGAATTGACTGCAAATGACCAATAGACATTGACAGAAACAGACATACAAATCTCGTAAGCACTTCTTCATGTTTGCTCACACAAAAGATATTTACAACCAAACAGCTACTTTCCTTCACTCAAAGTTGAAAATGGCCACCCACATTGTAGTAAAGTACACTGTTTCGTTATCACAAGATCATGCCACAGCTAGCTAGTGTACTTCACTACCTCTCAATAACATGTTACATTGAACTATCACATAGCAACATTGACCAACTTGAGCACAAACTGTAGGCATGTGTTATAGCAGCTGCCAAAATAATCAAATTACATGACATGATCCAGTAGACCACAACCAAATGCTCATGCTCTGGATCTAGCTAGCTACAGCCTAGCCACATGTATACCATTATGAAGATCTGACTGGTACTACGTATAACTGAATGGTGGTCCATCAGATAATCTTAGGCATGAAAGTCTGTAGGCTGCTTGTCAATAGTTTTCCAGTAGCGATTTCAACACCTTATAGCTTTAATATATTAAACCATGAGCTGAATGACTGCCCGGCTCTGAACTAAAACTCATATCTCTGTCCTTGTCAGTGAGATTTAGGTCAAGCATGGCAGTATGTCTGTCATGCTCTAGGATAAACAGTGATAGGTATTTACAATAACACTGAAAACTCTTTAGTAAACACAGTGACGCAGGCACATGGAGTCTAGATCATTAGCTAGCCCATAAAACTCCTACACATAATTATTTAGCTAGATATACAATTAGAGATATCAGTTATTATAGTTAAATGTGTAGAGGATTTTTCATGCGTTCATTCTATCTATACATACCTCGTAAAAGCTAGTCCTAAATTTTCACACCAGTAATCATCTAGACTGGCAGTGTAGTATTCTCCATTGTTTACATGATGCATGCCTTATGCCACGCCCCAATTGGCCAATTGCCCGACGCGGCGCCGCTTCGTACGCTGAATATCTGCGCATGCGCAGTCGTGAGAAGCAAAATCCGAAGGTTTGTAACTAATAATAATTTATAAATCAGGTTCTTTTATTCTTTCTCCAGTAGTTGAAGTGATTAGACATGTTTGAGTGATGATGCTTGAGTGGCTGAGATAGTATTTCATCCTGATTGTGATTCCAGTTGTACAATTGGCAGTGGAGGTCAGTGAGTGGAGGTTGAGTGTTGACATTGTAATTGTTGCCACGGTTCACGTGTACACCACCAAATCTTCTCAGCTCTGGCAGTGGATTGCTTTGTGGCCTGAAAAAAGTTGTGGCAGATCATATAGAGATATTTTCTCATTTGTTAGAGTGCTTACATTGAAAGTAGGCTGATGGAACTTTCCATGAAAATTGGTGAAAAGTTACTGCTACCTGTGGCGGCAGCTTTGCCTGCTGAATGTGGCTGTTTGTTTGCTTTGTTGTACTTTTGTAGATAGCCAGTTACTTTCTTTCTTTCAAATGGCTTGCAAAGAGGAGTCTTCAGAGCCTATACACAAACAATGACATCATGATACATCACTGTTGCATGCAGTGTACATGGATCGGAGAGGTTCAATTGACAGGCTATCTTTTCTAATGAAAGAGACTTACTCGTATCACACTCTTTCTTCTTGGTTGTCTCTTCATAGCATACACACTGCTGTAGCTGCCAGACCCTCTAAATGGAGATAGAGTGGCAGCAGCAGCTACAGGGGATGGTGCACTGCCAGTTGTTTTGTTCCATTGCACACTACGAAAGAGGGGAAGTTTAACGTGACTGGGAGAAGAGCTGCTGTCTGAATCCTCATCTGTTTGTACAGCAGCATCAACAAGTGTGCTCACTCGATCTTTCCCTTTACTTGAATTACTCTTCATTTTTTGTTTTGATCTCTGCCTGGCCAGTTTCTTTTTTGGCAGTGGCTGGAGAAACTTTGGTTTGTGGTTGACAACAAGTGGAAGATTTTTGTCGTTTGCTACACACTTTCTGTGACTGCTTTGTTTAGGAGGTGATGTCATTGTGAATGGTAATTCTTCACACGATTCCTCTCTATTGCTTGCAAAGAAAGTGCTATCACTTGCAGTCTCACTCACTGATTCTGATGTAGTACTGTATTCTCGTAGAACGAGTCTGTCACTTGGCCAATTATCACCACTTTTCACTTTCATTGGTCCTTTCTTGACAACTCTCCTTATTTCAAAAGCTTTAACGTGTTCTTCCTCTGAAGATGGTATCAAAGATTCTTCTCCTTGAAGCTGGTTGTCAATGGAACCTAAGCTAGAATCAGATTCCAATTGTACACTCTTCTTTATAAAGTTGGGCGATCTGTCATCAGGGAGTCGATTCTTAATCTTCACTGGCTGTAGTGTCCTGGTGACAGCTACAGAATTAGAATCATTCTCTTCTGTAGGTTTAGGCAGTTCAACTCTTCGTTTCTTAGGCTTAGTTCTTTGTGGCAAGGCTTCATTGACTTTGCTTCCATTCAACTGTGATTTAGTCACTTTGGCTGGCACTATCCTCACAGGGATCTTTGATGGCCGTTTCCCACGTCCATCAGAGTTTGATTCCTGATTCTGATCCTCATCATCACTCTTGAGATGCTCTGGTACAGGGTACGTTGAATCTCTCAGTTGTCGCATACGTGCCAACTGTTCAGGATTCAGGATGCTCTTGGGTTCTCTACCACTCATTACTAATGCAACAGCTACTTCACTGGCTATCATTCTCTTATAGCTGCTAGTCTGCTTGTAGAGAGACCCTCCATTGTCTTCTTGTCTGGAGGTAGTGGGAGTGATAGTGTTGTCAGAAGATGTGGACGAAACAGTGAAGGAATCATTACTCTTTGCTGCAATACATTATAAAAAAACAATGCAAATATTGTTGATATTATAATAATTCACTAAATATCAAATCTACCTTCTTCATTTCTGACTGCTCTCTTGAACAGAAGGGCATCTTCACGACATTGTGCAGTTGTCCTGTATCCTTGCCTGTACCACGTTTGAATCTTTAGAGCAGCTTCGTTTCTTGTCATCATGTAGGCATATTGACGCCGTGGCACAAGCTCTTCTTTAGCTTTAGAGAGAGGAACTGCAGTCTTTTTGCCAGCCATTATTTTCTCATGTCTTGTTTCACACTTCACCGCGTTCTGACGCTACCGGGGAACTCCCTATTGCAGCCCCGCCCAATCAAAATTATACGCATGCGCATTGGAAATTTGAACGGACAACAACTTGATAAGGTGTTTTGCATGATTATCAATCAATTTCACACAGTATACAACTGAACCTGAGGTAAATAACTAACTGTTTTTCATGAATGAATTCCAATAAAGTTAACTAACTTCCAATTTTGCAACAAATGCGTAATGGAAACTATTACAATCAAGATTTTAGTCTACCCAAGAAGTACACAAGAGGAAGCATACCAAAGAGAATGAGAGTGGTTGAGATGGCTCCAAACTTGAGGTAGTTCCAGAAGGTAAGTCGATAATCAATCACACTCCTTGCTTTCTCTGCCACAATGAGATTAGCTACACTGCCAAGGAGGGTGAAGTTCCCAGCTACAGTAGAAATCCAAGCAAGCAGGAGTCCACCAAGCGGTCCCTTACACTCCTGGTCACCACAGAGACCGCTAATTCGATCGACAATCAAGATTACGAGAGGAACATTTGAGAAGAGGTTGGAACCAATGATGACAAATACAGTGAAGAGAATAACTCCCTCGAGTTTGTAGAGGCTCATGTAAGGAGCCAGTTTCTCGAAGGCGAGGGTCGGGTAGCAGGTGTTCTGAAAGCCCCCCAACCAAACAAAGAGTCCCATAAACATAAGGATGACAGTCCAGTCAATCTTCAGCATTGCATCGTAGGCATACGTCTTGTTGAGGATGGTGTCTACAAGCATGGTGAATATGGCCGCTCCCATGGGAACCAGACCAAGGTTGAACTTGATAGAGAGAGTAGGCGGGGGTGGCAGAGCCAGGAGCACAACCACTAACAAAGTGATGAAAATCAGCCACCCAACAAAGATCTTCTCTCTGATCGTACGTTCCTTGAGACTCTTCACTCGCACGACTTCATCATCCATTAAATATTCATCACTGTCAGAGTCCTTGTTGTCCAGCATTGGACGGCTCTCATCATTCACTGTGATGTCAGGAATATTACCCTTCCTTCCGGGGACATTTAGGTAGGACTGCTTGCGTGGATATGGGCTTCTGCTGCGGCGAAGACGCTGGTAGTCATCAGAATGGCTCCCTTGATTGTAACCATACATCCCTCCCCTTTCAGCAGCGATGCGACTCGAGAGATAGGGGTCCTGACTCCTATCGTAACTGAGAGCGAGAGACTCTCTCTCTTCAGCTAACGTTACTGGTGCTCCAGTGCGTCTGGGTGGATTTCCGTGGCAAATTTCATCTTTTCCTAATTCGGTTTTGTCGTACTTTTCAAAAACTGTTCGCCAGAAAAACAGATACAGTAAAAGAATGTCGATGGCAGTACCAATCAGAGCTGCAGGCAACAGAGCCATAAAGAACTCTAAAAGTGCAACGTTAGCTGCAGAAGCAATGAAAGCATTTTGAGGATTACCAAACACAGTTGCAGCACTACCGATATTTGCTGCAGTAGCAATTCCGAGAGTGAGAGGTAAAAGTTCTCTTTGTGGTCGACCTTGCTTTTGCATCTCAAGACACAGTAGAGGAGTGAGGACAAGACAAGTGGCATCATTGGTTACCAGAGCAGATAGAAAGGCTGATAAGAGACACACTTTCCAAAGGATCGTCTTGAAAGGCTTTCTATCTCCAAAAATCCACAGAGCAACAAGTCTAAGTAGACCTTCTCTGTCATAGTAATACGAAAGCATCATCATCCCAACCAGCAAAAAAATGGTTTGCATGTTTCCAAGTTCTCCTTGAATGTCGTACACTTCCATTTGTGCCACAACAGTAACAACCACCATGAGTCCTGCACCCACTAAAGCAGCAGCTGGCCTTCCCAGAGGGAACCATTTCATGTCGAGCACAATGAAAGGCCACACCACAACAAAGACGATGGTTCCTAGCACTTGAATCAAGACGGGTGCAGTTGCTCCTCCACCACATTGTGATCCACCGCCTCCTCCCTTCAAATTGCGAAGCTGAGTTGAGAGAACATCAGAGAGAGTGACATTAGGAGGTACAGGGAGCTCCAAGTGGATCTGAGCCATATTTGGGCTAGTGTTGATTATGAACTGCACACGAACACAAAAACATGCAGTGAAGAGGTGACACAAAACACAACTGTGGAATTAAGTTAGCAGATAAGCTATATACCTCTCACTGACAATAGCCAAGAGTTTGATCCAGTTTAAAGACAAGCACCAGCACACAGTGCCTCACATGAAATGATACAAAAGAGACAGACTCTATAGCTAACTATAAGGAATGATTGAAGGCTCTGCTAAAAAGTATCCTCTCTTGAAAGGAAGAATTTGTTTTATGAGAACATGCTTTCAACTTTGAACGTCACCACCTTTTCATATGCAGCTGTCTAAATTGGGACCAAACATGGTGCTAGAATGGATGGGCATTCAGCATAAAAAGTTGAATTCCATTGAAAATAGCAGTGGCTCATTAAAGTAACTGTATTGTTCTATTGTAGCAGTATAATGACAGGCTTATGACAGCAAATATCATCAGTAAAATGTATAGTCTCACACCTTGTAAGGATTTGATGCCTTTTTTGCTGTTAACAAAGCCACTGTTTCATTACTGAATGAATTGAGACACAGACGGATGGGATGCAACTATATACACGCATGTTTATACGTTAGCATAATAGCTGTATGTATGTACCAACACATTAACCTAATGGATATAACATACCCGTCTTCCAAGGGATCAATCATGCACAGCTTCTATACGTATATAATTATATGTTTATAAGACTGTGTATTTGCGACAAGATATGTGTTGTAGGCAGTGCACCAATGGGGTAATTGTACATTGGTAGGCACACACACACACAAATGTAGCAAGTCTGGTTCTCTTTAGCGTAATCTAGGTGCATGCGCACATGGATTTGGACTTTCCAACAAAGAATGAGAAGAAGTTAGAAGCCTGCAAAACTTCATTGATACAGCTCTAGTATTTCTTACAACTACTCTTTCTATACACTCTACACAGAGTTGTAGAAAAATGCCTGCATATATAGTTGTTACTGCATGTTCAGGGAAAATAGATACCAGTCTTCCCACTGTATCCGTCAGTCTGGGAAATAGCTGTGCCTGAAGCGGCTCAAAATTGAGTGACAGTGGCTGCCTAGCATACATGCAATTTAGGGATACTATAGTCAGACTCATTGCAACAGCAAGCAGTGATTCATTCGTGCATGTGCAGAGCTACTGTATGTATGATTGTGAGCCAATGCAGACATAATTGAATGTGTCTCCACTTGGACTATTACTATACTATCACTAATTATAATAATTATTATCACCACTGTGACCAGCCAAATTAACTTGAACAACATGCATGAATATTCAATACATAGAGCACATGCACAAGTTAGTTTAGAGCTTGAGTATAACTTTTGATAACTTTGTATACATTTTTGTGACTATAATTAGCAAGGAAAGTGCATGTACAGTCATACATCAACAATGATTCTCCTTACAATAATAAGTCTGGGTATTGAAATAAATACACATGATTCACTTTGTGTGACTTCTATAATAATATGCTAATACAGAATAAAACTGGCTAACAACTATTAAACTGAGAAGCTCCTTAAACAAGTCTGTATGTATCAATCTGCACAACTGCTTCAAACTAGTGTTCAATCTTCTTAAATTAAGAACAACTACAGTGTTAATAAAGACCCAGCTATGCAACAGTAGCTAAGAAGTAGACAATGGGAAGGCACCCAAACATCACACAAAGGGTAGAGACAACCCCAAAGCGAATGTAGCGTATGAAGGTGATTTGGTAGCCAGCGACACTTCGAGCTTTCTCTGCCACAATGAGATTTGTGATGCTACCAATGAGAGTGAAATTGCCAGCAATGGTGGCCACCCAAGCGAGGAGAAGGCCTGGAAGAGGACCGTTGCATGGCTCGTCACCGCAAAGCTCGTTGATACGATCCACAATCAAAATGGTTAGAGGAACGTTGGAGAAGATGTTTGAACCAACGGCTACAAGGACAGTGAAGAGAAGAACGCCACCAACTGTTTTGAGGTTCATGTAAGGAGCAAGACTATCAACGAGGATCTCTGGGATGCAGGTGTTCTGGAAGCCACCGAGCCAAGTGAAGAGACCCATGAACATGAGGATGACAGTCCAGTCAATCCTCTGCATAGCGTCGAAGGCGTACTTCCTGTTGAGGATGGTATCAACCAACATGGTCATTATACCAGTACCAAGAGGGACCAGACCAAGGTTGAAGATAACAGGAACAGTTGGTGGTGGGGGGATAGCAAGAAGGATGACCATGGAAACAGAAGCTACGAGGAGCCAAACGATAAAGAGAAGCTCTCGCCAGTTGCGTTCCTTGAGGCTCTTCACCTGGACTACATCTTCATCATCTTCAAACTCAAAGACATCATCTTTTGCAGCTTCTTTCTTCGCATCTTCAGCTTCAGCAGCACGGCGGATCTCAGCATGCCTTTTGAGACCATTCTCAACTCCAGTGTCATCACCTTCCACCTTGATCTCAGGAGCGGGAGCTTGCTGTCCAGGAACTTGAAGCTGGGGATTGCTAGCAGATGGTTTCTCGTCAGGGCGTCCAAAACTCTGTCGGCTACGACTCTTTACAAGGCCAGCTGCAGTAAGGTGCTCATTGCTGTACATTATCTCCCTCTCAGCTGCAATGCGGCTGGTGTGGTAGGGATCCTGGCTCTGATCGTAACTGATAGCGATAGATTCCCGTTCCTGTGCGATGGTACCTGCTCCATAAGGCCTCATTTCGAGATTATCTTGTTGAGCCTCTTCGTCGTCCTTGTAAGTGTGGCCAAAGAAGATCTCACGGATGAAGATGAGATGAAGAAGTCCAATACTGATACAGATTCCAACGAGAGCTCCTGGAAGGAGTGAGATGAAGAAATCAATAAGAGCCACGTTGCCAGCTGAAGAGATGTAGGCATTTTGTGGATTTCCAAACACTGTAGAAGCACTGCCGATGTTTGCTGAGGTTGCGATTCCAAGGCAGACGGGGAGCAGCTCACGTTTCGGGCGCTTCTGCTTCACAAACTCTCCAATCACAAGTGGTGACACAACAAGAGAGGTAGCATCATTAGTGATGAAGGCAGCAAGGACAGCACAGAGCAAGCACACTTTCCACAGAATGAACTTAAGAGGTCGTTTTTCTCCCTTTCCGAACACAAAGACAGCCACCATGCGAAGTAGTCCCTCGCGATCAAAATAGTAGGACAGCAACATCATTCCAATGAGCAAGAAGAGAGCTTGTAAGTTGCCCATGGCTCCTTCAATTTCGTACACTTGCAGCTGGCCTACAATGTTGAAGATGACCATCAAAGCTGCACCAACCAGAGCAGCTGCTGGGCGGCCGAGTGGAAACCACTTCATGTCAAGAACAACGAATGGCCATACGATGAGGAAAATGATTGTACCGAGAACTTGAACCCAAACCTCCACGGTTGCACGGCACGTTTCACGCACAGGACCAACTGTGGTGGTCATGTTACTGTCGTTGCTATTGTTCAGAAGATCCATTGTCGTCGCAGCAATGGTGGTGACCGCATCAGTTGCCATGATGGATGGATGTTTGAATTGCTACAGAATGAAGTAGTTGAAGAGGGATTTAAAAATATTTCAACCAAAAGTTTAGTTTTTTTTGCTTAAGGATGATTTGGAAGATGTTGATATTGTACAATGGTTATAAAATCTCTTACCTATTTCTCTTCTTGCAAGTCTCTCTGGATAGTGAAACTCTACAGCTAGAGAAAGATTCAACTCTTTCGGATCTCTTGCTGCTTAAGGACAAAGGAAGATTGACGAAAGTATGTCTTTTAAATATTATTTCAACGACAAAAGCATTCCTTCACAGTTTTCCACTCAATAGCACTCGAACATCCTACTCAGTGTACGCCATTTACCGAACAATGGAAGTCTCATTATCAACATATCTCTGTTCTTCTCAATGAGAGAACCGAATGAATGGTACATCTTCACACCATTCACAGAGCTTTCTTCTGATGCTTGTCAGACACATGTATTGTGTTATTGTACAGAACATGAGATAAGGTTGTCATCAAGTTTTTCATGTCTACAACTATGAGCATGACTAGCTGCAAGAAGTTCACATAGCTTGCTATTAAAAACAGTATACCGTTAGGTATATTGGTTATCCTTTATATATAGGCCACTACTTGTGAATGTACGCCACATATTGTTGGTTGAATGCCTGCCGGTGTTTACAATACAGACCATGAGAATGATACATGCATACATACAATCAGCATGAATAGGAGCTCTGCCTTAAAGTAAATGCATACGCTGACCTTTGAAGTAGATGCATTCAAATGTTTATTCAAAAACTTTGAAAGCCAGGCACTTGACAATCGGTTGAGACTAACAATTTTTTCTATAAAAAGAGACTGTTTGAGGAGTCAAAGCCCACTAACAATACAATTCTAGAAAGAAAGTCAGCATGCCTGCATGCATGGACATGTAATTAACACAGAATGTGATAGCATAGCTAAACTTAGTCCAGAGTTAGGGGGTGCAAATTCACCATGTGAAAACTTAAGGCATGCAGAAAGGTCCCCACAAGCACATCAACTTACAATGCCAAAACATTCCTTACTAGCTGACACACAAACCTGTTCCATGCACTTAAGTTGGTTCTTATAAAGTACAGTCAGAGATCTACAAATCTGGCAGGGAAAATGAATACAATGTCATAATAATAAACTATGAAAACTGTAATTTTTCAGCTAGCAGTTGTGCAGTACAATGGTATTCCCAGCTACAGCAAGGTTAGAATAATTATGAGCATTCATTCAATCACAGGGGTGCATAAAATGCAATGAGGATGTAGTGACTCCATATTGTAAACATGTCTGTCAACAGCATATCATGTCAAGACATCTGTTCCTTATGGAGCACAACACAGAACAGAACAGTGACACCTTTTCAGGCATTCTCTGCGCTTCAAAGCATTAAAGAATAAAGCTATTGTGCCCAAACATTCATCTTCATGGCACAAATACATGTGATGTTCAACACACTTGAAATCATGGTTATTATCTCCAAAAATTTCAATCTACGCACCCCACACCTCAGCACGTGCCTCTGACATCACAGTGTGTGTAATTGTTACAACTCTATTGTTAGTGACTGCAAACAACCACTGACAATAAACCCTGTTTCCAACGTGACCTGAGCAATACATAATCATGTTTCTGAACACAGACACTTTGGGCCTCTTATATAGAGTCAAGTACTCCAGTTAGTAAGAACTTGATCTTGTAAGAGCTAGAATTTTCAGCTATAGCTCACAAGAGCAAGCAAGCTTCATAATCCAACTAAGTCTGCAGTGAAACTGGTTGCATTCAAGCAGCTTGGATTGAAGATACAGACAGTCACAGGCTGTCAGCACAATTTGACTGCTAGGATACAGCAACAAGTGAGGTATGTTTCATAGAGGAGATTTTGTACTATGACTGTATGATGTGGATGCATGCATGCATTGGGCCAGATATGGCATAAGAGAGCTTAGAGTGGGTTGTTATTATTGATATTGTGTTGTGACTTTCATTGTTGGTTGTCTCAATAGCCAGGTTACTTATGACTCATTTTATTTTAAATACTAGCTGGCTACCACTGACCATAACTTGTCCATGCATGCAAATGATTTACAAAAAAAAGCAGGATCTGGGCTGCATGTGTGTTAGTTACCTTAGCATAATGTGCAGCTGCATCCAAAAATGTTATCCAAGGCTCTTTGGTCAGCCATATTGATTACAATCTACACGAATAAAATTTATCAGGTCATGTGGTGATGTTTTCTTGAAACAAGGTTCTTTTGTATCTCATTGTTCCCCTCACTTAGCTACCCCCGTCTAATGACAAAAGCACTTACTTCCAAGCATGTGACTATTTCTTACACACACCATGTAGCGAAACATACCAAATCCTTTCATTTGTGAATGGAACATGCATGTTCTCACACATTTGAATGAATACACACGTGACTGCATGCATTGACTGATTACATCTCCCACTCTATGCACTCACAGTAGGAGCTAAAGGTGGTCATGGACATGGACTTCTATTACGATGACCTCAGTAATATCTCCAACGGTAGCAGTGATGATGACCATGGAGGTGCATGCCCTGGCAACTATTGCGTGCCGGATACCCTTTTTCGTAAAATTGTGGGCAGCGTCGTCTTTCTCGTCGTCTGGCCTTTCGTTGTGCTCCACATGAAATGGTTTCCCATTGGACGACCAGCAGCTTCTCTTGCCGGTGGAGCATTCATGGTGATCTTTCTCGTTGTGCCTCCGATTCAGGCCTATGCTATCCTGGGAGAGCTGGGTAACTTGCAGACGCTGTGTCTCTTGGTGGGCATGATGTTGCTCTCCTACTACTACGATCGAGAGGGCATGCTGCAAGTGATAGCTCTGTGGATCTTTGGAAGGGAAAAACCATTCAAGTACGTCCTTTGGAAGATTTGCGTACTTTCCGCCATTCTTTCAGCTATCATCACAAACGATGCCAACTGTCTTGTTGTCACTCCACTCATTCTGAAAGAACATATGAAGCAGAAACGTCCACACAGAGAGATCGCCCCACTTCTCCTTGGTATTGCCACATCATCCAACATAGGCAGTGCCGCTACGTTCTTTGGAAATCCACAGAATGCCTTCATTGCTGCCAACTCCAAAGGCGAAGTATCTCTGCTGATTTTCTTTGCCACAGGTCTTCCAGCTGCTATTGTCGGTATGTTCCTCAGCGTCGGTCTACTCTATCTCTACTACATGAGGACCGTCTGCTCCACAGACATCAGTCAACCTGACGAAGAAGCACTTGAGCAGTCGGCAAATTATGGCAATGGAAAGATACGTCAACAGAATAAAGAGCACAATAAAAACCTGCTTGCGCCCGATTACGACACCCACTTGTCAAAATCTCGAGAAGATTTGGCTCTAAGTTACGACCGAAGTGACAATCCACACGTCTCAAGTCAAATGGCGGCAGAGAGAGACAGGCTCTACGGTAGCAAAGACCCAAGAAGCAAGAGACGAGGAGACATAACCACCGTTGAGACATCACTCACCAATGAAGTACCTGAGTACGGATCAACCGAGTACAACAAGAGGAGAAGGCGTGGAAATAAGGCAGGAGATTCCTTCAACTTCCCGGACATGCCAAAGGTTGACGGAGAAGAGGAACTGGATGAGGAAAACCAACCAATGACTTGGAGGAAGAAGGCCACCTGGGTCTGGCTACTGTTCATCACTGCCGTTCTCCTCATTCTCCTTGCAGTGCCACCACCTCCAACAGTCTCTGCTGATTTCAACCTTGGTCTCGTTCCCTGTGGCTGTGCAGTTCTCACCATGATCTTTGACACAATCGTCAATCGAAAATATGCCTTTGATGCAATGGTCAAAATCGATTGGACGGTCATCATGCTGTTTGTCGGATTCTTCCTCTGGCTGGGTGGATTTGAAAACACTCACTTCCCTCGAGATGCCTTCTACCTGATGCGACCTTACATGGACCTCTACACTGTTCAAGGAATCATCGTCTTCACTCTCTTTGTGGTCATAGGCTCAAATCTCTTGAGTAATGTGCCACTTGTGATCCTCATCGTTGACCAGCTGTTCAACTTCAAGTGTGGTTCTGGGAACTGCTCCGGTCAGCTAGTTGGTGTTCTTCTTGCCTGGGTGTCCACAATTGCGGGAAATTTCACTCTTCTTGGAAGTGTTGCAAACCTTATTGTGGCAGAGAAAGGGTTCCAAGTGGCCGACTTCAAACTAACATTCTGGACTTATTTCAAGTTTGGTTTCGTCTCGACTTTGGTTGTATTGTTCTGCGGTCTCCCTGTTATATTCTTTCCCGGAGACAACATCAAACTTTAATCAAAGTCTATTGCGCCAGTTTCGTAAGAAAAGGTTTATTTTGTTCAGTAAAAAAAGTAAGAAACTTTATGTTATTACAATAGCCATTTCTAGTAGAATATTTATTGCTACCTTGTGTCTGTACATAGTGAGTATCACCAGAACAATTTGTAACTCATCAATGTTTGGAAGTGCCTGTAAATTGTGTTGTACACATCAGAAACCAGTCAGTATTAATCAGTAACCACACCTTGTTCATGCACAACATACTAATTGTACCTTCAGTTGTAAAATAGTACACACTATTGTACCATTTCAACTTTTGTATGTGTTCACTAATGCAATCTTTATAGCCAACATAGACATTTTAGTCATGCATTATTTTTGTATCATTATATATAGCAGCCAGTGAGCTCAGTAGAATGAATGATATTCGGCTTATATAGCCAAATAACTCTGAGCACAATCAACTAGTATAAATTATGTGACAATTTCAGCATGCCCAACTCACAGTTTGACTTTACTAAGTAGCTATTCCATCTTTTCCAACTGCAATAGTCATACAGTCCTTCCCAGTTTCAATTTACCCCCAATGTCCATTCTCTTCTGTTCAAAAACTATTTTGCGTATAGAATCTGGCTAGCAAGGCTCTAGCTTTGAGTCTCTTCACCAATCTCTTCAACTTGTTCTCTTTGAACCGAATGGTAAAGGTCGATAATTACAAATTTCCCACGCAAAATAAATCATACTGGGCATGCGCAGTGTAATTTCATACCCAAACAAGTTTTCCATTTTGACATTCATTTTTATTTTGAAAGTGATTTTTCTGACAATGATAATTATGTACAATGATATTATATATAATTATGTACAATAATAAATAAAAATTTCATGACACTGTGCATTCATTATTGAGAGAGAGGTCACAAGGCATGTCATGTGATTCCAGCATCCATTTCCAACATGGGGTAGAAAGCATCACCCAGCGAAAAATCAGCATCAAATGAACCCATTCCATCCGCCATTAGACTCAAATCTATAGAAACAGAAAACAATGAATATCAACACAGAGCCTCAACACAACCTCTTTCTTTGCAAAATTTGCCTATTTTAAAGAAGGACAACTGTCAAGGCTAGGTGAGTTTAACCTTCACTTGACCTAACATGAGCTAACCTGCTGCCACTTGTTCAGCTTGTTGTTTCTCAATGTTCTCTTGTCTTATCCTCTCTTGCTCTCCTTCTTGAAACAACCTCTCCAACTGTAGCTGCATACACGTCATCTCAGGACCACCCTGAGCATGAACAATGGCATCACAATAATTAGATTACTAGCCACACATTAGTACAACAATCATAAGTACACACACACACACACACANACCTGTGCCTCAGTTTTGGTGGTAATCTGTTGGAATCGACTCATCAATCCTCGACTTCGAGACAGCAGCACTTGAGCAACACTTTCAAATACTGCATCAGCTGAACACACACACACACACACACACACACTCAATAAGTTTACGTCATACAATCTCACTTCAATATTTCACATACAATCTTACTAACCCAAAAAAAAACCAAAAAAAAACCAACAAAAAAACCCACTCAGTAACAGACACCATCAATTCCTCACCTTTCTCCACAGCGGCCGGAGGGGGCTCTGGCTCAGCATAAATGTGGTAAGGGAGGAGGCGGGCTAGGACATCATGGTGGGAGCGGAAGGGAGTGAGGGTATCGGGGGACAGCAACTGGGAGTGCATCTTCTCCAAGTGGGCGCTGAAACGGTACGCAATCCGTGCCTCCTCTGACGACTGGAGGGCCTGTGGAACACAACATAATATACTAACATAGTTAACATCCCATTAATGAACTGGTTAGTCTATCAAACTAGACCCTTTTCTCTTGCCACATGCAAAGAGGAGGAGGTCTAGCTCTTCTTAATCTTTTGATAGACTATGACAAAGCCAACCTACACACCCTGGTGATTGCTTGCAGCCGATCTGAGTCGGCTTTCTGCTGCTCCATCTTGGACCGAAATCTGGTCATGTGCTGATTCTGCAAAAAAAAAATAAAATAAAATAAAATAAAAAATTAAAAAAGTGCTCACACAAACATAAGTGCACAACCTAGCAACCTACAGATGTTTGTATCACTTCAGACCCACTCACCGCAGCTGTTCTTGTCCCACTTGAAGTACCACTGCCCGTACTCCTCATGGTCTGTTGCTGCTGATGGTGGGGCTGCGATGGTGGCGCCATGGGGACGTAGGCGTGGAGAGATCTCGGAGGAAACCCAGCATTACTGGGAATCACAAGAGGTTGTTGTTGCTGTTGGTTGTGCCCGACAAGGGTCTTGTTGTTGAGAGCATCTGGTTTCTTCACAGCTGAGCCAATACTCAATGTGCCAGTGGCTTTCAGAGCGTCTCCGACTTTAAGATTCTGTCCAAAGATGTTGCCGTTTGCTCCAAATGTTACGATACTGCTGGATCCACTCACACTGGTGGAGGCATCACTAGAGGGAGCAGTCACGACTGGGATATTGTTCCTGGTGGTGTTAGAAGATGTCTGCTGCTGTGTGTGTGTGTGTGTGTGTGTGTGTGTGCGCGTGTGTGTGAAGAAGATAACATATGCAATACTAGCTGTATTGTGTAGATGGAATGTGATGCATAAATTTTGCAGCTTTTCCTGAATTTATTATGCAAACCTAAAGTTTAGCAAACGCTTTTTCATGCAAAAGAAATACTCCTCATAAAAAACTCTATCCATAATACATATATATACATGGGCATGTATATGCATGAATGTATGAACATAACCATACCCCATACCTTGGTGTTGGTCTTAGCGAGAGGCATCTGTCGTGCCTTCCACACCCTGATGGCACTCAACAGATCTGCAGGAATCTTCAACTTGACCAGCTCATTCTCAGGCAGTCGACAAAGAACCCCGAGTGTTTCTAGGTTTAGCCCAGGGGGCAAAGGAGTGGGCACTCCAGGCTGGATACCCTGAGGGTTGGAAGAAGAGGAAGGTTTACTTGCGGACAGCTTGTTCTGTTGGACACCAGAGGAGGTGGATGATTGTTGGAATTGTGAAGTCACTGGAGCGTGGACGGTCATGGGCGTGGCTTGAAGACTGCTGAAGGATGCATTAGTTCTCGTTAGCGATGATATTGGAGGGGCTCCTCTATTAGTGGGGGGACTGTCACTAATAACGATTGGAACGTTTGACGAGGATAGGTTCACTGAGCGTGGAGGTTGGAGGCCTAACAGAGAGGTCTTAAAATGTTCGGCAACCTGAGCTGAAGCTGAACCACCAAACGGTGCTGAGTTGGTTGCTGACAGAGAAACTGAAGAAGCAGAAGCTTCGCTAGCTCTTGAACCACTCAGTGATGGGTGAGTAGCAGCAGCAGGGAGTGATGACTGTTGAGGGACAGCGGACTCTGGTTTGGTCGAGCCGAGCAGAGAAGGCACAGTGGCTAGCTGAGATCTTGTACCACCATCGGAAGATAGCATCTTACTTGAGCTTGAGAGATCCGAAGTGGTGTTGGTTGACGGTGTTGGTTTACCGGGCTGAGATGTAGAAGAAGGTGGAGGAGCCATTTTGTTCCCACCACTTAGAAGTGCTCCGTACTTCTGTATGAACTCTCTCAGTTCATTGACAGTCTTGGGACGGTCCGACTCTGGAAAGGCAGCCATTAGATTCTGAAGCTGCTTCACCAACCGTTGCTGGGTAGCATTCACTGTAGGAAGGACAAGAAAGATGAAATATTAATGGAAACTAATGGTGAATACTATATTATGGGCATGTGTGTGTGTGTGTGTGTGTGTGTGTGTGTGATTAGTACCTTGTTCTTGTAAATTGGCAGATGACCTTTGACCTGAAGAAACAGGATTAACGGACACAGCTGACGATGAACTTTGACCCTGAATGGAAGGACTACTGTTTGCAGGTGACGAACTCCAGGCTCCAGCAGTAGAACTAAGAGAGGCTCCACTATTGATCGTTCTTGATGCTGGAGGGAGTCCAGCTTGATGCTGAGTCACTAACACTTGAGACTGTTGAGATGAAACTGAGCTCACAGTTGGAGCTGGCGTGTGCAGCAGGTGATTGCTGGTCACAGTTGGCTTCACATCCTGGGTAGGAGCAACGCCGCTTGCTCTAAGAGGAGACTGAAATGGTGTAGCAGCGCTGCTCGACGGTAGACTTGAACTGGGTTGCGAAGAAGTTTGCGAAAAGTGTTTCGTTGCTTGTTGCGTGAGAATCTGAGTCCGTGCTGCCTGTTGGATAAACTGTTGCTTGAGACGAGCCATTCCTTGTTCGTCTCCCATCATCTGGCAGTTCTTATACAGCATCACCAACTGAAGGAGGGTGTTCTGGCCAGACACAGGAGGCAGAGGTGCAGAGGTCGTGGAAGAAGAAGGAGAAGCTGAGAATCTTGGCGGTAGTGTGTTTGTGAGCGAAGATGCTACGCTCTGAGGGAGAGAAGATGCTACACTTTGAGGACTGGCAGATGACATAACCATCGAGAACGAACTAGGTGGTGTAGCAGTGGGATGATTCATTACAGGGGGTAGCCCCTGAGTAGATTGAAACGACGGCAAGGATGAGCTGTGTTGCTGTGTGCTAGCGACAACATTTAGAGTTGATACGGGATTCAATGGAAACTGAATTTGCGAAGTGAATGTTGATGCTGGGGCGCCACTCCCAACCAGGGTGGCAGTAGACGAAGAAGAAGCAGTAGATACCGTGGTAAGAGACTGAACACTGACCGGAGGTTGGTAGGAGGAGTACTGGTAGGAGAACTGGGAGCTAAGTGCTGAACTGGCTGTGTTGGAAACGGTAGAAGACGACTGAGCGTCTGTGAGTTGGTTAGAAAGAGGATTGTTGGGCTGGCCACCGCTGGCTTGTGACCGTGTGTTCTGGAGAGAGGAGGAGAGAGGTTGAGAGGACGAGAGAGAGGGTAATGCGTCAGTGAGAGGAGAAGCAGATGGTAGCGGTTGCACTCTAATGGTGCTTGGCAGGTGTTGCTGTTGGACTTGAGGAGGTTGAGAAAGTGAGGGATCAATACGAGCCTTCTTTGGTGGAGGTTGAAGGTCAAATGTAGCTGAGGGGAAGGAGACAAAGAGTGGGGAAATTAGAAGATAAATATGTATTCAAAACAAACCCTTAATTTGTTATCAACAGTTTTAGTTTCAGTTTCAATGTTGACAAGATAAACAGTATCACAAAACACAAGTGATCCCAGAGAGAGAGAGAGAGAGAGAGAGAGAGAGAGAGAGAGAGAGAGAGAGAGAGAGAGAGAGAGAGAGAGAGAGAGAGACACCTTGCTGTTCCTTATCCACCTCCTTAGCAAGCTGCTTCAAGCTGTACACCCCACCTCCACCACCACTAGCCGAGCCAGATCCAGTTCCCAAACCGGGAGAATTGATTCCAGTGACATTCAACAGCTCTTCGAGACTAGTGAAAGGACTTGAAGTAGAGGTACTGCTAGAGAAATCTGAACCGATTGCAGGCAGAGTTGGGTTGGTTGCGTCGAGGTTTGAGATAAAGAGGCTGCTCGTGTCGGGAGTCTGTAGACTGTCAGAGGGAGAAGAGGAGGAGGCTAGGAGGGAGGACGAGGGGAGAGAGAGGGAGGAGCCATGAGAGGGGGTGGGGTTACCACCTCCAGTTGCCATACAGCTGTAGAGGAAATGCAATATTGAATGTCTGGGGGTACAACCTTATGATTAGGCTACAGGTATATAACACATGGTGGTTTGGGAGTATACCCCTGTTGATTAGTGGGTAAATAGATATTGTGTTATGCATGAATGAGAAGCCATTGAAGCACGAAACCGCAACTATGCGCACACGCAGCGCTACACATGACCATATAAGGTAAAGACAAGGAATGCTTTTATCTCTGCTTGTGATAAAGTTGTTGATGGCACAGTAGCTGTACACACACACATCACACACTGATATGATAGTGTTCCTAAAACTGTGCTTGTGTACTCTAAATGGCTTGAACATGGATGACACACACACACACACACACACACACACACACACACACACACACACACACTTCACACGTGCAGAATACCATGGGAAGGCGTACATGGACAGTGTGTGTGTAAAGTGAGACCGATGCGTATCATGTGCAGATCATACTATTGGTTTTAGTCATGTCAAACATGTACACACATTCCCACAGTCACCAATGCCAGGGACCTCATAATAAACACAATATTCAAACCTTGACACGAGCACACACACACACACACACACGATCACAAATCAACACACATATTAGGCACACTTGACCCACACACAAACACATACGTACACAAACTGACCGAAAAACATAATCCACACAAATTCCCTAGCACACAGCTACGCTGCACACTGTACATGCGCAAGTTTCACATAGACACGTGTACTCCGATTGAGTTCTACACTGAGTATCTGTTCAACTCCAAAACTGGACAGCCTTTCTCCCAATGGAATGGGGAATATGGGCATGAGGAATGTCACTACTCTACACTGTAAAGAAGAGACTCACAAAAATTGTTATTTTTCTCAAAACTACAATTCTCTGTGACTCAGCTTACACTTACCGTATCACAGTCAGAGCTTTAGCGAACTAAAATAGCATTTTTTACAAGTGAACAAACGCCAAAAAGTAGGTACGTTGCTACACAAATGTTTCTTCAAGCTAAAACGCTAACGAGAATGGAATTCCTATGCGAAATGTGCCAAAATTTAGCAGTTACGAACCTTTTGGAACCATATCTCCGTCTCTAAGCGTCGTAGCGACGTCGCAAGGTAGAGAACTAAGCGGCAGAGCCACTGGAACTGCCCAAAGGTGATCACTAGAACCCCCCACTCGTACAAGTGGGAAACAGCGCAAGTAGAGAATTGCTACCGGTCTATAAATAGCACACACGGACAGACGGACAATAAGCACACACACACACAAAAGGGCACTCACTTCTCTGGAGGTTTGGTAATAATTTTGCTTGCTGGGGTAGGCAGTCATGAAAATTCCACTCTCCCTGTTTCCGGTTTGGCAGCCAAAATGCTCACACACATCAAACAGATAATGCTAAACCACGCCCCCTGCTTTCTAGACGCCTCATTAAGTGATGCAAAATGACGTCAAAATACAGTGAAATGAGGCGGAAGTGTTCCATTAGTGTTATTGCATTCCAGCTCGAATCAGGGGCGGTGTTAAATGTGTTAGAAATTAGCTTTATTTCATGTTAATATTAACGCTGCGTTACACCATCACGTGCGCTACACTTGCGTATGCACATTCCTAAGTTGCTATATATACTGCATCAATAATAGTTGTCCTACAATGAAAACCAAAAAGATTTTATGTATCTTAGCTTTGATTCTAACTGTTCTTTTACTCATGAAAAAGATTTCAACTATACAACTCCTTGAGGCATTTGCAACAAGAAACATCACTAGTAAAACACTGGATGACAATGTGCTAGCTGAGATGAACAGTCCAACATTGTGGAATGTTTACAACACTTCAATA
Organism: Tethya wilhelma; assembly: GCA_964030475.1. Classification (NCBI taxonomy): domain Eukaryota; kingdom Metazoa; phylum Porifera; class Demospongiae; order Tethyida; family Tethyidae; genus Tethya; species Tethya wilhelma. Next base: position 581,267 of record CAXIPT010000013.1, read on the forward strand.
GGTCATAATCAAACAGCTGAATTCACTTCTCCAACATATTCAAAACTGTGGAGAGTATCTACGAGAAATCTTATCGACAGTAAGTCTGACGAATTTGAAGTCACTGATATTGATGTTGATACTCAATTCTCTATTTCTGATTATTTTTCATTTCCTCATCCTGGTGGTGCTCTGAAAAAGAAAATGGAACTATTGGACAGTGTATGGGTAAAGGAACTAATGCAGATTCTCCATACTAGATGGAACGGTAAGAATAAACTGATTTTTATGGTATCGTCCAACTACCAGTACATAACAGTCTTATTGAACTGGCTAATAGTAACTGTCGTCACTGCCAAAATAGATCTTGATAAGATATTGGTGATATCTCTTGATCGAAATACTCATTCGCTCTTACAAGCTAGAGGTATTTCCTCCGTGTTTGTTCAACCATCTTCACTCTTTCTGGAGAATGTGACTCCATCTCTTTGGATGACTAGACTGGTCATCATTCGGCTACTCAATCATTGGAAGTTTGATGTTGCTCATTTTGATGCTGATGCACTCATTGTTCGAAATCCAGAACCACTTTTCCATCAGTTTAATGAGAGTGATATCATTGGGTCACAAGGATCGTTCCCATCAGCTTTGAGTCACAAGTGGGGGGCTACAGTATGTGCTGGTGTCATGGTCATAAAGAGTGGTAAAGAAACAGGTAAACTTTGTCATAAAATTTATTAATAGTGAATGAATGTAAATCCTTTTTTCGTATTCTGTATAGAGGATTATTGGCAAGCTATGAGCAATATTCTTAGGAAATCACTGAGTGATCAAAAGAGGCTCAATTATGCATTAGAATCTCTTCATATTCGGTGGCATCATCCCAACAGAGAGGTACTTGAAGGACAGTGTGGTAATGGCCTGAGAGTGACTCTTCTCTCTCACTCACATGTCTGTCGCAGCAACTGTAGGCAATCAGAACTTGGGAGTTATTATGTGTGGCATAAAACTGGCAAGAAAAACAGTGACAGTAAGAGAAAGACTGCTACAGATGGAAGACTGTGGATGGTTCGCAATGACTGGAACACAAAGTGTACTGGCGAGGATTTGAAGAGACTCGGGTGGCTAGATTGTTTGGCTTTGTCATAGCTGATAGCTCTGCATTGAGGATAATGCTTGCATTGTTTTTCAGTTCTCAAACACAGAGAAATGAATATAGTGACAATTTTATTACTTATTATTATACAATATTCATCTTGGCAAACAACATTGCAGTGCAGTGGGAAATGATGTTAATGGTGATGAATAATATGATTTCGTCACAGCACAAAACATCTGTGCACATGCCTAGCATGAGCTGTAACATCTGATAATGCATCATATTCACACTATTAGACTATATATGCACCAGTGCTTTGTAATGGGATATGTAAACTATGCATGTAAGAAAGAGATGGGCGGGGCTGGCTGCAGCCTGCATTGCATGTGGGGGAGAGGCTGGCTGACCTCTCGTTTATATAGTTAACTGAACAGACAGATAGCACCTAATATATTGTCAATGAAGTCAAAAAAACTAATGAAAAACTAGACTTTTGCAAGGAAAGATAATGATGTCAGTCTTAAGTCACGGATTACCTGGAATCAATGTATCCGTTGGTGAGTCAGTAAGTCTTGCCCCGGGATCTTTAGCTCCCCTCTCGCCACAAAAACGAAAGAGAACCTTTTCAGAAGGTGCTTCTTTTGTAAGCAAGCTCCCTCCAGCAGTAGCAAACGTCCCAGCCGAACACATACGAGGATATGTACATACAAAGAGAGTGAACAGCTATCTCGTAGGAAATACACTGGGAGAAGGCTCTTTTGCTAAAGTCAAGGAGGCTTTCCACTCACAAGTTGGAGAAAAGGTAAATATTCACTTTAGATACTCAGTTATAATATAAATATACTGGCCATGGGTGTTTGCATGCCTTGTGCAAAGGGTGGGTGGGGCTAATTAACAAAGCAACACGTTAAGATTGTTTATTAAATTTTTATAACTGGTTGCAGGTGGCCATGAAGATCATAGACAAAAAGAAAGCCCAACAAGATCCTTATGTAGCAAAGAACTTCCGAAGGGAGGCCAAGCTATTGCAAATGGTCCACCACACTAACATTCTACACCTGCTGGAAGTGATAGAAACTGATACAAGTTTCTACCTCATCACAGAGCTGTGTTCAGGTAAGAGTTGAGAATAAAGTTTAATTGGCAAAGTAGTGGACTTGATCTCATTCTGTGTGTGTAATGATTTCTAACAGGTGGTGAACTGATGCACTACATTTACAAGAAAGGGAAACTTGATGAAACCGAAACGAGAAAATTTATGAGACAAATTGTATCGGCAGTGGACCATCTTCACAAGGCAGGGATCATCCACAGGTATGATTGACTCAATGACTGACTATAGTACTAATATTGTACTATGCACACATGATATTGTTTATAGAGCCCATGGCATATGTTCAGAAGCAAACTTATTTCTAAGTAGTCTTGTCCCTAGATGTATATGCCCTACACCTCCAACTGATGGAGCCTCCTAAAAGTCTCCCTGTGGTTATAGTATTGTTAGTAACACTAATGGAGTGGGCGCATTTTTGATGAATTTCATCAGTGCCACCATTATAGAGTGGGTTGTCTTAAGCAGATCAAAGAGACAACTCTAGCTGGTTCTGTGGGTGGTTGTCCTTCCTTCCTGTCATATGGCTGTGACTGGTTCAGTTATAGTCTGTGTGTGTGTGAGCTAGTGTGTGTCAGCTATAGTTCCTGAGAAATTCATACTAAAAGTAGTCATTTTGTGTAATAATGTCTCAAAGCGTCTAGAATGATTCTCTTTGAAGTGCAAATGAATATTTCTGACTGGCCACCCTGAAATAATAGGATCAAAGTAAAAAGTTGAGGTCAGCTCCTTCACTTGAACTGTTCCTCAGGAAGCCTCTGGGTAGTTCAGGTCAAAAGTCCACTCATACGTAACCAGTAGTTGCTAGACAACAGCTAAGCATATCTTCTCTGACGAATATAACATTCATTGCCAGTATGTGACTCATCAATGATTATTGGACAAAGTAAACAATGAATACGTCCCTTACTGTTCATTAGTCTGGTTGGAGGTACATTCCAAGTACATTTCCATGGTAATAGCTCGTAATGTTACATAACCTTGTCCACACGAGCCGTGTGCATGTCGTACAGTGTGTGGCCGATCAGCAGATGTGTGTAAGATAGCATAATTAGTGAGATTCATACATCCTTCAATAACAATAATACACAAGAAGAGAACTGATGCAATGCACAGGCATTTGCAAGCAAATTATTATAGAATTATTCTATTTTATTTGATGAGAAAACTAGCATTCATGCATCTTGAGATGCAACATGTACAGACCTATATTTGCATACACACATACACACATACACACATACAGAGATCTAAAAGTGGAAAATATGCTCCTTGATAGCAATCAAGATATCAAAATCATTGGTAAGTTAATGTTAACCAATCTTGTAGATTTAATCAATCCTCTGTGCCAATGCTCTTTACAAGACTGTTTACAAATAATGTGTCCCTGCAGATTTTGGCTTGAGCAATGAGGAGTTCATTCAGGGAGAGAATGGTCTCGTCCATTGCAACACACAGTGTGGCTCGCCAGCGTATGCTGCACCAGAGCTACTGGGACACAAGGAATATGGACCAGAAGTGGACATTTGGAGCATGTAAGCAACCAATGAGACATACTCTGTGACATGCATGCATGAGATTGTGTGATTAATTGTGTATTCTGTTTCTTTGCAGTGGTGTGAACATGTATGCAATGTTGACTGGGTGCCTTCCTTACACTGTTGAGCCATTCAACATCACGGCTCTACATGCAAAGATGTTGGAGAACAAGATGAACCCAATACCCGATAACCTCTCTCCAAGTAAGAGACACTGAGAGTGGCTTACTGATGCTGAAAACAATATCACATTTTTCTGACCAAAAATTTATTTCCAGGTTGCAAGGATTTGTTGCGTCATTTGTTGAGGTCAAATCCAGAGGAGAGAATCAAGATGGCTGATATAATGACTCACCCTTGGATGAATGAAGGCCATGCTCTTCCCTTCGGTCCAGCTCCTTTCCCAAACAAGATTGAAGTGCATGATATCGATAATGACATCACACAACACATGGTTCTTGTGCTTAAGGTATATACATTCTCAATAGGATGTGTCTAGTCAGCAGATGATAAGATCTGTGTGACTCGATTATGCATCATTCCATTATTTCATTCAATTATGATTTTCTGCTGACTTTAGTTGAAAGAATCTGAAGAGGAACTCAAACAGGAGCTTCTCTCCAACAGATCTACAGCTGCTTCAGCTGTTTATCATCTCTTGATGGCGAGACTTACAAGGTAAAGAAGCTGAACCACAAAAAAACTTATTCTAGGGAAACTATCTTACACTTCTTTGTCTTATTATCCAGGTATCGCCGTCAGTTTAAATCTCGTCAAGTACGTCCTCGTCACAGGTCCAAGAAGTTCTCTCGGGACCAGGGGTTCTACGATGGAGATGATGATGATGCCCGGTCCACAGTCAGCGTACCGGCAAGAAGAGCAGTTACACGGCACCAGCACACAAGGGTAAGCAAACTGACATTAAGATCAATCTATGCAAATTCTGATGTGTACATGTTGTTTATGAATCAATCATTGATGTTATCTGTACACACACATAAAATATTATGGTAACTATAGACCGTACCTGTGCAACTTCGTCAGAAAAATGAGCCGAGAAAAGATCGTCCTTTCTCTGACAACTCAATAGAGGAATCTGCTTATCCTCCAGGATTCAGAACTGAAAGGAGAAGAACTCTACCATCAGAAATACTCGAGGCACACTTGGCAAAGCTAAATGGTAGGATGTAGTAACCATTGTAAAAGTAGATGCAATAGTTGTTTACCTAGTTGTATGCTTTCTCTTTTAGCTGCAGATTCGCCAAACTTAAAAAGCAAGACCAAATCATTACCTCAGAAAGCATTTAATCGAGCCACCACACAACCTGACATGAGCAAGTCTCTGGATCACAGAGCAAGAAAAGTCTCTCCTAATGCTCCTCCACACACACAACCTGACCTGAGCAGGTCTGTCGATCTCAGGCCAAGAAAACTCTCCCCTAATGCCCCTCCACACGAACTCCCGATAGACATGACCAAATCTCTTGATCGAAGACGTCGCATTTCACCAAGTTCCATGCACTACCATGACCCTCACTATGAGTACGACATGCCTCATTCAAACCACCCTGCTCAATTGGCACCCGTCCACCCTCCCCCAGGGCACGGAATGAGACCAAGCACGATGGCCAGCCACAATCGTGGTGCACAGCTCAACAAACTGAGAGAAGATCTTCAAAAGAACCTCCATCCTCCTCCTCCTCCTTCTGTGACAGCTGCCTGGCATTCAAACCCACCTTCAAATGTCGGCTCAAAAAATCCATCAAGACAAGGGTCACGAAATCCCTCACGGGCACCTTCAAGACACCCCTCGGGGCCTTTGAATAGGATAGCTCCACACACTACTGACAGTGGCGACAAAAACGAGGAACTCATATTCCATCATGTTGAATCACACACTTTACCGAAGTACAACAGGAAAAGGAACTCTATGCATGGCGACAGCTCAGACTTTGTGGAACGCCATCTTCCTCCCCTCCAGTCTCGACAAGCACCTAGACCCCCTCCTAAACCGGTCAGACGAAACAACTCTGAACACCTCTACAAGAGAAAGAACGGTTATCTCTCTGATGACGATTCAATCGAGGTCAAGACAGATTTGAGCACAGAGGCTATCATAAGCGAGGTGATGCGAGTTGCCGACACCATGAAGATGAGAGAGATCGAACAGAGTGCTAAGAATACGGTCACCTGCTTGTGCCGAGGGATAAGGTTTCAAGTAACCATCTCTAAAGACTTGCACAACGTGTGTACGATGCTCTTCCAGTGGTTGTCGGGAGGGGAGCACGACTCGTACAAGTCCATTTGTGATCATCTGACACAACTTATAAAGTTTTAAACTTGTCACTGCCTCTCTTAATAAAATTAGTATTTTTGTACATACATAAATCAATCAGACATTAATTGATGTTCATGTACTGTGCTGTCAATCTAGAGCTCTGTTTGTTCCATTGTACACAGTATAATCCAAACACACAAGTATTATGCACTAGAGGAATTGTACACTAAGTGTTTATTTATTTTATTTAATTAATACAATTTTAATACTTCCAAAACATTATGCATGTGTGTATGGTGTGTTCATCTGATGGTATGATAACTGATGAATATTGTTACGTTATCAAGGAAAATGATGAATTTAATGATCCAGCAAATACTTAGGTACATGTAACTTATCTCCATGGCAACGTACTGTATTAAGAGTTCAGCTATGGTAGCACATACACAAGATCTGTCAGTCTGTCTGTCTGTCTAGACCATATGACACACATACCAACTCCATCATAGCAGCTACAGACAAAGGGAGTCTACTGGGAACATTGACTAGTCTGTCAGGCCCCTTTGTACAATGTCGTCTACCTTTGAAGTTTAACCTTCAAAGCCTTCAAAGCACAATTAATCATGTATATAAGAGCTGAGATCCTTTGTCAATATCAATAGTACATGTAAGTACATATGCAAACATGAAATTGTCTCTTAAGAATCATCAGAATCTGATGCTGACAGAGATTTTGGAAAAAGACAAGCAAGAAACAGGACTAGGTACATGTGCAGTACAGCTGACGCTGGTTGCTATACCAGCACCGACAATCAAACATCAAAGACAACAGAAAACGCCTGCTGCTTTCCTTGCAAAAATAAAATTACACTTATAGCTTCATCTTTTATCAAAGACAAACACACGTAAATATACACAAAGTTAACAAAAATCGAGAATATAATAAACACACACACACAAATTGCTGATAAAATGTATAGATACGACAGGTAAGATAATATAAGTGGTGTGCATTAATTAGAACTAACACTCATTAGGCATTATTATCAAACAAAATTGCTTACAAACATAAAAAGAAAGAGAATGCAATAGTTTTCATATTACTCTACGCTTCTAGCAGAGGTCAAAGTCCACCTGTAGCTTCATCCCCTTTTGACGCAGGTGTGTAATAGTTCGTACCATTTACCTACACACACACACACACAGAAAGAAAAAGATCATATAATTGTGCGTTTTTGAGCTATGACTGTGTGGGCATTAATGTTTGAGTTATAACTGCATTTTTAGTCGCAGGTTTGTGCTACAACTGTGCATGTTTGAGCTGAGATATAACTGAGTCATGCTGACCCCTCACCTGCCTATCGTGATCCAAAACAAACTGAGGGATCTCAATCTGATCCGGGTTTATTGTGTCATAGAGAAACTGAACACCACTTAAATAATGGACACTGTCCTTCACCTCTGATGCAGTGAACGTTAGGAACCACCAGTTGGAGAGCTAGACACAGAAGAAAAGAGACTGCTTATCACAAGCACCAAAGCTTCGATTTGGTTTGCAGCTGAATTACCTTAAACCACCAAGAAGGATGAACAATGAAGAGAGCTCTGAGATTCCTCTTGTACCTGAGGCAGAGTTTAAGGAACAGCTCAAACAATAAAACTGTAACCAGGGATGTGAATAACCAGAACTACACACTATATAATACCTCTCGTCCACCATTGTGTAGAGCTGCTTGAAGAAGGAGGAGTCTGGTTGCTGATCCGTATCCCATTGGGCGTGGAAATACACAATGATGTAATCCTTAGAGACCACAGTCTCCATCACATGCACAAAGTAGGCTATAGCCTGAAGACGAAAGAGAACATCAAATACTACAAGTAAATTGATGACCATTACCCACTAATTAGTCCCATTACTTCAGGGGTACCCCCTTACCTTTGACAAATCAACTTTGGTGGCTGGAAAGTTTCGACCGACAAAGACAACTATCTGTCTCCCAAGATAGTCCTGGCCAGCCTTGTAGAAGGCACCCAAGGAAGAGAGATCAGAGAAATTCTCAGTCCGGGCACGACGTAAGTACTCCTGATACCTAGAGAGAGAGAGAGAGAGAGAGAGAGAGAGAGAGAGAGAGAGAGAGAGAGAGAGAAGCACAATGAGACTGACATGAGAGAGTGTCCTTCAGCTACATTGTGTTCTATTCACTTTTTCTGTTGTGTTTCTTGCTCGGTTGGAGGCCTGGTCTTAGAAATGTGGTCCTTACGCTCCTGATCGTGGTCTGTTGTCATGGCAGCAAAGGGATGACTACCAACCTGAGAAGAGAAGGGGTTAAGGAGTGAAACAGTTTAGGGAGGGAGAGATGACTGGCTAGCTTCTTTTTTAAGAAGCTCACCACACTGTAGCTGTGTACAGTACCTCTGCAATGAGAGCAGACTCTCCATTTTCTTCATCCTCTTCTTGGTCCTCATCCAATGGACCAGCTTCTTCTTCATCTATAGATAGGTTACTACATTCACACACAATTTTTTTACTTTGTACAACACTATTATGTTTTGTTCTCAAAGAGTGTACCCACACACACACAGTCTGAACAATGCTGTGTTGGTTCAGCACACACAGTCAACAAAGAACATGTGATAGAGTACATACAATACTAGTGGGAATTAGAAAGACACATGCTTTCAAAAGACATGGACTAAATACACAATCATGTGCTAGTAGTGAGCATACGTAGCATTGCATTAAACACAAAGATAAACAGCTGCACACATCAAGATTCAATTTCAGTCTCTTTATAGCTCCAACTGAAATCCTAAATGTCTACTAACATCTACTTAACCCCCCTCCACACACACACACACACACACACACACACACACACACACACACAACTCACCATCATCCCCCACTGACACAGGGTTGGTGGAGATTCTGATCTGTCTCTCTGCAATGACAGGTTCACCAAACTCGTTACCCAGCTCAGCAGGCAGAGCCTTGGCTGCAAACGCCTCTTCTTCCTTGGTCCGTGGGAAGTAGAGAGGCATCACCTTCTGGTAGACAGCCTGAGGGAGAGAGAGAGGAAACACAGCACAACAGATCATCTTCTGAATGTCTCAATCTTAGCTAGGTTACCATTATACCTCCTTTCCATCTGTGACAAAGATGACCAGGTCAATGTCTTCTCCGTAATGCTCAAGAAACCTTCTTATGGTTCCTGCAAAGAAAAAAGAAAGAATACATTAAAAAAAGTTTTGCTGAAATGATGAAAAATTGTCTCGTTCTCTCACTGATGGCAATGTTGGCTCCATCTTCTGGTGGGTAACCACGACGACTGGAATTATGAACACTAAATGCAACCGTTTGTAAATGACGTGTTCTGTGCAGTAACAACAAACAAAAAAACCCACATAAAACAGATACTGAAATGGAAAACTACAATCACACACACACACACACACACACACACGCACACACACACTTCTATTCCTTACCTTACGATCTGCATGACGCTACGGTAACAATTGTAGAGTGCACTCTCGGCAGCTGTCTGGTAGCGTACATTGTACCTCGGACCCACTGTGTGGATCACGTGCCTAGATCATGTGACATCACATTCAAATCAGTAGCATCATTGTTGTTCAATCTCTAAATAATGCCCACACAGCTACAGTTTTCCAAATTTCATTATGGTCACGTTACTTAACCATAAAAAATTAGTCAAAACGTTACACCACAAAATTTGTTGGAGGTTTAAGCCTAGCTATGGTGGATCTTCTGGCTTACCTCGCTGGGAGCTGATAACCACCTGTTATTCTTGCTTCTCCAGTTCGGCAGCCTATGAGAATGTGTGTGTTGATTAAATTATGTACGTATTCCTATACCTACAAATTCTTACATTAGAAAATACATGGTACAATGCTCTATGTGTGCGTGTGTTTGTGTGTGTGAGTCTCTCATTTACTCACTTCCAACTTGTGTTTTGCAAGCATCCTTCAGCTCTGGGCCTGCCACCTCTAGCAGTCGTAGACTGATTGGGTTCTTATCAGTGAGGCTTTCATTGGTGGGGTTCACTACTGCATCAACCTGAAGCATTGCTATATCACCACTCCTGTTGTGAGAGGAAGAGGAAGGGGGAGAGATGTTGTGAGAGGAAGAGGAAGGGGGAGAGAGTGAGAGAGAGAGAGAGAGAGAGAGAGAGAGAGAGAGAGGGGGCGTTAGTGAGTGAAGGTAGTGATGCATAGAATAGATGCATTTGAGAAGGGGAATTTAATGTGTTTACATAGTTAGAGACTAATTTTCTCAGAAACATTTTATGAATAAAAATTTGTGCAAGCTTGCAGATATTTGTTATTGAAAGGTCAACAGTTATCCTGACCCTTCTACACCATCCAGTCGTGCTATTCAGTCTCCACGAATACAAAAGCAGCCATTGCCCATTCACTCACCACAAACAGACTTTGCTGTTGAGCTCCTCTTGCACCGAAAATGGCGAGATGACGTGAGCTTCAGGGAGCTTCTGTTCGCCCTCAGGGGGTGGTCCTTCCGACTGCGTGTCGTTCCATCGAGTTAGATCGGACACCTCCACTGTCTGCGGCTTTGCGCCGAGTGGATCCATCTTATTTTGAGCTGCTCCTGAAGCAAGAAACTTTGAGTGGCGTGGTCCCGAAACTTGAAACTCGCTCTTTCAACAGTCATGTGATTGCTTTGCATTTCCACGTGACTATAATGGGTGGCGGTTTGTTGGTGTGCGTTAATTGGAGAAAATTGCTCATTTGCTCCGTGACCTTTTGGGACAGGTGGCATCCTGCTGCTGTGTAGCTGATAAGTTTACAAACAAGATGTCTTGGTTTGGAAGTACCAGGTCCTTCCATTCCTCATGTCTCAACAGTTTTGCTCATGCACTAGCTTCTTGCTCAACCGTTCCTGTGGACAAGGTAAGAAAAATATTGACTTGTACGTTGCTAGCTACCTGTTGTAAGGAACTTTGTGTTCTTGTTGCAGGTGGAGAGGCTGCTGGGTCATTGTCCAACTCTACCTGCTGGTGAGGGAGAGAAGTGTGTGTTGGATGACAGGTCACTGTCTGGAGTGGTTGCTTTGGGGGTGTTTGCTACTCAATGTGATTCAAAGGTATACGTTTTAGACACCTTCTGAGTTTGTGTGTCAGGTTATTGATATTCTATGAAAGTTAGGACTATTTCTGTCTGTTTACATTTCTATATGGTGTGTTTATTTTAGGTGCATGAAAACAGAACCATTAGCTATCTGCTGTCCCTGCTGGGCTGTTTGCCTGATGCTAGGTGGATACAGAATGTAGAAGTAGCGGCCAAGAGAGGTTTGTCTTTGTGTGTGTGTGTGTGTGTGTGTGTGTGTGTGTGTGTGGAGGGAGAGACTGAGAGTAAGATTCAATGCCACAATATGCAAGACATTATATTGGTTTTTACATGCTACAGAGGGTCTTATTGCTGAACAGTTTTGCTACAAGTTGGGTCTCATTCTAGCCAATGTGGCAGCAGTTAGCACCCCTGAAACATCAGACAAGGTAAGTAGATCCATAGAATAGTTTATGTCCATCCACCCCCTGTCTGTGCTGGTGTCTGTGATACTTTGTGTGTTGGTTGTTTTGTTGGGTGTAGATTATACAAGCTCTGTTAGATGTCTTCCAAACTCTCGCCGAGCACTTCATCGGTGAAGTTACTCAGAACAAAGGTACTTGTGAGAGGCAACATAACAAGCAAACACACACTTGTCAGCCATTTAACTTGTCTTCTTTCTCCAGACAATCTCCACCTTGTGACTGTCCCAGCTTTGCTTGGGCTCTCTAGAGCTCTTCAAGGTTCTTCTAGCAGTCGCAGGGAAGCCTTCTTGCATCTCTTTGAAAGTGATCCTAGCATCTTTGCTCAGCTCAAAGAGAAGAATAAAGAGAGAGAGAGCAACCAGGAGTGGGAGCTGGGTGTTGAGAGAACCACCTCGCTGTTTAAAACTGTAATTTTGTTTATAGTAGTTGTGTGTGTGTGTATGTTTTATTGCGCACACAATCATAACAATTTCTGCTGACATTTCTCTGCTGACATTTCTAGATTCTTGATGTCTTGAATCCTCTCCATTTGAAGACGTTAGACTCTAAACTGGAGCTGGTCAATGTGAACAGTTCCCTCGAAGTGTGTGACTATCCTTACCGTTTCCTTGGCAACGTGCTCCAGTGCTCCCTCTTCAAGTTTCTCAAAGACCTCATCACCAACTGCAAACATGGTTTGAACACACTTTACACACTTTTTTATTCTTTTCGTGACTTTTTAATGTTTAAAATCTCTCTCTGCTGATCATGATGGTGCAACTCCTAGCTTTGTAGTATACCTTTCTTGGCTACAATTCATTTGCTAATGTACACTTTAGTGATTGCACTGGCTATTTTATTCTAGTCACCTAGTTGATGAGTCCATCTAGTCTCTGCATGAACCCCTCACCTGTGAATTCACCTCCGTTTAACCCACCTTCTGTAGATCTTGGTCAGCCTGTGTGTGTCCAAGTGTTGAAGTTGGCTGACAACCAGATCTCTAGTGGTGTCAGCTCCCTGAGTCATGTCTCGTCGAGTGGGGGAAATGAGAAGGCCTATCACATTGTCCAGGTGATCTGTGTTGCCGTGGAGCTGTTGGTGTGGGCGGTGAATGAGGATGCAGGTGTGTGTGTGTGTGTGTGTGTGTGCTTGTGCGAGGGATTTATATCGTGGGTTTATTTCTTCAGAAGTGGAGTCGGCTTTCCAGCGTCTCTCTTCTCTGTTGACTGTGCACACTGTCAAGTTCAATGTGCTGGTTACTCCTCTCAGAGCTGTCATACTAGAGGTGTGTTGACAGTATTGGATATGTACATGACATATATGTACGTATACACATTGTGATTCTTTATCCATGTAGGGAATAGCAACTCTTGCTGAGAAAACTGCTCATCTTGTCAGGTTAGTATGTTCTAGCTACTTTCATACCCTTTATTCTAAATGCAGTTTTGTTAGTTCACAAAAGTTTGAGTGCTTACATCAAGCTAAGTTTTGTTAGTTCACAAAAGTTTGAGTGCTTACATCAAGCTAAGTTTTGTTAGTTCACAAAAGTTTGAGTGCTTACATCAAGCTAAACTACTACATTAACTAAATACATACTGGTACATCAAAATTTGACAATTGACTATTCTAAACAGCTATATAGACATGTACATATTATTATAATTGTGAATTCAATAGAGGTCCATATAATCATCTTGGCTATATTCACTGTGATGTCCATAGCCATAGGCATCGTCATATCTCCAAGGATCTGCTGACTCAGTAACTGGTTGATCGTGACGTGGCCATCCCTGAGATCTTGAGCGTCCTCTTGTTGTAGTTGGACGTGGTCTTGCTGGTTTCTTTTTTACATATTGTGACAGTGATTGCTTCACTTCATTCAACTCCGTTTTTGTTTGTGTCCATCCTGTTTTTGCCTCTTTCAGTTCAACTCTGACTTGCTTCAGCTCTTGCTTAGTTTGTGTTAGTTCAGCTTTGTCTTTTTTCATTTGATCCCTCGTTCTTTGTAGTTCTGTTTTATGTTCTTGCTTCAGCTGTTTGTAGGCTCCCATCATCAAGCCTAGGTGATGTTGCTGCATCGTTGAGTTGTGCTTCTCTAATTCTTGACGTATGACTCTTACTTTACATCCAGCTTCTGCAAACAGGCAATCAACCAGTTGTAATGGACACTTGTTGTAGTGATGTGTGATGTTCTTTCTCATGATTCTCAAAGCACCACATTCGTTTGAGCATTCTAGTGGATAGTTGGGACAAGTGGCATAGTGCTCTGTTATGACTTTGTAAGTATCCTTTTTCCCACAGTGCTCGCACGTATGTGGTCGTAGAGGGCATTCTTCTCTGACATGTTTTTGTAGATTTTTTCGCTTCATTGTTACAACAACCTGTAGACACTTGTGAGGACATTCAACTGTTTCTTCTGGACAGCACTTTCGATGAGTGTCCATATTTTTTCTTTTGATTCGAGATTGTCCACAGTTGTTTGGACAGCTAAGGGGAAATTCTTGACAAAAATCATAATGTTTTAAAAAGCTTGATAATACTGACACACCTCTGCCAGTGATGGCTTCATACGTAGATGTGAGTTGGCAGTATTCACACTTGTAAGAACGAAGATAGCATTCTGTCTCTAAATGATTGTGGAGATCCTTGCGTAGCATTTTGTTACTTTCCAGCATTCCTCCGATCAACTTTTTGCACTTGTTAGGACATTCAATGGATTCAAGAGGACATTGCAATCGGTGTTGTTCTATGTCTTTTCGCTTTATACTTATCTCACCACATTTGTTTGGACAAGGTATGGGTTTTTCTGGACATGTTTTATGATGGAAGTGTACTAGTTGATAATTGAACCCTGATCCAGTGATCTCTTCATAGCTTCCCTTTTTGTCACAATATGAACACTTGTACTCTCTACGGCTACAACTCTGTTTGAGATGTTGGGCAAGATTTTTTCGCTTTATTGTAATTCTTTCTGTTCTTTGAGGTGCTCCCGATTTCACTATTTTAGTACATCTGTTTGTACACTCAACTTCAACGTACCCACACCCAGTTGCTGATTCCAAATGGTCTTTTTCTGATCCTAACTCTCCTGTCCACTCACATCCTTCTTTGTGATGCTGACATTTTACTTTCTGACCTAGAATCTCTCTCTTCAGACTTTTATTGATGACATGTTGGAACTCAGTTCCCTCTGCTCGGCAGTGAGGACAGCTAGGAGCTTCTTTGAGCCAGCTTGTCAAACAGGAGTGGCAGTAGTGTTGACCACAGCATACTACCAAATATGGATCACATAGAGGCTTTGTGCAAATGTTGCACATAAACCGTTCCGGTAGTTCTTCTATGAATTCACTGTCATAGCCACCCGTCTGAGTTTGGTTGGCAGCCATTTTTTTTATCATGCCGCACCCCTGTATTTAGACATTGCTAATGTAAAAACAGGAAGTTGCTAAAGTAATATTTGTACATGACCAGAAACCCACAATTTGCATGGGTGTACTTACTCAATGAGGTTGTTAATACAAATATCAGGTATGTATGCATGTAGTGAGTATAGCCAGTCATCCATTGCCTGTGTGATGATAGTGGATATGATCAAAAATCCATTATGATGTATAGCTAGGTTTATGAGACTGTGAAGAATCGCCACGTAGAGTGCTCCTGTAATTGGCAGCATCAGTTCTTTCCTCTGGGTAGCTAGTAGTTACCCGTCCTTGGTTCTTTAGTACATGTTTTGAAGTAGCAACTGCATATGAAATTGAATTTGATTTTAGTTGTCGACTATCTGAAGCTGGTTTCTTTTTGTCTTGTTCAATTTTATCCTTCAATTCTTTTAGTTCTTTCTTAGCTTCATTTAGCTCGTCTTTGGTCTTTTGGTGGTCTTCTCTTGTTCTATTCAACTGTGTCCTGACTCCTTCCAGCTCTCTATTGGTTTGTTGGTGCTCTTGTTTAACCAACTTTAGTGTCTCCATCACCATTGACAGATGCTGTTGCTGTCTCTCCACGCTGTGCTTCTCTAGATCTTGACGAACAAGTTTGCTTTTGCATCCAGCTTCTGAAAATGGACACTCTACTGGCTGGAGTTTGCATTTGTTGCAGTGCATAGTCATGTTCTGTCTCATCCTTGTTGCACCACATTTATTCGGACACTCCAAAGGGTATCTTGGACAGGTATCATAATGCTTAGTAATGGCTGTATATGTATCATTAATGGTACAATGTTCACATCTGTATTGCCGAAGAAAGCACTCCTCTGTTGTGTGTCTGTGAAGGTGCTTTCTTCTCATGCCACCAACTGATTGAGCACACTTGTTCGGACACTGGACAGTTTCTTCGGGACACTCCAAGCGATGGGCTGCTATGTTTTGCCTCCTAATGTTGATTCTTCCACAATTGTTTGGGCAAGGAAGAGGGTATTCCTGGCAGTCATCATAATGACTTGTTGGCTGTTTGTGAAGGCCATTGCCTGTTATAGCTTCATAGGTTGATTCAAGATTGCAGTATTCACACTTGTAAGAACGAAGGTAGCACTCGTCTTTTAAGTGCTTTTCAAGGTTTATGCGAAACATTTGTGTCACGGGATATTCTCCCGCATTGGCTGGTTGCGTTTTTGTGTTGCATTTGTTAGGACAGTGTACCCACTCCAGAGGACATTTGGCGCGATGATCTGTGATGGTTTTCCTCTTGATCTTGCCAATATTGCATTGATTCGGACAGTCCACTAGAATCTCTTTACACACACGATAGTGGTAGCCGTCCCGTGCAAAGTTTGAACCAACCCCTGTAATTTCAATGTACTTCCCTCTCTTGCCACAATGCTCACACTGGTAAGGTCTGTTATAGCACTGCTCCTTGAGATGTTTCTCAAGGTCTTTTCTCTTCATCTTTACCTTCCGATCCTTTTGTATCTGCAAGTCAACAATCTCGACACAGTCATTGGGACACTCTACTTCAACATAGTCACAACCTTTATCTGACACTAGATGGTCCTTCTGTGAGCCCAGCTCCCCAATCCACTGACACCCCTCAGCATGGTTGCTACACTTTACCTTCAGTGACAAGATCTCTCTCTGTACACTCTTATTGATGACATGTTGAAAGTTGTCTCCTTCAGCCCGGCAGTGAGGACAGCTGTGAATCTTCATCTGCCCTTCAAACCATAGCCCTAGGCAGGAGTGGCAGTAGTGTTGGCCACAGCACACCATCAACTGAGGCTCACAGAGTGGCTTTGTACAGATGTTACATATGTACTTGTCTGGCACTGCTTCTACAAACTCAGCCTCATATCCACCTTGATGGTCAGTCATGTTGCCTTCATGAGTTTCTTGTTCCTTGTATCTGTTTTGTGAGGTGATTCCAAGGAATTTATGTGTATGAATACCATCACATTTTATTGTCATGTGCAATGCATGTGTGGATGTATGGTTAATTCATGCATATTTCAAGTATGCTCCCATGAGATTCAAGTCTCAAAGATCATTATCTTAATAATAGTCATTAGATGTGTACTATACCATAAAGTTTAGCATAAACAAGTACAATAAAATTGTGAAATCTTTATTTTAAAAACTTATCGCTATGAAGGTTTCTCATCTACAAAATTTTTGCTATTACAGTATAAGTTTGTAGTGCTGTAAAACTATTCAGAAAATCTTGCATGTTTATAAGATATAAGTATACAGTGTATGTAGCAGTTTTTGTGTGTGTATATCCATCAATTACCATCTCTCATTTCTTATGAACGACGCCTCCAATTAGCGGAGTAATCAGACTCATATCCTTGCATGTGATTTGTATATCCCCCCCGTCCTCTCCTACCACCATGATAGCGGCCTCTCTGCACCTGAGGTTGGTTGCTCTGTAGAGAAGATACTGTTCCCTCTAGATTTGTCACTTTCTGTTGGGTTTGTTCCAGCTCCTCTCTAGTTTGGGCCAATTCTACCTTTGTACCATGTAGTTCATCTCTAGTTTTCTTCAGTTCTTGTTGGTACTCCTGTTTCATATGCCTGAAAGATCCCATCATCATTTGCAAATGATTTTGCTGCTTCTCTGAATTGTGCTTCACTAAATCTTTACGGAGAAGCTTATCTTTGCATCCCGCTTCCACAAATGGGCACTCAATTGGTTGTAGTGGACAGATGCTGCAGTGCAGGTTCACAGACTCCCTCGTGATTCCTTCAGCACCACACTGATTGGGGCATTCAAGTGGATATTTTGGACAGCTGCCGTAGTGCTCTTGGATAACAATGTATGTGTCTTGCTTGTTGCAGTGTTCACATTTATACTGGCGAAGTGGGCACTCACTAGTGATGTGTGTGTTGAGGTGTTTCTGCTTCATGCCTTCTCGGAAAATCTGACACTTGTTTGGGCATGTGACAGTTTCTTCGGGACATATGTTGCGATGGACTTTCATGTTCCTGCGTTTGACTTGAGTCTCGCCACATTCATTTGGACAAATGAGAGGATATTCTAAACAATCATTGTAGTGGCTTGTTGGTAGTTTGCGAATTCCATTGCCTGTTATAGCCGCGTAAGTTGATTCGAGATTGCAGTATTGACACTTGTAATGGCGAAGGTAGCACTCTTCTTTGAGGTGTTTCTCGAGCTTTTTCCTTAGCATCTTTGTGTCTGTATCTTTTTCGGCACCACTATAAAGTTTAACTTTACTCTTGCAGTTGTTGGGACAAAAAACCATTTCATTAGGACACTTGCTGCAATGGATTCTAATGTTCTTCCTTTTTATCTTGTCAGCACCACATTTATTGGGACACTCAGTTGGTAGTTCATCACATTGATCGTAGTGACATTCTTTTCTTTTGAAATTCATACCTAACCCAGTGATTTCTACGTATTTATCCTTCTTTCCACAGTGTTCACACTCGTAATCTCGGTTATAGCATTCAGTTTCTAGATGATTCTTTAGAGTGTTTCGTTTCATTTTTATTCTCTCATGTTGTTGTGGTTCATTCCACGAAACTACTTTGGTACACTCTTTGGGACATTCTACTTCAACATAGCCACACCCAGTTGGTGAGCTTAGATGTACTTCTAGTGATCCTAGTTCACCAGTCCACTCACATCCTTCCTGACTACACTTGACCTTCAGCTCTAGAATTTCCCGTTTGAGTTTCCTGTCAGGTACATTTTGTGGATTTTCTTCACGACAGTGTGGACAAGTGTTTGTGTTTGTGTTGAACCAATACAAGAGACATGACTGGCAAACATGCTGGCCACAATTTACAAGAAGATAAGGCTCTCGCAGTGGCTTTGTGCAAATGTTGCACATGTAGCGCTCTGCTACTGTTTGAACAAACTCATTATCGTAGCCTCCATAAGAATCCATAGTAGTTGTCAGGTTACGCCCCCTTTTAGCAAAACTGCATTTACAAAGTTATTATAGATTGGTAACAAGTACATGAGATGTACTTAAATAGTCGATTTTTGTTATTAATTAATTATTACCTTAAAGTTTGCAGAATGGTTTAGGTTTAAGGTTTTCTTTTTCTAAGTAACCTTTCTTTTTGAGCAAGGCATCCAATACTTTTCTATCCTGTAGGGATGTATTCATGTGGATTACTGATTATGAATATACTTTTAGTGTCCAATAACACTATTCACTGCTAACATGCACATGCCCCCACACCATCTAGCTCGGCACTGAGCAGGTACAAGGAGTTCCTCAATTCTAACCTCCTCTATGCCATGTACGGTGATGCACTAGCCAGTGGCAACCTTGACTTTGCCACCACAGAGACACCTCAGTCCTTTTTGAAGCTGCAGTCCTTTCTCTTGGCTCCTGTCCACATATCGAGAGTGGATGCCTTTGTGACCGTCCAGCAAGCACTGGGGAGTGCTGTGTGTAGGTGAGGACTGAACTGTTAGCCTCATTTCCAAGCTCCTCCTTTGTGGATAAGCTAATAAGCTAGGAAGGAGAGGAGAAAATATTTGCAAAGGAGAAGCCTGGGAATGAGGCTACTGAACTGTCTCTATTTTGTGTTTGTTATTTGCCTGTGTAAGCATGTGTGTCATGTAGTGAGTGTGTGTTCTAACAGCTTCTCTCTTGTTCCCTTCTCTCAGAGCTCTTAGAACTGGTAGTGTTCAGAACAGAGATTGTGTGGTAGCCTTTCTGACGTCCCTTGGCAACCAGCTCTACACCACCGATGCCTCTCAAGAGTGAGTGCAGCTTGCTTTCAAACATCTACCTCTCTCTTTGTTTTCTGTTACCTCATTGTTTGTTTTGCTGTTTGTTTGTGTGTTTATCTGCTGATTTAGTAAGCCTCTTCGAGTAGCTGAGTGCATCGTGATGTTGCTAGGTCAGGTGGCTGTTGCCATGAGTGACCAGGAGAGGGTTGTGGAGACAGTAGTGGCCACATTTCAGCAGCGTCTCTTTCACCCCGTCAGCAACCTTGATGGAAACATTGTTGTTGAGCTGGGCAAGATGGCTGCCAGGACTGGGGTGAGGTCTAGGCTTGTGTATATAGCAAATTTATACTTGTATGTTGATCTTGTGATGTTGTTTTGTTTAGGATAATACAGCACTCGATATTCTCAGTCGACTGATGAGCACAGCTCTTGGGGAGCCAACACCAGCCTACACCAGGAATGACTCTGGAAAGGAACTCACCTACAGGTACACAGTGGTGTTAGTCTCGTGAGCCAGGCCTTCCCTGCTAGGCTATATGTTTAGTATGAGAAACTGGGGAATGCCTGGTGTACAAGGCTATGGTACTAGGCTTGTAAATGTATCAATGTTAAGTCAATGAGCAAGTTTTTTTCCCCTCTCTTGTGCAGGCACATCTACCAGCCTGTGATAGACTCCTTGGTCCACGTAGCCACCAATATGGAGGACCATGAACAGAGATATGAGCTGATGCTCAAGTCCCTCCAGCTGTTTGTCCAGCAAGGGATTGAAGCAAATAAGGCCAGCGAAAGAGCTGAGGTGTTTGGCTCACACAAGGTTAGGAGAATTGAGTGTTGGTTCTTGGCAAGATATTGTTTCTACAATGATCTATCTCCTTCTTTTTCAGGCCACCTCCAGCTCATTCAGTCTTGGACTTCTTCTCCCCTTTATCTCAACTGTGAGTTTATGTGTGCATGATATGTATACCGTATAGCTAGAAATTTTCGAGGAGTATAAATTTCGCTGTTTTTGCAGATCACCGCCGATCCGCGCAAAATTTTACCCGCGAAATTTTCGGGATCGCATTGCAATATATGGGTGGGGCTGCTCGATCCTCGAAATTAAATCGTGAAAAGTTTGGCGATCGCCTTTCCGCGAAAATTTTATTCTTCGAAAATTTCTAGCTATACGGTATAACTGTGTCGTCTGTTGGTTCTTCTCTCACTGCATTAGCTGGTGGAAAGAGTGGATCAAATTGACACACCTTCGGAAAGGGCCATCAAACTCTTCAGGGATTTCTGGCTCTATTGCATCATCATGGGCTTCAGTGACTTTGAAATTGGTAATTTATGCTGAACATAAAACTTTAAATATCTCAACCTAGAAAGGTCATATGAAGCTGGGACTTGCACCATTGAGTTCAGTGTGAAAAGTGCTTTCAAATGATATCAATTTTGTTAAGTTTTAGTAGCTGAGTGCATCGTGATGTTGCTAGGTCAGGTGGCTGTTGCCATGAGTGACCAGGAGAGGGTTGTGGAGACAGTAGTGGCCACATTTCAGCAGCGTCTCTTTCACCCCGTCAGCAACCTTGATGGAAACATTGTTGTTGAGCTGGGCAAGATGGCTGCCAGGACTGGGGTGAGGTCTAGGCTTGTGTATATAGCAAATTTATACTTGTATGTTGATCTTGTGATGTTGTTTTGTTTAGGATAATACAGCACTCGATATTCTCAGTCGACTGATGAGCACAGCTCTTGGGGAGCCAACACCAGCCTACACCAGGAATGACTCTGGAAAGGAACTCACCTACAGGTACACAGTGGTGTTAGTCTCGTGAGCCAGGCCTTCCCTGCTAGGCTATATGTTTAGTATGAGAAACTGGGGAATGCCTGGTGTACAAGGCTATGGTACTAGGCTTGTAAATGTATCAATGTTAAGTCAATGAGCAAGTTTTTTTCCCCTCTCTTGTGCAGGCACATCTACCAGCCTGTGATAGACTCCTTGGTCCACGTAGCCACCAATATGGAGGACCATGAACAGAGATATGAGCTGATGCTCAAGTCCCTCCAGCTGTTTGTCCAGCAAGGGATTGAAGCAAATAAGGCCAGCGAAAGAGCTGAGGTGTTTGGCTCACACAAGGTTAGGAGAATTGAGTGTTGGTTCTTGGCAAGATATTGTTTCTACAATGATCTATCTCCTTCTTTTTCAGGCCACCTCCAGCTCATTCAGTCTTGGACTTCTTCTCCCCTTTATCTCAACTGTGAGTTTATGTGTGCATGATATGTATACCGTATAGCTAGAAATTTTCGAGGAGTATAAATTTCGCTGTTTTTGCAGATCACCGCCGATCCGCGCAAAATTTTACCCGCGAAATTTTCGGGATCGCATTGCAATATATGGGTGGGGCTGCTCGATCCTCGAAATTAAATCGTGAAAAGTTTGGCGATCGCCTTTCCGCGAAAATTTTATTCTTCGAAAATTTCTAGCTATACGGTATAACTGTGTCGTCTGTTGGTTCTTCTCTCACTGCATTAGCTGGTGGAAAGAGTGGATCAAATTGACACACCTTCGGAAAGGGCCATCAAACTCTTCAGGGATTTCTGGCTCTATTGCATCATCATGGGCTTCAGTGACTTTGAAATTGGTAATTTATGCTGAACATAAAACTTTAAATATCTCAACCTAGAAAGGTCATATGAAGCTGGGACTTGCACCATTGAGTTCAGTGTGAAAAGTGCTTTCAAATGATATCAATTTTGTTAAGTTTTGTGCCAAAAGCCAAAATGGCTATTTTTGATAAATTGACCCAAAAATCGGGAAAAAAGCGTGGACCATTTTGGTCAAAATGTAGCCGATATTAAATTATATATCATTTGAAAGCTCTCTTCACACTGGTCATAATGATACAAATCCCAGCTTCATACAACCTTCGTAGGCTGAAATATGGCCCAAAATGCTGGTGTTTATTTTGGTCCACAGGTGTATTTCCCTCGGCTTGGTACACCAACATTCGTATGATAGCGTCCAAGTCTCCCCTGCTCCTCTCCACCGGTGCTGAGCAGTATTTGGACCGCGAGCTGGCCCTTAGCAACCCACTCAAGATAGAGAACATTGGCACAGTGAGTATATGAACACCATTGGTATGCATGTATGTCTTACTGGGGACGAGACTAAGTCTTACTTGTGTGGTAGTTTGATTTGTCTTGGTAGCTGTACATATTTTGTGAGCTGGTATATGATGGTTGCGTAGGGGGAGTTGCAAGAGGCTCGTCAAAGCTTGGTTGAGCAGTTGGGCAAGTCTCCAGAACTGGACAGACTGGTTTATAAACTGACGTTTGTCCAGTGCATGTTTCTTCAATCGATTTACCGACTGGAGTCTCTGAGGTTGGCTATGATTTGAATCATGAAAATATTAACTTTATTGATAAAATTAATTATTGTTGTTTTTGTTTAGGCTGGAGGGAAGCACAAAGGTACTTTCAAACATCTTCCATTACTTGGAGGACAAGGGGTTGCAAGGAGAGCTGTGGGGTAGGGGATCAATGTTTGTGAAGTGTGACAATGTGTGTTTGAAGTTTCGTCTTTTGTTCCTCACAGTTGCTATCGAGATGATTGCTAATAAACTGTTCAACAAGTATCTTGATCTGATGGAGGCAAAAGTATGCAAATTATTGATCACATGACAGTCATGTGGGCAAGTTTACGTACGTGTGACATCTTATCCCTTGTTGTATCTTCCAGCCTGTAGACAGTGAACGTGCCCAAGAACTGGAGTCCGTTGCCCAACTGCTGGTGTTCAAGTTCAACCACCTTCGAGGACGGATCAAGAAAGTCGCTGATCGCTACCTCTCCAAACTCGTGGACAAGTAAGCCACTCTTCTAGCTAGCTGTGTGCCTAGTGGAGCCACATAGATGATCGAATGCTGTATTTTCTAGGTTTTCTCATCTGCTATGGAGCAAGACAGTGATCCATACCATGTTGGACCTCCTTCGGGAAATGTCTCTCACTCTAGAATCAATGGTATGCTGGTTGATTAGTATTGTTGGTTGCTTTTGATCTGTTTTTGACACATGTACAGGAGCCATCTTCGAGGACAGTTGTCAAAGTGAAGTTATCGTATCTTGAGCATTTCTTTTTCCTGCCCGACAATGCTCAGAAAAGAGAGGTACGTATAGTTTTAAAGAAATGGAGCTGTTAGTGCTTGCGTACAAAATCTTTATCACTGCTTGCTTCTCCTTGCAGAAAACTGTTGGATACTTTGCTACTCGCTGTCAACAGATCATTGAGCTAGCCATCAAATGGGCTCCTGAAGAAACCAAGAGCATTCTTGAGGTTTTGTTCTATACCTGCCATTGTTTCCTGATCACATGACTGATCATGTGACACTACTAACTTACAGGACTACATGTGCAACCTCGGTGCAGCCAGTAGTGGGCTGTCACATGACAGTGCCGTTTCCTTGGCAGCCTCTCTCATTAGCAAGCACTACGAGCTCAACCGACACTCAAAACATGCTCCAGTAAATTGTTTGTTTGTTTGTTTGTTTGTTTTGTTTATATTTAATAAGTCCATTTATTTTGTTTGTTTGTAGTCTGCAGTAGTAGCTCTGAGACCGGACTGTGTTAAGGACACTCTGTCACAGTCTTTCAGCAGTCTCTACCTCCGATCCAAGTTGGTGGGAGAAATCGAGGGCATCAGGAGTGCAATGGAACAGACACTGAACGGTTGGCATACATTTAACTCTTCATTAGGTCTGTGTATGTGTGTGGATCTGTCTTTCTGCATGTAAATAGATGGAAGTGCTGACCAGAAGTTGTCGTTAACATTGATCAATGATCTCCGTCAAGTTCTCAATGAAGGTACCTCAGTTGTTCTGAGCTGAGAATCTGGACTGTGTGCATGTGTGTATGTACCAAATGTCTTCTCTCTTACAGGCTCAAGAAAGGAGATGGCTTCTGCCATGTATAAGGCTACAGCTCTGCTCATCACATCAAAAGGTTAGTGAATCCAAACCTGACCAGTGTAGAAGTTGCATCAATTGATCACTGACATTCCTCTACACAGGAGTGAATCGTTCCTTGCTCTACTCTATCAGTCAGCTGCCAGTCAAAGTGTTCACAGAGGTTGCTATAGCGATAGCAGTGGAATGTTGGCAGTGGCTCCTCACTAATAGGCCAGACATGGAGTACCCAGTAAGAGATACATGTATTATCCACAAGTTGGTTAATTGTCATGTTAGCTTACATAATTTTTGGTGGGAAAGACCAGGTTTTAGGTTTAGAGGGCCATTACACATTTATTGGTTATTGGAGTGGTTTGGGAATTATTTGAGGCACTCAAGTTTGTTTTTGAATGTACACAGTTCATGCAGCAGTTTGCTGCTGTGTGGAAGTGGACAGTGGAAGAGAAGAGGGGAATATTTTCACCACCTCAGACGAAGGATGAATGGAAATTGAACCAGCGTCCCACTCCCATTCCAGTTCGACAACACATGTTACTTATTAAGGTATAAGAGACCCATATATAACTTGTTAAGGTGCACATATGTGCAAGAGAGATGGGTGGTTGCAATGAAGTTACAAGTTGTCTGTGAAATTTCTTCACAGTTTTTGTCTAGCCGATTGGAAGTGATCAAAACAAGAGATATTGCTCAGGCAAGTTTTCCTTAACAATACAATACATGTTGTCTCTTCAACTAAAGCACATTGTGTCCATGCATGCACTACACATTCCAACAGGTGTCTCTGATTGTAGAGCTACTTCACTTGTCCCTCACCCTGGGAGTCGGTCCCTGCTCCTCTCAACCTCAGTACCTCTCCAACGCACCTGAAGCACTTGCAGCAAGATTCAAGTGAATTGATATGATTATACTGTATACATATGCAGCATCCTTTAAACTGGCTTATGTTAATCGTGTTCTTTGCCAGATTGCTTTCTTTGGCGGTGATAGTGTTGCAGGAGAAGCTGGTTCCCAACACTCTTGAACGTACCCTCCTCAGAGAGAGGATTTACAACACTACATTGGACTTTTTTGCGTTAGTAGAACACATGCAACTCATCTCTTTACGTATCCATGCAGCAGTTTTGGTTTGATTGTCTTGTTGTCTTGTGTATGCAGCTATGATCCCTCCTGGCCCGTGGATGATACCAACACAGTCAGAGAGACCATTGACACTCTCATTAAGTGAGACAACAACACTAACTCGGTTTGATTGTAGTCTAGTCCTATAGACATTGTATCCATTTTCCATCAGCAGGAAAATGGAGACTATATAGGACTAGACTACAATGTACTGCCTATTCTTAAAATATTATGTTCATATTTCTTAATTTTCAGGTTCTGGCAGTCGCTAAAGGAGCTTAGAAATGTAGCTGCTTCAGCTCCTCTGCCTCGTATGTTGCTAGGAGCTGTTTCTTGTTGCTAATGATCGATCCTTCTCTCCTACTATAGCATCTGCCCTCGAAGCCTCCACCTCTCTGCCTCGTAACAGCACCAGCTTCTGGCAACTAGCTTTCACCGCTGAGTCCAGTGCAGCTCATGTATTAATGCATGTGTTTGTTTGAGAGTTGTAACATATGGTGTTGCTATGTATACACAATATAATTGTTGTTTTAGGGAAGTTGGATGAATGTTCCATCCGGTATCCGAGGTAGTAGAGCTCCTTCTATCTCACTACAATCATCACTGCAAGGTATAGTGATGCATGTGTATATAGTGAGCATACATAAATTTTTATGACTCTGCATGCTTGAGTTGTGGTTAATGATGAGCACCAGCGCTTGCATGTTTCATTCTGTGTGTTGTATATGCACGTTCAAATTCTGAGACTCATCTCTGTCACTGTGGAGCAGGCTCTCCATTATCATTCCCTTAGTTTGCTTAGTCAGGGAGTTCCTTCCCACTGTATATTTCTATGGATTTTTCCCTCTAATAAAAGAGCACTTGGTTTGATCTTATATATTGTTCAACTCATGCAGAAAGGCAGGATATGAAACTGCAGGTGGTTATATGGTACACAAAGTTAACCATCCTGTTAATTGTGATTTTTGGGGGTAATTTAACATAAGGATTTCATGTTTTAACGCAAAAACAGATTCAAAAATGCACCTATAGCTTAGTATAAGTATACATTAGTAAGTGACTGCATGTGTACAACACCAGTTTCAGAGGTGT
The DNA here is from genome assembly GCA_964030475.1 of Tethya wilhelma. NCBI lineage: Eukaryota > Metazoa > Porifera > Demospongiae > Tethyida > Tethyidae > Tethya > Tethya wilhelma. The sequence goes on from CAXIPT010000013.1 coordinate 608,115, forward strand.
CTCTTGCCTAGTCATCTAACAATGGTGTCTTGATTGTCTCATATTGTGGAGCAGGCTCATCATCGTGTGCTATCTCAGTTGAATAAGGTAGTGTGCTATCAGTTGGCGGTGTTTCAGTAGTTAGTACTACACCAATTTGACTTGGAGAGGGTGCTAGTGTATTCATTGAGTGGCTGGTTACTGGATATAGGCCTGCTTCATCATAGTATGGTGGTGGTGCACCAGTCCATTCAGCATTTGGCCAAGGAGGGTAGGTTATCCTAGGGTTGTTAGTGCTTTCAGGATTTGGCCAAATGTAGCAAATTGTTCTCGGATCAATATCTGTAGGATAATGGTTGGGTGGTTGTTGGTCTCTGGCTGTAGTTGTCTGTGATGTTCGATTCTTCTGACGTCTTTTCCGCAGCCATTCTTTAATATAGGCCGAAACGTATGCAGTGACACAGAAACCAATACAAAATGCTCCTAAGCATATTCCTGAGATTATCAGACCCAATGACAGTCCATTATTCATTTTGAGTTCAGTTAGCTCTGGTAGTCTGGGCTTCTTGAAGTGCTACCTTGAAGTATAGTATACTAGTGAAAGAGTTGGACCATATACTCTGTTACTTATATAGTTCTCTGCTGCTTTTGTGTTGTTTCTTTCCTCATTCTGTGTTTGTGGCTGTATACAGGATATTGTTCATAATCATTAACCACAATACATGCACAGGAAGTATGCTGCTAAATGATGCTATTTTTGTACAAAGTTACATCATGCAAGGCACAAAACAGGAAGTGGAATGACTCTAAGTTCAAAGGTTGCATGTTTGTAAGCATGCATGCCAAGGCAATCATGCAGTATTGACAAAATTTTCATAAACATATAATTTAATATATATACCAGTGACATCAGTTATAAAAACAATTTGAGTGCAGGACCATGATAGATACTGTATAATTATAGATTCAACCTCCATGCATCTTAATGTGTATAAGATTCTGTTAAGTAGTTGTAATGCATGTTTACTGCCTTTGCTAATCATCTAAACCATGTCCTCATGGGTATATCTTCAGTCTGCATGGTCTATCGACTCATATTGTGGAGCAGGCTCTCCACTGTCACTGCCTTCAGTTGGATAAGATGGTGGTGTGCCATCAAATGGCTGTGTTTCAGAAGTTGGTGATGGTTGTGAAGTGTTAAACTTTACTGGTAAACCAGTTTGACTTGAAGAGAATGCTAGCTCATTCATTGTGTTGCTGGCTGCTGCACAGAGACCAGTCTCATCATATGCTGGTGGTGGCGCACCAGTCCATTCAGCATTTGGCCAAACATAGCGGATTGTCCTAGGTCCAACAGCCGTAGAATGATGGTTAGTTGGTGGGTTTGTTTTATCTCTTGTTATGGTAGTCTGTACCAACACTGGTAGAGGATTCCTCTGATGTCGTTTCCGCCGGCGATCTGAGATGTATGCAGCGACACAGAGACAAATGCAAAATGCTCCTAAGCATATTCCAAAGAGTATGAAGCCTAATGTCAGCCCATCGATCATTTTGCTTGATTGGCAGTTTTGTGTTTATGCTCAAGTATAATTGTAAACAAATGAAGGGTTAGATCATAGCTCAGCCTTTTTATACTTCCCTGCTGTTTGCTATGGATTATACATACTTCCCATTGTATTCATGATTTGAGGTGTAAGATTAATTGTTGTTTGCCATTCGTTCAACTTGCCACTAACCCAGGATTTGAACCTAGGGTCATTCCATTTCCTGTTGTGCAGACTATCATGCATATAGTTGAAGGTTTGATCAATTGAACAATGAATATAGTATACATTTTTTGTTGACATATGCATACGTAATGAATTAGTACAAACATTTGAACAATGCATTTACATGCATGCATGTTCGAAAGTTGATCATTAATTTTGAATAGTGTAAGTGATTTCATATAAAATACGGTATAAAAATTAACAATATACAGGATAGCTAGAGAGATTCTGAAGTGTATCCATGCAAGATGCTATCATAAAACCAAACTGCATGGTATAATGACCATGCATGCATGCCACATATATATATCAATCATGAATCTCTGATAATGTTACGTTTAATTTCTGTGACAGCTAGTGTCTTAAATACCCAGCAGGTAGACTATCTCCAGATGATGGCATAGTGAACTCAGTCTCTTAAGTGCAGATATTAGTCGTCCCATATTGTGGCGGAGAAGGCTCTCCTCTGTCATCCCCTTCAACACTATAAGGTGGTGGTGTGCCATCAAATGGCTGTGTCTCAGTAGTTGGTGATAGTTGTGAGGTGTTGTCTGGTAGACTTGGAGTGGATGGACCAACTCTCTCATCACTGGGTGCTTGATAGAAGCCTGCCTCATCATAAGATGGTGGTGGTGCACCACCGGTCCATTCAGGATTAGGGGGATAGAGTGTCTTTGAATCTGTGTTTTGATGGTGTTGCTGAGAAGAGTCTGTGTTCTGTTGTGAGTGAGCTTGCTGGTGTTGCTGAGAAGAGTCTGTGTTCTGTTGTGAGTGAGCTTGCTGTGGATATGGTGCTGACTGTTGACTGTTGGTCTGTGGGTAGTTGTATTGATGTGAACTCGATGGCGCTGACCTCCAGTCTGCTTGAAGTACCCTAGCTTGAAGAACAGTTCTATATGGTTGCTGAGAATTTTTTTGTAAAGCATAACATACACAGACCATGATGCAGAAGATAACACAGAGGAAGGAAAACCCCACTGTTGATGCACCAAAAACGCTGCCCACAATCTCCCCAGCCATCTTGTTTTATATTTTTGTTGTTTGTACTTCCTTTCAAGAATATCTACATATACACTCTATATAGCTGCAGTATATACTGCTAGTACTGGTTACTGATCTTGACTATATATTATAGCTGACTTGATCATCATACAGCTTTTATATGTCTATCTTATCTGTTGGGAGACTACTCATGAACTTTGTGCCATGGGTTACAGTGCAGTTTCTGTATATTTTACAAGTATACCCACATGACAGGAAGTGACCTATTACAGCTCACTACTGCATGGAATATTCCAGTGAATGTGTGCCTGCCAATGAGGCATTGTAAATTTGATTAATAAAACCACAGGGATATTGAACTATGTGAGGCACATGACCTTTGAGCTAACAACTATTAGGATAGATGTTCCTTTAAATAGAGTGAGAATGATAGTATAGAGGCTTGTTGAATCAATATTCAGATCATCTATAATGCTCATGGTTAATTGTATAATGAAAGAAATGGGTATACCATAACTATAGAGAGATTCTGAATTGAATATATATACATCCTGGGACAAGTGTATGTGATTCATTATATATATATATAGCTCTAATGTTCATTTCTTGCATTAATTATTATATCCCCAGCAGCTGGTAATTAGATGGCATAGTGAACTCAGTCTCTTAATTGAGTGATATTAGTCGTCTCATATTGTGGCAGAGAAGGCTCTCCATGCACTATCACTGCCTTCAGTTGGATAAGGTGGTGGTGTGCCATCAAATAGCTGTGTCTCAGTAGTTGATAGTTGTGTGATGTTGTCTGGTAGACTTGGATTGGATAGATCAATTCTCTCATTACTAGGTGCTTGATAGAGGCCTGCCTCATCATAAGATGGTGGTGATGCACCAGTCCATTCAGGATTAGGAGGATAGAGTGTGTTGGTTTTAGAAGCCCAAATTTTGCTTGCAGGCATATCTCAGGTCAAACAGGCCAACACATAAATTATTTGACGAAGAGTTTTTCAAGTGCAGCAGTACTAATGTCAATTTTTCACATATGCATGGTTGCCATACAGAGAAGGCGCTTTTCATCTTGTATCTAGCGAATTTGCTTAGAGACGAATAATCGATGCCAAAAGGGGTTGAAGACAAAGAAACCAAGTTTATTTGTTCGAGAATCAGCTCTTGAAAGTGAGTACTCTTAGAGAAAAATGGGCACAAGATGCATGACAATAATTAATCTATAGTTACAGTGCTAAGCCTATATGTATGCATGCATGATGGAGTCTCAAAGCATATTCTGATATCTGTTTTAATAATTATAAACTTGTGATGGTTTAGACTGAGTCGCTACGACAATTATGCTTCTTGTTCATCACCAGTCCCAGCTACAGCTGGCACATCATTTTCTGGAGATGCAATTAGTGCTTCTGTTGACATCATTCCTGATATGTCCACTTGAGTGTCTTCAGTCTGGTGTATCGACTCATATTGTGGAGCAGGCTCTCCACTGTCACTGCCTTCAGCAGGATAAGGTGGTGGTGTGCCATCAAATGGCTGTGTCTCAGTAGCTGGTGATGGTTGTGAGGTGTTGTCTGGTAGACTTGGAGTGGATGGACCAACCATCTCATCACTGCCTGCTTGATAGAGGCCTGCAGCTGCCTCATCATAAGATGGTGGTGGTGCACTAATCCATTCAGTATTAGGAGGATAAACTGTCCTTGAGTCAACTGTTGTACATGTAGTGTTAGCTTCTGTGCCATAGTTAGTGTATTGCTGTTGTGCTGGTTGACTCGTAGTGTATTGCTGTCGTGGATACGGTGCTGATTGATTCGATGTAGGCCAATGTTGGTTGTTGGTACTTGGATAGTTTGGCTGTGTCCCTGATGCTGTAAGTACTGTGCTGTGTGTGACTGGTGGGCCGGTCCTGTTCACTGTTTGTGGCCCCAATCCTTGTGAGTGTATGTTATACCTCCAAATACAAAGGCAGCAGCAGAAAACAAATCCTCCAAAACCTATTACACTTGATGTAACAACTAGGGCTATAGTAGGGCCAAATGTATTGCTAGAGGACATACTGAATTACAGTTATCAACTTATAGTTAGACTTGAGTTAAACTATAGGTAGATTCAGCTTTACTTGGTGACTGTATGTGTTTACCAGACTGTACGGTTGGCTATATATATAATATTAATATTATAAAGGTTATAGAAATTTCACAGGCTTCAAATTTGTGTTTTCCAATATGCATTCCAATTGACTCTCCCAAGAGCTTTGACTATGAATCTAAATTGTGTAACTGATACATTGCTAGGGAAATGCCAAGTAATTGTATGGGATTGTTGGTAACATTCTGCTAAAGAAAAATGATTGTCAAATACTATCTCTAGAGTATCATAGACGTACTGAATGAGATATGAAACTAGCCAAGACAAGTGTTCTGTTTTCAGTGAATAATTCACTAAAGTTTAAAGTTTATACATGACATCACTTTTAAACGTCACTGGATCTGCATACTGGGTTGGTGAACAAGAATTAAATTTAATAATCACATAAATCTGTCTAATAACGCATAACTGGAAATACTGATGGTGATTTTTAATTTGACAGTTTGGCAGTCAAAGTCCAAATTGTCAAATTTAAATCTGCTAATATTTTGGCTGCCATATATGCATGATTGTACTATGTGTATGCACAATTTAAAATTATGTTTTGCAGAGCAAACTGTCAAATTTTTTGACCATCTATTTCTGGCTATCCGATATGTACAATAACTTGAAGTAATGGATCATTAATTAGTTTTATTATAGGGTCCCCAGTGTACTGCCTCATCATAAGCTGGTGGTTGTTCGCCCCTCCTTGGAGCATTTTGATGGTAGTCTGCATTAGGTTGCATTACTCCAGCTTGATGTCCCTGTTGCTGAGGGTATCCACTGCAGTACCCTCTGTGGTATTGCTGTTGTGAGTATGTTTGTTGTGGATACAGCACTGGCTGTTGGTGCAAAGGATATGGTAGCTGCTGTTGTTGATATGTGCTATCTCTCTGTGCTGCTACTGCATGCCGCTGCTGCTCCAGGTGTTGATGATTGCTGTAGTAGTCTGGGATGTTTGTGGTAGAGAATTCTTCTGACGTCTTTTCCGTAGCCATTCTTTAATATAGGCCGAAATGTATGCAGTGACACAGAAACCAATACAAAATACTCCTAAGCATATTCTAGACCAAATGCCGGACAGTCCATTACTCATTTTGAGTTCAGTTAGCTCTGGTAGTCTGAGCTTCAGTCATAGTTGCCAACCTTCAACTAAGCGCTAGCGGGACATTAAAACCGCGCACGCGAAAATGGTTGGCCATGCCTCTTTTACGTGATGTCACACCCCTTTAATTGCAATAGTTCAAAGTGCAAAATGCTTCTCAGTGATTGTGAACTAGCGCTTCAGAAAGCTCAATATTCAGCTTACTTAATAGATTTGAGACATTTTTTTGACACCATAGAGCGGTGAAAAGCTGCATTTTTCAAGAAAAACGGCACACCTCGTTGCTTTTGGAGCAAGTCGGGACACGGCGGGACAGAGGTCAAAAAAGCGGGACTGTCCCGCCAGTGTCGGGATGGTTGGCAACTATATTCTCTGCTGCTTTTGTGATGTTTCTTTGCATTTGTGGCTGTATACAGGATACTGTTTTTTTACCACAATACATGCACAGGAAGTATGCTACTAAAATTAATGATGCAATTTTAGCTAGGTCATCCACAGCACAACAGGAAGTGGAATGACTCTAGGTTCAAAGCTCATGTGTTTGTAAGCATGCATGCTAAAGCAATCAGTATTGACAAAATTTTCATAAACATAATTTTATACCAGTGACAGGATGGTCCAGTTAATATGTATATGTTAGAACATGCCTACCAGGGCTCTACGTGAAATACACGAGGTAATATTGAATAAACCCGAGGGCGTAGCCCGAGGGTTTAGTCAATATTACCGAGTGTATTTCGAAGTAGAGCACGCAGTAGGCATGTTCTAACCAACTTGTATCATGGCGCTTCGAGTTCTCACTACTTTCTTTCTAGTTTTGAGTATAGTATAGGCTCAAGCGCTTACTTTTTAGGCGAAGGTCAAGACACAGACAATTGTGACAGCTCGCACGCTAAAAATTTGAACTTGAAACGGGTACCAAAGACTATCTTCGAAGAAAAACAACAACAGCGTTGTCTTCTAGTAGTCTTCTGAAGAATATCAAGCGCTACAGTCTCTTTTCACTAGATAGTTCTTGGTTTTTTCAACTTGCTGTGTATATTCCACCGGATTTCCTGTGGAATATCGAGATATTTCCCTGCGGTTGAGTGCGGTCAGTATCTACAACTGATATTTCCCTGTCGGCACCTTTGAAAGTATGGCTTCCCATGATACAAATATATATATAAGAACTATTTGAGTGCATGCAGGACCATGATAGATACTGTATATAGATTTAACCCCCACGCATATTAATATGACATTGTATATAGATTCTGTATAGTAGTTTAATATAATGCATGTTCACTGCTTCTGGTCATCTAAACCATGTCCTTGTGGGTATCTTTAGTCTGGTGTATCGACTCATATTGTGAAGCAGGCTCTCCTCTGTCACTGCCTTCAGCAGGATAAGGTGGTGGTGTGCCATCAAATGGCTGTGTCTCAGTAGTTGGTGATGGTTGTGAAGTGTTAAACTTTACTGGTAGACCAGTTTGACTTGAAGAGAATGCTAGCTCATTCATTGTGTTGCTGGTTGCTGCATAGAGACCAGTCTCATCATAAGCTGGTGGTGGTGCACCAGTCCATTCAGCATTTGGCCAAACATAGCTGATTGTCCTAGGCCCAATAGTCGTAGAATGATGGTTGGCTGGTGGATTTGTTCTTGTTATGGTAGTCTGTATCACCACTGGTGGTGGATTTTTCTGACGTCGTTTCCGCCGGCGATCTGAGATGTATGCAGCGACACAGAGACAAATGCAAAATGCTCCTAAGCATATTCCAAAGAGTATGAAGCCTAATGTCAGCCCATCGATCATTTTGCTTGATTGACAGTTCTTTATGGCAGTTTTGTGTTTATTCTCAAGTAATTGTAAACAAATGAAGGGTTAGATCATAGCTCAGCCTTTTTATACTTCCCTGCTGTTTGCTATGGATTATACATACTCAGAGTCCCATTGTATTCATGATTTGAGGCGTAAGATTAATTGTTGTTTGCCGTTCAGTTCAACTTGCCACTAACCCAGGATTAGTATAGGAAATTGATTTTGAACCTAGGGTCATTCCATTTCCTGTTGTGCAGACTATGCATATAGTTGAAGGTTTGATCAATTGAACAATGAATATAGTATACATTTTTTGTTGACATATATGCATTCGTAATGAATTAGTACAAACATTTGAACAATGCATTTACATGCATGCATGTTCGAAAGTTGATCATTAATTTTGAATAGTGTAAGTGATTTCATATAAAATACGGTATAAAAATTAACAATATACAGGATAGCTAGAGAGATTCTGAAGTGTATCCATGCAAGATGCTATCATAAAACCAAACTGCATGGTATAATGACCATGCATGCCACATATATATATCAATCATGAATCTCTGATAATGTTACATTACGTTTAATTTCTGTGACACTTCACACTGACACTAATTTCTGTGACTACCTTCAGCAGGATAAGGTGGTGGTGTGCCATCAAATGGCTGTGTCTCAGTAGTTCCATGTGATAGTTGTGTGTTGTCTGGTAGACTTGGAGTGGATAGGTCAATTCTCTCATTACTAGGTGCTTGATAGAGGCCTGCCTCATCATAAGATGGTGGTGATGCACCAGTCCATTCAGGATTAGGGGGATAGAGTGTGTTTGAATCTGTGTTTTGATGGCATTGCTGAGAAGAGCCTGTGTTCTGTTGTGAATAAGCTTGCTGTGGATATGGTGCTGGCTGTTGACTATTGGTCTGTGGATAGTTGAATTGATATGAACTCGATGGCATTGACTGTCCTTGATGTACTCTTGTTTGGCTGTTCTGTGGGTAGTTGAATTGATTCGATGGCACTGACTGTCCTTGATGTACTCTTCTTTGTGTGACTGGGAGAGGAGTTCTCTGTCGTCGCTGATGCTGCTGTAATTGTCTACTGTAACTACAACACACACAGAAGATGATACAACCTATAAACAGTAATCCAGCTGAAAAGGATGACACTGCTCCAATAATACCACCAATACTAGTACCATCTGAAGACATCTTAATTGATATAAAGTTTAATTGTTTCTTGTCTTATATCTTATATATCTATTATAAGAGTCACAAGATATAGCTAATATAGCTGCTGCTATTACTTTACTTTTGTCTTGACTATACAATTAAATATAAATATGAAAAGAACTGTTTTAGCATCATTCTCTTTATCTTGCTCTTACATCCTGTTGGGATATTCTAGCTACACTGAACTTTGCCCCTTGGGTGCAGGTTGTCATGTAGAGTACACCTACATCACAGGAAGTAGAACAAACATGCATACTTCAACTCTCAGCTTTACCCTCAAACTATATAGCAGCATATATACTGGCATATAAATTCATTTCAATAATAAATTAAATGATGTTTTGCATATAATTGCATGATGTTTTGCATATATATATATATATAATTGCAATTGAGGATACAAAAAGCAGAGAATGCTTGAGTGAATGCATATGGATCAACAGAAACAAAAACAAACAAACAACAACAACGGATGATATTATTTATTATTATTTTATTATTAAGTTGTATCCGGATTGGATCTGGCTTGTAGTGAGAGCATTATTATAGTCTATGAGTATTATATACTTGTGCTGAGTTGCTGTATATTATGCTTCTTCAGTCATAGCTGGTAGTCTATCTCTTGGAGGTGCAGTTACTGTTTCTGTTGATGTTTGATTCCTGCATGTTAATGTATTCTCTTGAGTGTCTTCAGTCTCATAGTGTATTGACTCATATTGTGGAGCAGGCTCTCCACTGTCACTGCCAGCAGCAGGATAAGGTGGTGGTGTGCCATCAAATGGCTGTATCTCAGTAGTTGGTGATGGTTGTGAGCTGTTGTCTGGAGTGGATGGATCAACTCTCTCATTACTAGGTGCTTGATAGAGGCCTGCCTCATCATAAGATGGTGGTGATGCACCAGTCCATTCAGGATTAGGGGGAAAGAGTGTGTTTAAATCTGTATTTTGAGAATGTTGCTGAGAACAGCTTGTATTCTGTTGTGAGCAAGCTTGCTGTGGATATGGTGCTGGCTGTTGACTGTTGGTCTGTGAGTAGTTGTATTGATGTGAACTGGATGGTACTGCTTGAAATATTCTAGTTTGTGTGACTGGGAGAAGAGTTCTGCGTCGTCGTCGCTGATGCTCTTGTCTAGACTGACACATACAGCAGCAGATAATACAAAAGACAGGTATGAAAATTGCACCAATTATAGTAGATACTACACCAATAATAGCAGAATCTGTAGATGTTAACGTGGACATCTTGATTTTATATCTTTAAAGAATAACTCTTGAAGCCGACTTATCTTGACTACATTTATGAGAGGAACATTCATCATTAAGCTTTATATAATTATCTGCATCAACTTTGTCCCTTGGGTGCAGGTTATGTACATTTTCACTTATACATCACAGGAAGTGGAACAGACAATGCATTATTATACTAGTTTCAACTCTCAATTTGACCCTTGAACCAACAGTTCTGGAATAATTATGTTCATCAATAATTATTGTGTCAGGATGTGCAATCATGGATGTTATAGCTTATCCATGATGCAATGTAAGCACTATAGCTTCACTATGTGTAAAGTCAAACTATGAACTATGTATGACAATAATTTATCTATAGTTACTGTGTTATTCTGATATCTGTTTCAACATGAACTTGTGATGGTTTACACTGAGTCACTATGACAATTATGCTTCTTGTTCATCATCAGTCTCGGCTGGTACATCATTTCCTGGAGATGCAATTAGTGCTTCTGTTGACATCATTCCTGATATGTGCACTTGAGTGTCTTCAGCCTGGTGTATTGACGTCTCATATTGTGGTGGAGCAGGCTCTCCACTGTCACTGCCTTCAGCAGGATAAGGTGGTGGTGTGCCATCAAATGGCTGTGTCTCAGTAGTTGGTGATGGTTGTGAGGTGTTGTCTGGTAGATTTGGAGTGGATGGATCAACTCTCTCATCACTGGCTGTTTCATAGAGGTCTGCCTCACCATAAGATGGTGGTGCACCAGTCCATTCAGTGTTTGGAGGATAGTGTGTGTTTGGGTCAACTGCAGTGTCCGCTCCTATACCATAGTATTGCTGTTGAGGGTATGGTACTGCAGACCCTGTATATACTGTGCTCTGTGTGACTGTTGGGCCAGTCCTGTTCACTATCCATTGCCCTGATCTTCGTTGTTGTTGTTGAAGTGAGTATTTATACCCACAAAGACAGATACAGCAGAAGACCATACACGATGCTGTACTTATTACACCTGATGCAATACCTATGCCTGAACTTGCACCAGATGTGTCACTAGAGGACATACTGAATTACAGTTACCAACTTGTATAGTTAGACTTCAAACTGGGTAGATTTTGGTGACTATTTTTATATGTCTAACATGCAGACCGTAGTTGGCTATATATAAAGGTTAGAAATTTCACAGGCTTCAAATTTTTTCCAAAATGCATTCCAATTGACTCTCCCAAAAGCTTTGACTGTGAATCTATAATTGTGTACGTAACTGATACATTCCTAGGGAAATACCAAGTTGAATGGGATGTTAGTAACATATATCAAATATGAAAACTAGCTGACAGGTTTCAGTGAATAATTTATTAACTAGTTTGATTATAGGGTCCTCTGTGTGCTACCTCATCATAAGGTGGTGGTTGTTCACCTCTCCTTGGAGCATTTTGAGGGTAGTCTGCATTAGGTTGCATTACTCCAGCTTGATGTCCCTGTTGCTGAGGGTATCCACTGTAGTACCCACTGTGGTATTGCTGTTGCGTGTATGTTTGTTGTGGATACAGCACTGGCTGTTGGTGCGAAGGATATGGTAACTGCTGTCCTTGATATGTGTTAACTCTCTGTCCTGCTGCTGCTGCTGCTGCTCCAGGTATTGATGATTGCTGGGTACCGTATGTCGTGGGTGGTGGTGGTGATGGAGCAGTCCGAGGTCGAAAGGCTCCCTGTTGCCGTTGTTCTTGTTGTTTTGAGTAATACCATAGAATCCATCCACAGCAACAGAGGCAGCAGCCTAGGGATGTTACCATACTTACTGCAATAGCTACTATAGTGGCTGTATTTGCTGAGTCAGACGTATCCATCTCAAAAAGACTCTGTATAGAATAGGTTAACTAACTTCTTTTTCTTCCCAGTGAAAAATATATGAACTAACATGCATGTGTAGCTACTTTTGATAACTGGGCTATGTTGGTTTGTATGAGGATGGTCAATATTCCCCCCCCCCCCCAAACCTTACAATCAGACACAATAGCTATACTCTGCCCCTTGTGATGTTGTTGTAATGGATGTTGTCTAGACAGGAAGAGGCTGGGGGGGAGTATGTGCAGCCATTTTGAATAATGCAGCTGTTTCCCAAATAGCACACACAAAGCTAGTTTTAATGTTCATGTGCATGCGCATGTGATCATGTGATGGCTTCTTCTTTTCCTAAACTGTGCAGTACCCCAAGGGACAAGCAGGCGGAGCTCAACACTTGCCAAGAACAAGGTGCTTCTCAAGAGAAGAAACATTGTCCTTGCTCTGGTGGTAAGTTGGTCCACAGCCATGGCACGCAGACCTGATACATCTACCTTTAGAAATATAACTTATTGTGTTCTTTTCTTTGTAGAAACATGAGATAGAGAGGTTGAGTGTGTGGCAGAATCCTGGTACACTGCCTGACCTCAATGTATCAGGTTAGTTAGCAGTAGGATGTGAAGATTTTGTCAGACATCTTGATCTTTACATAGCAACAAACTAATGCATCTTCTTTCTTATATGAAGGCGAGGAGGCTGTTTTGAATTGGGTGAACCCCACTCAGTCTGAGAGACACTGGAGGTCCACCATTGTCATGGCCTACCATTCTTCCCCCCACCTTGCCTTCCAGCTCACCAACAGGTGTGTGTGTGTGGTTCGTGTGTATATGAAATATCATTGGAAAAAAGATCTTGAGATCTAGCTGGGATTCAAACCCAGGTCTTTCAAAGTCAGGTCAAATGCTCTTACCACTGAGCTACTAGAACTCATTGGTATATATTGGAGCAGAAAACAGTAGTTTATAATTCATAGACAACTAGTCCAAACCATATCTCAAGGTCTACATTACTGCATTGTATCAGGTTCAAACACATTGATGTGGTTGTCAAGGAAGTGAGTCGACTCATTCACTCAAATCCTGTGGCTTTCATCGATATCTCTGATGCTGCACAAGTAGGTTGATAATCACACTTGAAAATCATTTGACTCTCACACTGTGTGTGTACATACAAACACACACTATGGCCGTCTAGCATCTTGCCAAGAAAGAACATGTCTTACAAAATGCACCAGAGGTAGATGGAGTCATCTCTCCCTAACTCATAGATTTATTTATCTCCATTTCTCTCTCTCTTTCCTTCCATCCACAGCTCTATCATCTCCTCTACTGGAGAAATGTCCCCCCGGCTTCCACGTTGATCTACTTCTCCAAGCCATTCTCTCATCACCCCATCACTGCCCAGTTTGCTAGCAAAGCCATGCAAAGCTTCCAACCGGTGAGTGGGTGGATGGGGATGGAACAATGGCATGTCGCTAGAAATCGAGATCTTTTTGGTTCAAATTGTGTCTATCATCACACACACACACACACGCACACACACACACCTGTTGGTGAGCTGGAAGGCAAGGTGCGGGGAAGAATGGTAGGCCATGACAATGGTGGNAGAGTACACCTACATCACAGGAAGTAGAACAAACATGCATACTTCAACTCTCAGCTTTACCCTCAAACTATATAGCAGCATATATACTGGCATATAAATTCATTTCAATAATAAATTAAATGATGTTTTGCATATAATTGCATGATGTTTTGCATATATATATATATATAATTGCAATTGAGGATACAAAAAGCAGAGAATGCTTGAGTGAATGCATATGGATCAACAGAAACAAAAACAAACAAACAACAACAACGGATGATATTATTTATTATTATTTTATTATTAAGTTGTATCCGGATTGGATCTGGCTTGTAGTGAGAGCATTATTATAGTCTATGAGTATTATATACTTGTGCTGAGTTGCTGTATATTATGCTTCTTCAGTCATAGCTGGTAGTCTATCTCTTGGAGGTGCAGTTACTGTTTCTGTTGATGTTTGATTCCTGCATGTTAATGTATTCTCTTGAGTGTCTTCAGTCTCATAGTGTATTGACTCATATTGTGGAGCAGGCTCTCCACTGTCACTGCCAGCAGCAGGATAAGGTGGTGGTGTGCCATCAAATGGCTGTATCTCAGTAGTTGGTGATGGTTGTGAGCTGTTGTCTGGAGTGGATGGATCAACTCTCTCATTACTAGGTGCTTGATAGAGGCCTGCCTCATCATAAGATGGTGGTGATGCACCAGTCCATTCAGGATTAGGGGGAAAGAGTGTGTTTAAATCTGTATTTTGAGAATGTTGCTGAGAACAGCTTGTATTCTGTTGTGAGCAAGCTTGCTGTGGATATGGTGCTGGCTGTTGACTGTTGGTCTGTGAGTAGTTGTATTGATGTGAACTGGATGGTACTGCTTGAAATATTCTAGTTTGTGTGACTGGGAGAAGAGTTCTGCGTCGTCGTCGCTGATGCTCTTGTCTAGACTGACACATACAGCAGCAGATAATACAAAAGACAGGTATGAAAATTGCACCAATTATAGTAGATACTACACCAATAATAGCAGAATCTGTAGATGTTAACGTGGACATCTTGATTTTATATCTTTAAAGAATAACTCTTGAAGCCGACTTATCTTGACTACATTTATGAGAGGAACATTCATCATTAAGCTTTATATAATTATCTGCATCAACTTTGTCCCTTGGGTGCAGGTTATGTACATTTTCACTTATACATCACAGGAAGTGGAACAGACAATGCATTATTATACTAGTTTCAACTCTCAATTTGACCCTTGAACCAACAGTTCTGGAATAATTATGTTCATCAATAATTATTGTGTCAGGATGTGCAATCATGGATGTTATAGCTTATCCATGATGCAATGTAAGCACTATAGCTTCACTATGTGTAAAGTCAAACTATGAACTATGTATGACAATAATTTATCTATAGTTACTGTGTTATTCTGATATCTGTTTCAACATGAACTTGTGATGGTTTACACTGAGTCACTATGACAATTATGCTTCTTGTTCATCATCAGTCTCGGCTGGCACATCATTTCCTGGAGATGCAATTAGTGCTTCTGTTGACATCATTCCTGATATGTGCACTTGAGTGTCTTCAGCCTGGTGTATTGACGTCTCATATTGTGGTGGAGCAGGCTCTCCACTGTCACTGCCTTCAGTTGGATAAGGTGGTGGTGTGCCATCAAATGGCTGTGTTTCAGTAGTTGGTGATGGTTGTGAAGTGTTGTCTGGTAGACTTGGAGCGGATGGACCAACTCTCTCATCACTGGCTGTTTCATAGAGGTCTGCCTCACCATAAGATGGTGGTGCACCAGTCCATTCAGTGTTTGGAGGATAGAGTGTGTTTGGGTCAACTGCAGTGTCCGCTCCTATACCATAGTATTGCTGTTGAGGGTATGGTACTGCAGACCCTGTATATACTGTGCTCTGTGTGACTGTTGGGCCAGTCCTGTTCACTATCCATTGCCCTGATCTTCGTTGTTGTTGTTGAAGTGAGTATTTATACCCACAAAGACAGATACAGCAGAAGACCATACACGATGCTGTACTTATTACACCTGATGCAATACCTATGCCTGAACTTGCACCAGATGTGTCACTAGAGGACATACTGAATTACAGTTACCAACTTGTATAGTTAGACTTCAAACTGGGTAGATTTTGGTGACTATTTTTATATGTCTAACATGCAGACCGTAGTTGGCTATATATAAAGGTTAGAAATTTCACAGGCTTCAAATTTTTTCCAAAATGCATTCCAATTGACTCTCCCAAAAGCTTTGACTGTGAATCTATAATTGTGTACGTAACTGATACATTCCTAGGGAAATACCAAGTTGAATGGGATGTTAGTAACATATATCAAATATGAAAACTAGCTGACAGGTTTCAGTGAATAATTTATTAACTAGTTTGATTATAGGGTCCTCTGTGTGCTACCTCATCATAAGGTGGTGGTTGTTCACCTCTCCTTGGAGCATTTTGAGGGTAGTCTGCATTAGGTTGCATTACTCCAGCTTGATGTCCCTGTTGCTGAGGGTATCCACTGTAGTACCCACTGTGGTATTGCTGTTGCGTGTATGTTTGTTGTGGATACAGCACTGGCTGTTGGTGCGAAGGATATGGTAACTGCTGTCCTTGATATGTGTTAACTCTCTGTCCTGCTGCTGCTGCTGCTGCTCCAGGTATTGATGATTGCTGGGTACCGTATGTCGTGGGTGGTGGTGGTGATGGAGCAGTCCGAGGTCGAAAGGCTCCCTGTTGCCGTTGTTCTTGTTGTTTTGAGTAATACCATAGAATCCATCCACAGCAACAGAGGCAGCAGCCTAGGGATGTTACCATACTTACGGCAATAGCTACTATAGTGGCTGTATTCGCTGAGTCAGACGTATCCATCTCAAAATGACTCTGTATAGAATAGGTTAGCTAACTTCTTTTTTTTCCTTCCCAGTGAAAAATAGATGAACTAACATGCATGCATAGCTACTTTTGATAACTGTGCTGTGTTGGTTTGTATGAGGATGGTCAATATCCCCCCCCCCAAACCTTACAATCAGACACAATAGCTATACTCTGCCCCTTGTGATGTTGTTGTAATGGATGTTGTCTAGACAGGAAGAGGCTGGGGGGGAGTATGTGCAGCCATTTTGAATAATGCAGCTGTTTCCCAAATAGCACACACAAAGCTAGTTTTAATGTTCATGTGCATGCGCATGTGATCATGTGATGGCTTCTTCTTTTCCTAAACTGTGCAGTACCCCAAGGGACAAGCAGGCGGAGCTCAACACTTGCCAAGAACAAGGTGCTTCTCAAGAGAAGAAACATTGTCCTTGCTCTGGTGGTAAGTTGGTCCACAGCCATGGCACGCAGACCTGATACATCTACCTTTAGAAATATAACTTATTGTGTTCTTTTCTTTGTAGAAACATGAGATAGAGAGGTTGAGTGTGTGGCAGAATCCTGGTACACTGCCTGACCTCAATGTATCAGGTTAGTTAGCAGTAGGATGTGAAGATTTTGTCAGACATCTTGATCTTTACATAGCAACAAACTAATGCATCTTCTTTCTTATATGAAGGCGAGGAGGCTGTTTTGAATTGGGTGAACCCCACTCAGTCTGAGAGACACTGGAGGTCCACCATTGTCATGGCCTACCATTCTTCCCCCCACCTTGCCTTCCAGCTCACCAACAGGTGTGTGTGTGTGGTTCGTGTGTATATGAAATATCATTGGAAAAAAGATCTTGAGATCTAGCTGGGATTCAAACCCAGGTCTTTCAAAGTCAGGTCAAATGCTCTTACCACTGAGCTACTAGAACTCATTGGTATATATTGGAGCAGAAAACAGTAGTTTATAATTCATAGACAACTAGTCCAAACCATATCTCAAGGTCTACATTACTGCATTGTATCAGGTTCAAACACATTGATGTGGTTGTCAAGGAAGTGAGTCGACTCATTCACTCAAATCCTGTGGCTTTCATCGATATCTCTGATGCTGCACAAGTAGGTTGATAATCACACTTGAAAATCATTTGACTCTCACACTGTGTGTGTACATACAAACACACACTATGGCCGTCTAGCATCTTGCCAAGAAAGAACATGTCTTACAAAATGCACCAGAGGTAGATGGAGTCATCTCTCCCTAACTCATAGATTTATTTATCTCCATTTCTCTCTCTCTTTCCTTCCATCCACAGCTCTATCATCTCCTCTACTGGAGAAATGTCCCCCCGGCTTCCACGTTGATCTACTTCTCCAAGCCATTCTCTCATCACCCCATCACTGCCCAGTTTGCTAGCAAAGCCATGCAAAGCTTCCAACCGGTGAGTGGGTGGATGGGGATGGAACAATGGCATGTCGCTAGAAATCGAGATCTTTTTGGTTCAAATTGCACTTCTTTATGTCTATCATCACACACACACACACACACACACACACACACACACACACACACACACTTGCGCAGGATGATATCTTGTTGTACATCCCTCAGTTGATCCAGTCTCTGAGATATGACAAGGTGAGTTATTCAGGGAGAAACTAGATCAAGACAATTCACATATGATGGCTTCTTCAACGATTGCATTCATTACTGGTTCTCTTCTCTAGTTGGGATTTGCCAAGGCCTATATTTTGGCTGCTGGAAAGACATCGCAGTTATTGGCTCACCAGGTAATGCTTGAATGAATCAGTGAGCAAGGGAATAATACCACTGAGTGCCTTTTGGTTCACTTGTCATGTTCCTTTGTTCAGTTTCTGTGGAATATGAAGGCCAATACATTTATGGATGAAGAGGGGAAGCAAAAAGATCGTATGTTTAAAGATGTTGTAAATTGTAATAACTCAGTCCAGGAAGGTCATATGAAGCTGGGACTTGTACCATTGCGATCAGCACAAAGAGAGCTTTCAAATGATATATAATTTGATATAGGTTTGATTTTGACCCAAAATCAGAAAAAAAGCGTGGACTATAGTCAGGGGATTTTATCAAAAATGGCCATTTTGGCTTCCGACTCAAAACCTAACAAAATATATATCATTTGAAAGATCTGTTCAAACTGATCGCAATGGTGCAAGTCCCAGCTTCATATGACCTTCCTACACAAAAATATGCTAAGTTTAATTTGATTGCACAATACCAATTTCAAAATCACAATGGTGTGTTACTTTCTCTCTCACACAGCTGAGATTGGGGATACTCTGGAACAGCTCAGTGAAGAGTACGTTTGTGCATGCATGCTTGACTATTTGTATGTATGTGTGTGTTATTTTACTCCTCACCTGTGTGTATATGATAGTATCAAGGCTGGCTTATCGGGTGCAGCTCTGAAGTTCTACAAGAGAGAATTTTCCTTCTTCAAAAAGGTCACTGATATCTCGGCCATTATCAGGTGAGAGGTGAAAACCTTTATCCAATCTTCTTTGTAAAACTCTCACCACAACAGCAGGATCATGAAACCTTCTCCTCTTGAAATGCAGGCCATTTCCCAAGGCTCAACGGAAGGAGGAGTGTTTAGCTGCCTTGAAGAAGATCAAGTTGGAACCAGGAGTCTACCTTCCCAGCAATCCTGGCTCCGTTGTCCTTGGCATTGACTACAAGTCTGGTACACCCATGCAGAGGTAAGGAAACCTATGATGTGGCAGACCTCTAGCTAGCTGTGTGATCTGTAGTCTATCGCGCTAGACCCATTTTTTGCTTTAACGATCCCTTCCTATTACTAATACGGTGTGTCAGTCGTAGTGTAGTGAAAAATGGGTCCTAGCTCGATAGACTATGTAATCTGATGTGATGGCTGTCATAAACACCCCCCTCAGTGCTGCAAAGGCTCCTTTTCTCGCTCGATTCAGAGTGGCAAAGTGTGGGACAAAGAAAGTGGAGACTGTCAATACAGGAAGTGAAGGTGCGGTTCAGATTTATCTCCCTAAGCCTGTCAAAATTTTTACTAAACCATTATCTCTTCTTCCCTCCCTCCCGACCAGCTGAACTGTCACAGCTGCCTGAGACATTTGCCAGTCTGAGCACCTGGCAGGCGTGCATCTTCAAGGTGGGGGATGATGTTCGTCAGGACCAGCTGGCTCTGCAGATCATGCAGCTGTTCAAAGATGTGTTTGAGGGGGTTGGTCTAGACCTCTACCTGGTGCCTTACAGAGTGGTGGCCACATCAAGTGGGGTGAGTCAGTGAAAGAGAGAGAGAGAGAGAGAGAGAGAGAGAGAGAGAGAGAGTCACAAATTCACACTTACTAGCATTCATTTTGAGTTCAGCCATTAAAGTCCATCTGATTTGAGAATGCTGGTAGAAAAAATCGAATAACTTTCTTATTATCCAACCAATTTCAAAATTTCAAGCACCATTGGAAAGCGCTCATTCTTCTCGTTCTTTTGGTTGCTTTTTCAGCTTCCTACGCCTTACCAGTCAAAATTTAGCTATTTTGTCCAATAGGAAAAGTATGGTATGAATCTTATTATTTCACTTCCGGCGGCATTCTCAAATCAGATGGACTTTAGTGGCCGGGATGATTTTGCTTTCGTTTGGAAAATCAAGATGGAGAGACCTTATACTAAGATCTCTTTGTACGTATACAGTGTGGAGTGATTGAAGTGGTCCCGGACACCAAGTCACGTGACCAGCTAGGCAAGCAGACACAAGTCTCCCTCAAGGACTACTTCAACTCTGTGCACGGAGAAGACGACACAGTCTCCTTCCAAGAGGTGAGAGAGGATGAAATTCTCTAGCTCAGTCGATGCTTGATTCATCTCCTGTTGTGTGCAGGCCCAAGCTAACTTTGTCAGGAGCATGGCTGCCTACTCTCTCATCAGCTACTTGCTGCAGATTAAGGACCGTCACAACGGCAATATCATGATAGACAAACTGGGACACATCATCCATATCGGTGGGTGTAGTGGAAGACCTTTATCAGCTAGCTGTTTATCGTTGCTGTTTTGTGTGTGTGTGTGTAGACTTTGGTTTTCTGTTTGAGTCTTCTCCTGGTGGAAACATTGGCTTTGAACCAGACCTCAAACTGACAGAGGAGATGCTTGAAGTCATGGGAGGAAAGAAGTCGGATTTCTTCAGGTGTGTGTTATCTCACTGTATACTGTACACTGTATACTGTATACTGTATACTGTATACTGTATACTGTATACTGTATACTGTCGACTGTATACTATACTGTATACTGTGTACTGTATACTGTATACTGTATACTGTCGACTGTATACTATACTGTATACCGTGCATATACATATAGATGGTTCTTGGACCTCTGTGTTCATGGCTACCTAGCCATCAGACCGTACCAAGAACAAATCGTAGCTTTGGTGAGTCTCATGTTGGATACTGGCTTTCCTTGTTTCCGTGGAAACACTATCGAACCATTAAGGTAATGC
Source organism: Tethya wilhelma (assembly GCA_964030475.1). NCBI lineage: Eukaryota > Metazoa > Porifera > Demospongiae > Tethyida > Tethyidae > Tethya > Tethya wilhelma. The sequence continues at coordinate 629,178 of CAXIPT010000013.1, forward strand.
CCAAAGTGCTATGTACTCCAATTAGTGCCCACCACGATCTCTTTGCTCTGATATTCTTTAGGGCCCGTTTCCGACCAACCTTCAGTGAGAGAGATGCTGCCAGGTCCATTATTGAGGTTGTGGAGTCATCTTGTTTGAACATCAGGTAAAGCCTGAATATTGATTGATCCCCTAGCTTGTATAGTACGTGAGATCGACTCGCATGCAATGTGTTATAGGAAAATTAGGCAGATGAAATAACAATAATTATTATCATATTATGCATGTTGTTTGGTCACTCACATACAGAACCAAGTCTTACGATTTGATTCAAGATGTGCAGCAGCAGATCTACTACTATAAGAAGAATACATAAACTCTCTGGTTAATCAGTCAGATTGCTTAATTAATTGAACTTGAGCTATTAATTATTCTTGTGTGATAAAATTATATAGTAATGAATTGAGTTATAAAAGTAAGCAATAAATTATTATGCATCCAATATAATATAAAAATAAGAAATAAGAAACAATTATTGATGACACAGTACACATAAAATCAGTGGTTGTCATGGAAACTGGGGTAGCCAATAGTACTTTTGAGAAGGCAGTTGGAACCAGTTATAGAGGTAACCATCTCCTCTGTTCACAAAGTTCCTCCAAGAACAAAAGCTCCCCTCAAGTTCATAAGACATGTGATAAGACACCATTTCTTCTTGGGTGACCTTGTGAGAGACTAAAAATGGCTCCTTGCAGCCTCTGCTCTCTGATCCTGTGTCAAACCTTGCATCATGTACCCTCTCAATGTTGTAGGGGATCAACCAGCTAGCTAAGGATACATCTTCGTTCAAAAAGGTAGCCAAATGAGGTGCACTGTTAGCAATCAGGCGAACAAGATCGCTCGACAAGACATACCCCCCACCCAAGGCATAAGGGGTGTACTGGTCACAAAGGTGGTAGTGCAACTCGGCGTAGGGACCTTTTGTGAGTATCTTCCATGACGTCATCTCTCCCCAGTAAAGTCTATCCTTTGTCTCTCTCTCTTGAAGCTCTGAGGCTAGTCGCGGGAGATCAACGTAGCTGTCATCGTCGCATTTGAGAAGATAGTCAAAGTCTTGTCTTTCAAGGGACGTTGAGACGACTTGAATCATCTTTAGAGTTCGATGAGTGAGAGAGATAGGCGAGTCGGTGACATCGTTGAGAATTAACAGATCTTTGTGTTGTTTTGATTCCTTGAGAAGAGCATTATAAGTTGACTTGGAGATGTTACTTCCTCCAATAACAAACCTATAGGTATGTAAGTAAATATGAGCATTGCTCACCATCAGCATTGTCACAAGGCCACTCCCAGACTTGTTTTGTGTAAAAAAAACCAAAATTCTGGGAGTTGTTGTTTGCCTACATGTATCTTATTGGTGCATTGGCTTCGTTCCTGTATCCCGACAGCCATGTTTTCCTCAGGACCTCTCGTCTGTCAGATCTGGTGGCAGCTGCATGAACCAGTACCAGTAGCAGGTTGGATGACAGTTCAGAGTACAACAATGGTTTCCTCGGCTTACACTGGAGACAGTTCTTAGGAACTCTCCAGCCTGAGAGAGAGAGAAAGAGATAAGAAAAAGAGAGAGCTCTATATGCCAAGGATTGCATCATTGCCTAGATCAGTAGATATCTGTATCTACTCACCACTTCTAGTGCTGGGTGGCTTGTGAATGATACCAAAAGGGAATACCAACAGCAGTACAATGAGGAACACCACCGTAGCAATCCTCTTGTACCTTCTAGGACAAGGCATGGCATGGCCACAACCCCGGACTGCTAGAGTAAAGGTCGTTAAATGTAGAAGCTGTCAAACATTCCTAGCTTACGCATGCGTCGACCTTTTACCGTTTATCATGTGACACGTGCGTAGTAGCAAAGGTTGCGCGACAGGGTAGAGAAAATATGGACCGACCTTTGTTGCAGGATAATGAAGAATCAGAAGCCTCTGGTCCTGAAACAAATGACTTGAGAGGAAATGACTTGAGAGGGAACGACGGTCTCGTGGATCTACCTGAAAGATGGTGCATTCGTTGCTGCAAGAGATTCACAGCTCTTTTGAAGCAGTGTACCCAGCACAAGTAAGACCATATTAAATTTATAGCCTCTGCCTGAATCAGCAGTTCGAGTTGCCATGGACTGCACACTGCTAATCATATAATCTTAACTAGTGAGCTCAAACAAAGCACATCAATAGTACTGGTCCATTGCTCCATATGTAAGAATGGAAAACTAGACACCTCATTTATGGTGTGTGAACAGCTTCAACGAACTCGCACTCTAATATTGTACATACTGTGATACATTTGACACCTGCACTCACTGCACTCTGGTAGCTACCTGAATTTGTTGAATCACCTCTAACGTACAACATGTACACATACATAATTATTGTGTATTCATATACTCTAGGTCATTTTCATTGATGTGGTTCAGTGTTAGCAAGCAGTGAATGGGCTCAGACTAACCATAGCCTAGCTGGCCAGACTTCACCACAAACTATATATATGTGTTGTGAAATAGAGAGTTTATGTGTTGATATAGACCTAGCCACTATGGAACTAGCACGACAGTGAGGAACAGTAGGCAGTGAAATCACTGTCAGGTTCATTCCTATAACTCTCAATTCAGAAGAGAGCATTTTAGTCTTAATGTAAGCTGGTCAATTGGGAATTGCAGTGAGTGAGCTCTCCTTGCTCCACACACACACACACACACACACACACACACACACACACACACACACTAACAGAAACTCCAAGCTCCTCACAGCAGTACTCCTGGGTCAGTTTCTCTCTCTCCTTCTTTGTGGGACGGGGGTCACCAGCCAACTCATAGAGAAAAAGTTCAATCTCACCGTACCAGCCACCCAGGCCTTTCTGAACTATGCCATTCTTGGGTGTGTCTTTGGTATACCTTTAGCCGTGCAGAAAGACTTCCTGAAGATCCTCTGGCAGAACTGGTGGAAGTATGCGATCCTAGGTGTTATTGATGTTGAAGCTAACTACATTGTTATCTTAGCCTACAAATATACCAACCTCACTTCAGTCCAGGTAGGAAGAGATGTTGTACCTTTGTTTTTGCTTATGGTTTGTTTGAGAACACTTCTATTTGGTGTTCTCTGTGTTACGAAATAATCATGGTACATATGAATCCTTTCTTTGTTTTCTTGACAGCTGCTGGACAGCTTCACAATAGCTTGTGTCATGGTGCTGTCATTTGTATTTCTGGGGGCGAGGTATAAGGTCATTAACTTGATGGGAGTGATTCTCTCTATCATTGGCATTGTTAGTCTAGTACTGGCTGACATAAAAGGAAAAAGGGTTAAACATGGTGAGTAAAAGGGTTAATCCAACAGAATTCAGTTGGAAAGGGGTTAAATTTTATACACTGAAATACTTTAACCCTGTCTTTTAGGTACGAACCCAATCAGAGGAGACTTGTTGTGTTTGGGCGGGTCAGTGTTATACGCCATCAGCAATGTAGCCCAGGAGTTCCTGGTGAAGAAACACACGATAAAGGAGTACCTTGCTTTACTGGGTGTTTCAGGAAGCATAGTCTCTGCCATTCAACTGTGAGTGAACTATACATACATAGAGATGACAGCTGGTATGTATTTTTGCTCTATATTTGTTAGGATAATCCTCGAGAGAGACAAACTGACCAAAGTTGAATGGACAAACCCAGAAATAGGTAAGGCTGTTCCCAAACAACAGGTTTATACAAACACAAAGAGAGTGTATTCAAACACACACAGAGTGTATTCATATTCACCATGTGCCATCTGCCATACATGTACCCACACACACATAGCTCCACTATTCATTGGATTTGGAATATCCCAGTTCCTGTTCTACTCACTGATGCCAATAGTGATTGTCCTCTCCAGTGCTGTGCTGGTCAACCTCTCTCTGCTCACAGCCGACTTCTACACCTTCCTCTTTGGACTCTTCCTCTTCAAATTCAAGGTCAGTAATCTCATCATGTTGTTCAGTATACTTAGTCAGTAATCTTATCTTGATTGGTTAGTAATCTCAGTATACTTGGTCAGTATTCTCACCTTGCTCAGTACTGTATATTTGGTTAGTAATCTCAGTATACTTGGTCAGTATTCTCACCTTGCTCAGTATACTTGGTCAGTAATCTTACCTTGTTCAGTATACTTAATCAGTAAATCTTATCTTGATTGGTTTGGTCAGTAATCTTAGTACTGTATATTTGGTTAGTAATCTCAGTATACTTGGTCAGTATTCTCACCTTGCTCAGTATACTTAGTCAGTAAATCTTATCTTGATTGGTTTGGTCAGTAATCTTAGTACTGTATATTTGGTTAGTAATCTCAGTATACTTGGTCAGTATTCTCACCTTGCTCAGTATACTTGGTCAGTAATCTCACCTTGTTCAGTATACTTAATCAGTAAATCTTATCTTGATTGGTTTGGTCAGTAATCTTAGTACTGTATATTTAGTTAGTAATCTCAGTATACTTGGTCAGTATTCTCACCTTGCTCGGTATACTTGGTCAGTAATCTCACCTTGCTCAGTATACTTAGGTGTGTCTGATATGACATCTTTGTCTTGTTTCCAGTTCTCCTTCTTCTACGTCCTTGCGTTCATCCTCATCATCCTGGGGGTGTTCATCTACAATCTCCGTCAGCCCTCTAAGAAGAAAGACGAGGGGGAAGAGGGATCGAGACGAGGGTACCCAGCGGACGATGAACGAATGAGGTCCTTCAGGTCACGGTTGAGGAGGTTCATCTTGGAGAGTCGGTCGCTTGACCGAACAGAAAACAGGTTAAGCAGGTTTGAAAGATTAAGAGAGACGCAACCATCTTCAGCAATGGCTAAGCGGCAAATTGTTGACTATGGAACTCTAGGAGTGGCCAGAGAAAACGGAAGAGAAAGGAGAACTAGAAAGTCAGAGAGTGATTCCTTGTTGATGGAGAGGAACTTGAGCTAAACTTTTATTTATTGTTTGCAGTTTTTGTTTATTTGTTTGTGTTATCACTCACAGCATTGTTCAGAATTCATTTCATACTAAATTATCGTGATCATTAGGATAATTATATCAATATAGCGCGCACACATACACACAGAGCTATCAATGTGATAACTAAAACAACTATAGGGAACTTGACAGTGTATGTTTGTTCCTGGTACTTCCATTCTCATTCCCATTCTCTGGAGAACTCACAGCAGTTGCACCATAATCCTTAGTCTTCAATGCGATCCTCCGTGCCGTTTCAGTGGCCATGTTGCCATGGTAATGAGTAGGATGCAACACACGGTCTATAGTAGAAATGTCATCAGGGTAATCTTGCTCATCTGTGTCATTGCGTCTGCGAAGTTTCTTTAAATATTGTAAAACAACCACTTTAAACTTTGAAGTACCTTTTTTCATCTTGGTTAGGAGATAGAGTAAGCCACACAGAAGTGGTACAGCTAACAAAAGGTATGCAAATGCTTGCATAATGGGATCATTTTGAACGACCATAATTACCGCGGAAGCTAAGAGAACCAGGATTGTACCATCAACGTTGTTCATGTAGGACTTCTTGTATGGCCTGACTGCAAGAAAGAACATACCAATGGCACTGTGAAGAAGACCAATCACAACCCAAGGGAGACTTGTTCCCTTGGCTGAATGATACAAAGCCTTTGTGAGCAAAGAAACTAAACCAACAACAAGTCTGAGAATCAAGTAGAGAGAAGACAAGGCTCTGTAATCTCTGGTTCCATCGGTGCCATCTTTATACCAGCCTTGAAAGGTGTCCATCAACTGTTGCAGAATATCCTGCCTTGGGAACCTACAGCATTGCAGGCACCACCCACAGGCCCTCGTGGGGTAGACCAAGAGAAAAAAGGGAGGGATAAAGATTAGGAACACAAGTACCACAAATGAAACCACGATATAGGGGAGGTGGGCTCTGCTAAAATACTCAATAGTTGGGTCGTAGAATAGGAGTCTCCCAACAGATTGGCCATGGGTTATGTTAGGATACACATATATCTTTGTGCTGTCGAGCAGAGCGAGCGATGTGTAGAGAAGTTTAGAGTAGGAGAGCAAAATGAATGAAGCAAATGTCTTGATAATTGATTCTTTGGGGATTATATTGGCAGTTTGTCTCCACCTAGAAAGACAGTATCTAAAGGGCCTCCAGAGGCAGACAATCACTTTACAGTCCCTATCGTGAAGTTCAATAGCAGCATACAGTACAAAAGTTAGTAACAAGGGATAAACGGCAACGATATAGTCGAACAGGATAACATCAATGTTCCTAGCTGAAGGGCTCACACAAATGGGAGGAATAATGTAGCGAAAAAAATCCAAGTTCCAAATCCCATAGATAGTGAGCAAGAATTTAACAAATGCACCACTGATGGTGCACACCACTGTAGAGAATGAAGCAGAGTTAAGGCCTGAATAAATTACCACTAGTTGACTGAAGTAGACCAAGACATTCCAAGGACTATAGGTAATTTGCAGCTGGAAGACAGCAACCACAGCATAGAGGAGAGTCACACAAAACAACTGCAATGCTATGTAGAGAAGTAACATCAGACCACGGTACTTGCTTGAGCAATCTGCACAAGCAACTCCACTAGAATAGGCAGCTGGTCCAGAGCCATTGACACAGGAGCCACAGCTTGGTCCTGTTCGTTTGAAATAGTGACACATCTCATCATTAAGTTCTGGTCCAAGGACTCCCCGAAGTGTCTTGTTATGACAGATAGGGTTGGCAATGAAGTAGGGACAATGTACAGCAACTATTCCCTCGTATTCTGTGTCATTGTACCATGTCACACATGAGCCATGCTCAATTTTAATGACTTCTGCATCCATTCCACTCTGGCTGTGCACAGAGAGTATTAAACTGGCTAGGATGGCAACTGTGCCTCCAAATTTTAACATTCTTGAAGGATTTATATAGTACTGATAAAATCCGCACGTTAGGAAGCCCCACCCACAATTTTGCAATTTTTCGTGTGTTCGTAAGGCTACGAATTTTTCACGATTGATTTACGGTAGCTAATTCGTCACTGAGCTATTGAGTCGTGTATAATTCATAGTATTGATTTGTGATGAAACTTACTGCATGCTTTCTATGAAACCATGAGGAGAATATCCAGTCAATGGTGATACACACTGCCAAAAATGGCAACTGAAACTCTGTTGACAATACATCATTAATTTGTTATTGCTGGTATGGTTATAACACAAGGTACTGCAATGGTCCGAGCATGGCGTCAATGCATTCAACTAGTGCACAATATTTATATAGAACTTGCTTACTCAGTTGTAAGTTAGGAGCACATAAATAGAGAGGAATTAATATATTATTTAATTAACTTAGCCGCTTCTTATCACTCTTTCTAAGTTCTGATTTACAATTCAGTTTGTTTGTTTTTACTATCACACACGACATTGTTCAGATTACTAAATTATCATGATTAGCTATATCCATATATTATAGCACACACACACACAGCTACCAATATGTGATAACTAATCACTAGAGGGAACTTGACAATGTATGTTTCTTCATGATATTCTCATGCTCATTCTCTGGTGAACTCACAGCAGTTGCACCATAATCCTTACTCTTCAATGCAATCCTGCCTGCAGTCTCAGTGGCCATGTTACCATGGTAATGAGTAGGATGCAACACACGGTCTATAGTAGAAATGCCATCCAAGTGTTCTTGTTCATCTGTGTTATTGCGTCTGCGAAGTTTCTTTAAAGTTCGTAAAAAGACTATTTTGAACTTTGAAGCTCCTGTTTTTGTCTTGGTTAGGAGATAGAGTAAGCCACCCAGAAGTGGTACAGCTGACAAGAGGTATGCAATTGCTTGGACAATGGGATCATTCTGACCGACCATAATCGCCATGGAAGCAAAGAGAACCAGGATTGTACCATCAACATTGTTCATGTAGGACTTCTTGTATGGCCTGACTACAAGAAAGAACATACCAATGGCACCATGAAGAAGACCAATCACAACCCAAGGGAGACTTGTTCCTTTGAAATGATGTAAAGCCTTTGTGAGCAAAGAAACTAAACCAACAACAAGCCTGAGAATCATGTAGAGAGAAGACAAGGCTCTGTAATCTCTGGTTCCATCTGTGCCATCTTTATACCAGCCTTGAAAGGTGTCCATCAACTGTTGCAGAATGTCCTGCCTTGGGAACCGACAGCATTGCAAGCACCTCCCACAGGCCCTCGTGGGGTAGACCAAGAGAAGGAAGGGAGGGATAAAGATGAGGAACACAAGTATCACAAATGAGACTACAACATAGGAAAAGTGGTATACACCAAAATATTTGATAGTTGGGTCGTAGAATAGGACTCTTCCAATGGATTGGGTTGTATTAGGGGAGAGAAATACCTTCTCGCTATAGAGCAGAGATAGTGATGTGTACAGAAGTTTAGAGTAGGAGAGCAAAATGAACGAAGCAAACGTTTTGATGATGGATTCTCTGGGAGTTGTATTGCCAGTTCGTCTCCATCGAGATAGACAGTATCTAAAGGGCCTCCAGAGGCAGACAACCACCTTACAGTCACGATCGTGAAGTTCAATAGCAGCGTACAATACAAAAGTTAGTAGTATGGGATAAAAGGCAACAATATGGTCAAACATAATCACGTCAATGTTCTTAGCTGAAGGGCTCACACAAATGGGAGGAATAATGTAGCGAAAAAAATCCAAGTTCCAAATTCCATAAATAGTGAATAAGAATCTAACAAATGTACCATTGATGGTGCACACTACTGCAGAGTAAGAAGCAGGATCAATACCTACTGAATTCACCACTACCTGACTGAAGTAAACCAAAACATTCAATGGGCTATTGGTGATCTGCAGCTGAAAGATGGCAACCACAGCATAGAGGAGAGTCACAAAAAACAGCTGCAATGCTATGTAGAGAAGTAACATCAGACCACGGTACTTGCTTGAGCAATCTGCACAAACAACTCCACTGGAAAAGGCAGCTGGTCCTGAGCCATTGACACAGGAGCCACAGCTTGGTCCTGTTCGTTTGAAATGGTGACACATCTCATCATTTAGTTCTGGTCCAAGGACTTTCCGAAGGGTCTTGTTATGACAGATAGGGTTGGCAATGAAGTAGGGACAATTCACCATGATGATTTCTTCACGATCTGAGTCATTGTACCATGTTGTACAGTAGCCAGGCTCAATTTCAATGACTTCAGAATCCATTCCACTCTCGCTATAAACTGAGAGTAGTAGAGTGGCTAGAATGGCAGCTGTGCCTCCAAAACGTAACATTCATTAAAGATTATACTGATATCAATCAATTAGCTAACTCACCAAACACAAGGATAGAATATTAGAATATTAGCTACATTCATTTGGTGATAAAACTTGTTTTTCTCTCAAAACCATGAGGGGAATATATCCAGTCAGTAGTGATACACAATGTGAACAATGGCAGCTCTACTACAGTGAAACCTTCCCCAAACAATACATCATTGTTCAAAGCTAGTATGGCCACAATACAAGGTGCAACGGTCAAACAGTGCATGCACGACTGTTACAATAGAAAAATGCTTGCTCAGTTGAGAGGAGTGCATGTAGTGGGGGAGTATCTTCACTACAAGTCCAGCATAATATTATTGTCCAGTTGAAGTTTCAATATCATAATCAAGGACACATGTGCTATTTGAAGCTGATTTTACAGCTTGCTGAATTAAAGCAACTTTTGGCTCTCTGCATGACATGCCAGAGATGCCAGTTCTTACACCTCTATACCAACCCAATCTTAAAGTGGAATGGGAAAACACAAATTGGCATTGGGATAGGAAACGCCACAAAAAATAGTGATGATGAACAAGTGAAAACTGTAGAAATAAGCATCTAAATTAAGAAGCTAAGCATAGTTCTCCTTTAATTCTATTATTCTCACCAAAAGCAGAATGTGCTCTCACGTGATTGCATGTATATTGATTCCATGAGGGTTTTATTGTTTTTTTTTAAAATTTTACTTAATTTTTTATGTACGTTGTACAAATAATAATATGTGCATATCAGGATTAATGTGCAACCATTATAGTATAGTTAGCTGCTTTATTACATGCACACACACACCACAAAGGCAGTTTTACTGTCTAGTAGATTGTTTGTTCAATCATGACACTTTCCTCAATATAGTCATCCTCTAGTGAATTCACAGCACCATAGTTGGTCTCAGTGGCCATGTTGCCATGGTAATGAGCAGGATGCAACACACGGTCTATACTAGAAATGTCATCCAAGTATTCTTGTTCATCTGCGTTATGACGTTTGCAAAATTTCTTTAAAAATCGTAAAACTACCATTTTGAACTTTGAAGCACCTTTTTTCGTCTTGGTTAGGAGATAAAGTAAGCTGCCTACTAGTGGGGAAATGGACAAAATGTACACAATTGCTTGAACAATGGAATCATTTTGCGGGTCAACCATAACTGCCATGAAAGCAATAAGAACCAGGATTGTACCGTCAATATTGTTCATGTAGGACTTCTTGTATGGCCTGACTACAAAAAAGAAAACACCAGTGGCACCATGAAGAAGACCAACAACAATCCAAGGTAGACCCGTTCTCTTAAAATAATGAAAAGCTCCAGTGAGCAAATAAAACAAACCATTAATAAGCCTGAGAATCATGTAGAGAGAAGATAAGGCTCTGTAATCTCTGGTTCCATCTGTGCCATCCTTATACCAGCCTTGAAAGGTGTCCATCAACTGTTGCAGGATGTCCTGCCTTGGGAACCGACAGCATTGGAGGCACCTCCCACAGGCCCTCGTAGGGTAGACCAAGAGAAGGAAGGGAGGGATAAAGATGAGGAATACGAGTACCAGAAATGAGACCACAACGTAGGGAAGGTGGTCTTTGCCAAAATACTCAATAGTTGGATCATAGTATAGGACTCTTCCAACAGATTGGGTTGTATTGGGATACATTAATCTAGTTTCACTGTAGAGCACAAATAGCGATACGTAAAGAAGTTTAGAGTAGGAAAGTAAAATGAATGAAGCAAAAGTTTTGAAAATTGATTCTCTTGGAGCAATGATATTTCCAGTTCGTCTCCACCGAGAAAGACAGTACTTGAAGGGCCTCCAGAGGCAGACAATCACTTTACAGTCACGATCGTGAAGTTCAATAGCAGCATACAGTACAAAAGTTAGCAACAAGGGATAAACGGCAACGATATAGTCGAACAGGATAACATCAATGTTCCTAGCTGAAGGGGTCACACAAATGGGAGGAATTATGTAGCGAAAAAAATCCAAGTTCCAAATTCCATAGATAGTGAGCAAGAATTTAACAAATGCACCACTGATGGTACACATTGCTGTTGAGAATGAAAGAGGATCAATAGCTGCTGAATTCACCACTACCTGACTGAAGTAGACCAGAACGTTCAGAGGACCATAGGTAATTTGAAGCTGAAAGATGGCAACCACAGCATAAAGAAGAGTCACACAAAACAGCTGCAATGCTATGTAGAGAAGTAAGAGCAGACCACGGTACTTGCTTGAACAATCTGCACAAACAACTCCAGTTGAAAAGGCAGCTGGTCCATAGCCATTGACACAGGTGCCACAGCTTGGTCCTGTTCGTTTGAAATAGTGACACATCTCATCATTAAGTTCTGGTCCATGGACTTTATGAAGGGTCTTGTTATGACAGATAGGGTTGGTAAAGAAGTAGGGACAAGTCACCATGACTATACCAGTGTAATTATACGTGCCATTGTACCGTGTTGTACAGAAACCAGGCCTAATATCAATGACTTTAGAATCATTTTCACACTGGCTGTGAACAGAGAGTAGTAGAGTGGCTAGGATGGCAGCTGTACTTCCTGTATGTAACATTCTTGAAGACTTCAAGTTCTGAACTGTCCCAAAGTAGCCTAACTCAATGTTAACTGGAGGAATACTCTATAGCTATACCTATTATAGGGTAGCTATAATTAATGAGAAATTTTAACTTGTTTTGTATAAAACGATAAAGGAGACAGAGTCAGTGGTACCACTATACGTAGTGATACACACACAACGTCACAATGAGAGCCCATATATATTACTACAGTGAAACTGTTGACTGTTCTCCAAACAATACACAGTAGACACATCAGTGTTTAGAGGTTATACAAAGTACATCATGGCCATAATACTACAAGGTTACAGTGCAACTATCAGAATGTGCCCACTCAGTTGTAAACAGTGCCAGTATGCATGTCATTGTGGAGTACCTTCACTTTGGTCTCAATCAGTCATTCCAGTTTGGGTTTCTTACCATTAAAACAATCAGTTATCTTTCTTTGTCCTTTTCCTTCAGAATGTTCAGCAGCTGCAGTGGAGCTGCCATGTCTTGGTCTCTGCCAAACACACAAACAAAATGTTTATCATAATAAGCAGCAAGCTAGTATAGCAACAGGATTCTTTGTTTAAACCTTTCGCTTGTGAATTTGACTTCCAGTAGCACCAGATGATTCATTCATGAACTGTTTGTATATCTGTTGGTACAATCAGCATCACAATCAAGCATATACATGGTAGTGTAGGTCAGTTATCGTTGAATGTACCACCTTTTTGACAGCTGTTGGAATCGGTTGTGTCAAGATGTCAGATCTACCAACCCACCTTAAGGTGGAATTGGAATCAGACTCAAGACAAGCTGTATCGGGATTGGAAACTTGGATATGCCATGAATGATAGTGATGATGAACATGTGAAAACTGATGAAAGACCTAGTTGTTCAACATAAAAGATAATTGCAAAGCCAGAAAGCTTTATGTTACTAAACTGTGACAAACCGTTCCAATCTCTCTGTGATTAACAATATCTTGACTGTTTCCAGGAAAGAAAGCTGACAAGACTTTCTCCCACAGCTCTTCTGGTGTGCACTCTACCTCTACCTCAACAGCTGGAAACTCCCAGAGGTTGGCCAGCAAACCTAAAATGATCACACGTATAATGTATACATACTTTAGCTGCATGCATTTGTCTTGTATGTGCATATCTACCAGTGGGTGGTCTCTGCCTTAGCAATAGTTGCTTGCTGCTCAAGCTTTCAATAACTGCCACTGCAAACTGTAGGAGAAAAACAAGCAATAATTCTACTATAATTAGAGGATATGAAATTAATTGTATTATATACATAACTATATTATTTACTATGAACAAACTTAGATTCTTACATGTTCTGTAGGTACTGCCTTTTTCTTTGCCTTGCATGGATAATTCATTACGCCAAGGCTGGATATAAACATACACAAAATGGTGATGCATTTGTCTTTTTGTGCATTCTTGAGACAAACCTCTGCTCCCAATGAGAGAGACATAAGGGACATTTTTCAGCAGAGCCATCCCAGTTCACATCTTGGTCAGACTTGGACCAACAAAACACTGATTTATTGCTGACCTATTGTGTACCAATGAGATGCAAAACAATACCAATTGTTGTCATTGTCAACCACATCAGCGGTGCTAGTGCATGTGCTCCATGCAGGCTCTCATGAATAATGAAATGTTATTCATAAGTTATGCATCTCAAGTCTCATTTCATCTCATCTGTGTATAAAGGTCACTAAATTCATGTCAGGCTAATTAGCAGTAGGTCAGTGAATGGAGGGGCTAGCCATGCTTGAGACAGTTTGAAAATGGTAAGCTAAAGTTGGGTCACTAGCTAACTATATATATATATCACAGTGGATTAGCATGCATGTTTTATAGGTATACTGCATGTGCTGTGGTTGTATCAGTGCATATTCAAGTTAGGTAGTAGGTCACATGTAGTGCCATATATCTTCCATAGGTCAACTCAATTAAGTTGAATTAAGAACATCTCCTGAAAGTCAGCCATGGGCAGTGCAAGAACAATTTGTACTCTATTAATACTCCTCTCAGCTGTCCTGATACTACTGACAATAAACTTTGACCTTGTGGCCATTGCCACGTCAACTGAACACAATAGAGTGTTGGCTCAACTTGAATATGCCGATAGTTTGATCGAGAGGTTCATCGCCACACAAATAGGAGATGAGATGCCTATCATGAGAGACGACCTCATAAGACGCAAGAACAGTGGAGAGGGAATTATCCTGAGGCACATTAATGCTTGGACCACGTGGAGCAACTGGAGGTGGCAAACTACCAAGAAAGAGAGTGACTCTGGCTGAGTTTGGCAGCTAACATAGATTGAACACATGGCATTCTAAGACTTGTAGATAAAACCGGGCTTATATTGGTTTTTAGCTCATGTTTCAATATTCTGAATTACGAGACCACCATAGCATTCATTTGAAAAATTCTCACGTACGTATACAGCTATAATAAATATATCATTATTTTAGAAATAAAATTTGATGTTGTCAGAAGTACATTGTGAGGTGAATGTTTAATAAGTGGGTCGGTCAAAACTGAGCAAGGGTTCTCTCAACTGTGCCTCCTCGTCCTCAGCAGCTACATCTCTGACTGGACTTGTTATCAACTCATCAATGTCCTCATATTCACTCTGCCGAGACAACTGCAAGTCTAGTATCTTCATTCGTCTTAAGACCTTCCACGTATGAAACACTACAATGGAGACAAACTGTAGGATGGCTACACCCATTGGGGGGTAGAGAAGGGCCACTCTGTGCTCACCAGCCAGTTGAGGATCGGCAAACAGAACCCCCCCAGCAACGACGATAAGATTGATAAAGAAAGAGCATTCAAGAACAGAGAGGTGCCTCTCCTTATACACGGGGAAGATGGTGGAGTAGAGCGTGAGGCCTGCTCCTACAAGGAGCATCGCAAAGAGATTGACAGTTGGAAGGAAAGAAGAAGTGAGAGCAAACAAAACAGAGAGAGCTGTTCTTATTAAGAGCAGGAGGCCCACCCAGTACTGGTGTCTGGGCTTCAGGGGTCCAAGAATGGCATCGAAGTAAGGATTGACTCTCCACACCCAACGTAGAAGTCTGAAATGTGAAAATCTCTTGAGTAGCTGAATCAGTAGAAGTTTGAGCGTGAATGTTACGGATATAAAGACCAGAGTGATGACAGCAAATAGGAACAGAGGAGCATGCTTCTTGCCAAAATATTCAATGTTTCCATCGTAGCTCCAAACTGTCACTGTCGAACCATTTGGTAGAGAAATGAAAGTGAAACTGAGTGCAGTTATCGTAGCGCTGAGCAGTTTAGCATGTGAGAGAAGGAAGAGAGTGGCCAGAGTGGGGACGCTATTGTCACCAAATATCTTTGTGATCCTTACCGAATGAGATGCAAGGAAGATGATGAAGGCTGCTAATATCCAGACGTAAACGGGGAAGGCAAACTGGAGCCAGGAGGAGACGTAAGGATCCAATCCGTCAAAGAAACACGACTCAATTCCAAAATCAAGGTTCAGCCACGCTATGAAGACTCTCAGATATGAAGTGGCTCGTTTGTTCCCTTGTACAGCTGGAAAGAGTATACTTTCGTTGAACCAGATTATATTTACATAAAAGATGAGGCCGTTGATAGTTCCCTGGGAAACGGTCAAATTGAGAATGTTTATCAGAGTCACAAGCAAGATGCCTGCTAGTACAAACACAATGAGAAGAGACAAGTAAGAATTGGAACATTTCAGACAACGTGAGTTTCCCAGCACAAGACTGAGACCAGGCTGGCATCCCCCACAGAGGGTTCCAGAATGATTGAAGAGACACTGGGCATCTGGGTGCCTCAGATCGAGTGGGGTCATGGTAGTGTTACAATATTGACAGTACTTGTGCACAACTACTCCATTGGAGTAGTTAGCACTCACCCAAACAGGGCCACTGCGATACACATAGCCAGTGTGATCGGTGATGTTACACGTGATAGCATTTATGGTGAGAGTTTCATCACAGACGCAGCTCGGTCCGGGTAGGTCAGTGGATAAAACAAAACCAGCTGGACACGGTAGAAGAGTAATATTGATGAAGATAGGAGTTGTAAGCAATGAACCTGTGAAGTAGGACAGTGGTCGAATTCCATCTGTTCCATGCTCAGAAATAGAACGATTCATCGCTTGTTTGTCTCCGTATAGCTCAACAGTCTCATCATTAGCCGTGAGCACCATCACTTCGTGCTCATTGGCCGAATGTACAGAGTATGTGAGAGTGTTGCACTGAGAATAGATAACACTCTGAGACTGCTGGTTGTAAGCTATGTGTGGAGGGTTGGGAGAATGGGGCAGAAAACCAGCATAAATGGACCCAGTTACAGTGCCAAACTTGTAGCCGACCAAGACTGCTGATAGTGTGAACACTTCACCGGGATAGTAGTACTTCTGGCCAACAAATATCAAGTCGATGTTACCACAGTTTGGAAGACTAGTTGATTCATCACAGAGGCAAACACGTGTAGGATCAGATGCTACACTTGACAACGCATTGCTGTACACCTTCGGCTCAAAGTGAATGAGTTTGTGCGTAATTTCGGAAAATCGAATGTCCTTACTCTTAGAGACATGGCAATCGTGTGACAGTGAGCTGACGTAAACATGCTCTCCACCATTCTTTGCAGTATTGTTGATAAATTCCACATAAACACTGAGATCTGAGACTTTATAAAAATTAAGGAGCTGAAAGAAGCACTCTTCATAATGAACAATCTCAACATATAAAGCCCCACCAACATGTTCGGCAGAATTGTTCTGAAAGAGCACCCTTGTGTGACGTTTAAAAAGGAAGACTGAATTCTTATACAGACCAATACCTCCTCCAACATAAGCTGTGTTGTGCATAAAGGTAACATACCCAGAGAGGATAAAATCACTTTCATGAGCAAAAATGGCCGTGCCTTCATTGTATCTGAAGTGACAGTCATGAAACTCCACCTTGTCCGTGTTCTTGAGCACTACCGTTGAAATTTCGTGTAAAAAGTTTCTGTTGTGTTCGAATGTTGTATTGAAGATCACAGTCTTTAAGTTTGAACGAAAGTTGGTGCCGTAGATGGTCAATGCTGCTCCAGTGTAGAAGCTGGCAGCTCTCTGAGTGACGTTGTTCTTGTAAAGCTTACAATTTTGTATGTGAATTTCTGATAAGTTTGCAGGCACATGATCGTGTATGTAAACTATCCCACTCTGTCTATGTCTGGAGACATCAGTATTGGACAGGTTAAAGGACAAAGATTGAATACTCCTAGCAGAATAAACATATATTCCATTGCCAGAGCTTCCAGTGATGAAGGAATCCTTGATGTTTAACACCATTGTTTGTGCATAAGATTCAAATGCAAGATCTCTTATCAGTATATCATTTCTAGACAAGGTAAGAGGAAAGTCTTCAGATCTGTTGGAAGTAATGTTCACTATCTTCACGTATAAGTCCTGATCAGAATCGTTTCCATGGACAACACGTAGTGACTCCACTCCATCAAAGAAGTTGACATTTTCAATCAAAAGACCTCTTGGTTTGTAACTAGTGTCATTCACCAGTGTCGAGTTGTACACAATACTCAGCTGAGTGTGACCGCTGTGAAACGTGGAGTCTGAAATCACACTCACCTCCTGAGGATTCTGAAGCTTGAGGAGAGTGTGGATGAAGTGGGTGTGTCGTACCACAAGATTGTGCACGTTTCCTAGCAGCAATGCAGCTGTTCCCGGTGATGACTGCAGTGCTGAGTATTGCACAGTGTCCATGTACAGCGACTGAGAAATATTTGTGATGGAAATTTGCACGCCTTCACCAAAGACCACAACGGGAGGAGAACCTGATGTGCTGTCATGTGCAAGCAGGCTCAAACACGAGATATTGCTAAGAGTCAAGTTTGAATTCAACTGATGGACACCATTCAGAAAGAGCAGAGTAACGTTTTCTCGTTCCAAATATCCAAACTCACTCTGTAGTTGAGCATACTTGTCCAATGACTGACATCGTTCAACATTGCTTGAGGGGCAAAGAGAAGGAGCACCATCAGTTGGTGTGACGTAGAAGACATTGTCAGTTGCACTTACAACCCGAACAACAAGAATAAGCAGCTGTATCACATTCAGAATAAAAGTTGGTTGCATTGTTTGAAAAATTTCAAGAACTTTTTGGCTGTGAGATTTAAAAATATTTTGAAGTTTTTAATTTACATCAACTCCTTTTATACAAGTTTCAGGGTCAGAAAGTTACAAAAATACTATCTGACTGCTATAAATAGCACCAGCACACATGCACATTGTCACCCAAATAGGACAAGGAATGGGAGAAACCCAATCAGTGACATTATACTTCCAAATGATTCAGTTATGGAGTAATTCTTAAGAGTTAAGTTCCCATTTAGAAACACCACACACAAACACACACACAAAGCATTTCACAACTTCCTACTAGTTACTACAGATGACATGCAACTCAATTTCCATACATGCACATTATGCTGGCCACGGCAGGCCAACAATGCTGGCACTGAGACAATACCATCTATTGTGGATTTGGTTGTACCAGTAGCCCCCCTTTCACTTTCAGTATGCATTCATGAATATACGTATTTGTATTGCCCTTCCATCGAGCTCATTGTCGGGAAANTGTGTGTGTGTGTGTGTGTGTGTGTGTGTGTGTGTGTGTGTGTGTGTGTGTGTGTGTGTGTGTGTGTGTGTGTGTGTGAATGCAGCTAATACATATACAGTCAACAGTTATACAGTATATGCCCAGTATAGTTAGTACTAGTGACGGTTCATCGTAAAACTCACCACATATGTTCTGTGACACTCTTACTGTTGGTCAGCCCTCCAATCATTCTCTGTCGTGACAGCACCCTAATCACGTTCCCATCCACAACACCTGTCACCTGATCAATGGTACATCCAAACATCATCACCAAATAGCCTCTCACATAGTCTATTGAGCTAGACCCTCCTCCAACGTGACGAAGGAGGAGGGTCTAGCTCGATAGACTATCTCTCACATACCTCTCCAAAGGCTATTGATGCAATTGCTCCTGAAGTAGAAGACACACTTAATACAAGCATTCAAGCAATATTGTTGATTGAAAGATTTTCATCACAACATGCACGTTACTTAACACCACCTCACCAGCTGTGTATTGGCCCACGCCTGGAAGGCTCTTGGCCAGCTGGGCTGCTGTAGTTGGTATCACTCCATTCAACTCATTTACTACCTGTTGCCATGGATACCAGTACATGTTGCATTTATGGGGTATCTAATTGTGGAGTAAGTGAATAAAAAGTACCTTTTTAGCTCCCTCCCAAAGTCTCTGTCCTCTTGAGTAATACCCTAATCCTGCCCACATTGTATTCACTTCCTAGCAAACATGAATTGTCCAAACAATGCTGAGACAATGCCTTGTCCGTAGTAACATTGATTTGACCGACCTCCAATGTTGCAGCAGCTAAGGATTCGACTGTAGGCCATTTCTACAAACACACAACAACAGGCTAACTTCATTGTGATCCATCAAAACTTGAACTTCACACACTTACTTTCATCCACCGATTGTAGTAGTCAATGACAGTAGCCACTTGTGTCTGCATGCAATTAGTGGGAAGGATAAACTTGGGTTTGCAAAATTAGCAAACAAACCAGTATCAAAGACTGACAAGCTCCACATGTAGAATGGCACCATGGGAGTTATTACTGTACCTGTTGCAGCATCACTTCAGACACCCACACTCCATAAGCTCGTTTGTTGGAGTCTGTTTCACTTGATGCCTGACCAACAGAAACAAGCATCGGATCATCATGTAGCTAGTGATGAGTAGATGGGCTTGGAGTTTCACCATTTTACACTCGTTAGCGGGTTCATACCAGTATTCTCCAAGGAAGCTGTCTTCTTTTGGTGTCATACCACTCCAGCAGACTGTGTCTCAAGCTCTCCAGTTCTTCAATATCTGTGAACAAGTGCCCGCCACACGGACAACCCGCCATTGCATTGCTCAAATTTACCACGTGCGCCAGCTCCACCCAACAACTTGGTGCGCATTATATAGAAATTTTAGGCCAAAGTTCTTGTTGCAAGCTTCTCGTTGCATATCTCAGCCTAGGAAGGTCATATGAAGCTGGGACCTACACCATTGCAATCAGTGTGAAAAGAGCTTTAAAATATTATAATTTATTTAGAAAATTCGGGGGAAAAAATCATTTTTGTTCAATTAACCAAAAATCATATTTGGTCAAAATTTAAATCTGCTGATAAAACCATATCATTTGAAAGATCTCTTCGCACTGATCACAATGGTTCCAATCCCAGCTCAATAGGACCTTCCTAGACTGAGATACAGCGGCCCTGAATGTCATTTTGTGATACTCAAAGGAAATATCAAATGAACTAGTTTATGACTATTCCATGCATTGAGAGTGTTCTGTCAATGTTCCAAGCTATGCTCTCCTTTTCATTACACTTTAGCAACAACGTCCTACTCATAGCTAACACCAGTCTCTCAGGCTCCGGGTCACCTTTGAACTCTTCCACAGCACACGATCCAAACACTCTAATGATTGAGAAATCAAAACTTTAACCCTCTACCTGAAAGACACAATGACATCATAATGACGTCACAACTCACGTCCACATCAGCTCGCAAGCCATCAGCCCACAAACTTGGCTCACAAACAAAGGATCTCGTGTTCTTTCCCGACCCATTTGAGACTCGTAAGCACCGATGGCTTGATGGATCATGTGGTGCAGAGTGGACACAGTGTGGGTGTGTCCATGATAGCGATGGTGCAAGAGCTGGAAGAGAATGAATTGGAGGAAGAGACCGACATCATAGGCACGCAGACCAATACCAGAGAACTCCAAATCGACAATCTGGAGGTTGGAAAAAAGGATTCAAAATAAAAAAAGTTAAAAAGAGAAAAGTGGACAATTTATCATTAATACAACTGAGAATACTAGTATTATACTTCTTAGTGACTCACTTTAAATTCATTTCCTTTCACTAGGACATTATCGGGTGAAAAATCTCCGTGGCAGAAGCAGTCACTCTGTTGGAGGTACGACTCTTGCAGTCTGGTGACTTGAGACAGTATCTCAGGATCAGTTCTCCACGCTTCCACATCTCTGGACACTAGTGGGTTCACCTTGTTACTGGCATCAGAAGAATTGAAAGGCTTGACAAACAACAGATCTGCAAGCAACTTCTTCATAATCGTATTCCTACAAATAACACACCGTAATCTCTCTTTGAGAGCCAACAGTTTGACTAGCTAGCTTACGTGAACTTATCAGTCAGATCTTTCGTCTCTTCATCACTCATGTCCTGCAGCCATGTGGATTTATGAACGTAGCCAATGAACCTCATGGCTCTCTCTGCAGCTGGGAGACCATCGTCAACAGAACCACTGACAAGGAGAGATTGGAGCGGCTGAAACCCTTTCATATCCTCCATTAGTACTGCAAGAAAAAAATAATATAAATATAAATAGGGGAGTTCACATGTAGTAAGATTTTAATGCCTTAAGAAAACATGGCATACAGTTTATGACTGACTTGCTTTGTGCTCAGTGTCCAAGGCACACAGCCTGGGAACTGAGAGAGGTTGGATCTCCTCGAGTTTACTCAGAGCTGAGTACTCCAACAGTGCCTTGAGAGGATCAACAATCATCTCCTCACCAGACTCCTCCTTGATAAACTGTTACCGAGGCAGGGATTGTTCAAAAATAGGCACTGAGTATTTTTAAAGATACACTCCTGCAGTGGAATTTGCTAGGCACACTCACTTTGACTTCGTCTGGTGCAATCTTCACCACAATGCTAAACTCTGCTCCTGTTTGGCGACGTCCCATCACGACTGTTTCTTGTGAGACCTCTCTTGGAGGACAGGACAGTCTCACTCCAACACGATGCAGATGATTCATATCACCTCCAAAATCACCAGAATAACTGTCCACAATTGATGCCTTGCATACACTACAGACATAAATGGGATAGCTAATCAAAGCTTGAGCTTGTGATAAAGTTTAATACCTTGGATCATACTGATGGTCTAGTTTATGCCAGTTGTGGTAGGCAGTACATATCTCCTCTAGATGGAGGCTGGCAATCTCTTCAGACAGTGATTGTCCATCCATTGCGATGCAACAGCATGGAACCAGGAAGAGAAATGTTGAGTGCTATGAGTTGTTGCACAACCAACATGCAAGTGGTGCGCTTCAATTAGAAACCATTGTTTGCTGACTCAGCAGCTGCTCGGCTTTTCTGCAAATGTGCTGAGTCAGCAAACGTGCAGTCACGTGCATCTGCTCTGAGCCAGCTGCCCAACTCCTTGCTAAGAGAAAGGGACTAAAGCCACTCTTCATTCTCCACACCCCACACAGAGGAACTCGGAAGGACTCTCCACCAAGCTAGGGTGATGGAAGTGTCACGTGAAGGAACAGCAGCAGCAAGGTCCAGTGGTCCTAGAATACTCTTTGCGTTTGACTTTGACCACACACTAGTGGATGGCAACACTGATACGTGGATCATGTCCATATGCCCTGAACTGAAACTGAGAGAGCAACTGCGACACGTGAAGGCAGATCCTTACATGAACACGTACACCTTTGGAGAGACTTCCGGCCATCAACGCCAAGAGTTCCACTGTTGGACTGATCTTATGGATCACACTTTCTCTCTTATCAATGAAATTGGTCATAAAACCAAGGACGAAATTTTAACGCATATGGCTCGACTCAAACTATATGATCAGGCACTCAAAGCTGTACTGCACGTTCATAAGTTAGACAATACTGATTCTATTATCCTGTCCGATTCCAATACTATGTTTATTGATCATATAGTGAAGGAGTGTGGTGTCAGTCATGTGTTCAAAGACGTCTTCTCCAATCCAGCTCACTTTGAACCAAACGGGAGGTTGACAGTTCATCGTTTCCACAGCCACAGCTGTGAGAGGTGTGCCCTCACTCCCAACATGTGCAAGGGAACCATTCTCAGAGGCTACCTGGAGCAGCACTCCTACCACAAGGTGGTCTATGTAGGAGATGGGAGAAATGACTTCTGTCCAAGTGTCGGCTTGAGGGAACAAGATGTGGTGATTTGCAGAGAGGGATATGGTCTTGCAGGCAGACTGTCAACGCAAGCTAAAGCACAGTGTGCTGCAACTGTTCATGTTATCGACTTTGTGAAATCATTGGGAGACTTTATATGTACTCATTTTTAGTGAAGGTTTGATATAATAAAATTTCAAAAAAAAAAAAGCAGTGTAGGAATGGGCAGTGCATTAAAAAGTATTGGAACAAGGCAGGGTCTCAATTTCGGCACATGACTACTTCATTTTTATTCTTGATCTTTGATATGGATTTTCAGTGTTGTGTTGCGATGATCTGTATAATAGTACCGTAGCTTAATATTCATTGCATTGGTTCAAATTTCTCGCTAATCACTTGGCTACTAAAGCAATAGAGTAAACTATAACAGACAGGTATTTAAACTGGACTGCCGGCCAAGAGTTGGGCATAAAAATGAAGTAGTCATGTGCCGAAATTGAGACCCTGCCTTGTTCCAATACTTTTTAATGCACTGCCCATTCCTACACTGCTTATTTTTTTGAAATTTTTACTACTTGTTCATTCAATTTTTTCAATACTACAGTGTGGAGACTATTAGAGACTGGTTAGTCCGTACAAAAAGCTTGAGTAGCAGCTATACATGCACTACATTATGCTGGAAGAGGCTAATGCGCATGTGCATAGTAATGCCACGTGGATAGATGACCTTTGAACTCTACCTACAAAGATGGCTGCATTGTAGTACATGAATTTATACACTAAGTTTCAAAGCTTTCTAGTTTTTGTTTAGGCCTATTTATGATGAAGGCGAGTAGAGTAAGCGGTCAATCTTCGGACAGTCGCAACTTCGGACGCCTGTTGTAGCAAGTAGAGAGCAAGCAAGGTAGAGGTAACTGTACCACCAGGTTATCCTACACCTGCACTGTCAACAGTAATAAAAATCTTTCCCAACTGCAAACACCCACGCGATACACTCCAAAAACCGTACGTGTCCGTAAATCGCCAAATCTCGAACGGTTCGGCCAATCCTCGGACATTCGTCTCTACAAGAGAGGAACTAAAATTCCAAGCTGAAAGTAATCCACCACATTACACCTCAGTCTCTTGGTTACAAACCCACACCAGCGCAAGAGCTGTACCTCCAAGCGTTCTCAGTAAATTTAGCAAAAAAGGTAAGTGGTCGTCAAGTACAAAAGTCGGACCATTTGCAACAACAAAAATGATTGTATTACGAGTTCAGAAGTTTAAGTACAACTGGGATCTTTGATCCTCCAACAGGGCTTGTATACTTATGGCTAGGTGTATGATCCGCGTGGGGCAGCTGTGGATGATTGAGCTCTAGTCCTGACTCCCCTCCTAGCAGTAGCTCTTTCATTGTCACTCTCAGTCACACCCGGGGCATCAAGAGAGACAAGCTTCTCAGATAGACTCTTAGCAGCTGTCTTAGTCTCCTGTACATGTAGCCTCTTACTCTTCTGGTGGGTGGCAGTGTCTGTAATGAAGAGCATAACCCACAAAAGTCACACACACACACACACACACACTAGAAACTAAGACCATACATGAGCTGATGCCCATACTTGTCAACGTGTACACTCTCAAGAAATACCTTGTGCAGATGGCTGACTTGGGTTCTTGCTAGAAGGTGATAGAACTGGGATCTTTGATCCTCCAACATGGGCAGTTGCTGTACGATCAGCTGTGGATGATTGAGCTCG
>CAXIPT010000013.1:653923-665651 GCA_964030475.1 Tethya wilhelma
GTGTGTGTGTTTGTGTGTGTGTGTGTGTGTTTGCTGTCTGAATACCGTCTACTCACTACCTTATGAATAATGCTATTATTCTTTCTCTTAGTTTTACTTGTTATGCTCCCCGGCCTGTTAGCTTATTGCGCTCAACATTTTGTTGCTAAACCCTCAAGTCTGTTATGAGTTCCTAGTACACCAGGTCATATTTGAATTATCCAGATCTACAACCTAGACTTATACTGCTAGGTAACTACCACACCATCATTAAGTAGTGTTCGTTTGCGCAAGAACCCTTCCATGGCTGGAGGTTTCTGTATTAGTAATGACGAGCCCACAGCTCTGCTATCCAATGTACTGGCCTAGTTTGGATCCCTTAGTAGTTTGTCTCAGTTACTAGTGGCCGTGCAAGAAGGACTTGACACACTTCAGCCCCTTGAACCAAAATGAGTGTGAGATTGAGGAAGACATAGTCACGTTTGGTAACTGCGGTGATGTTGTCTGATTACTACTTTGATAAGCTCGAGATTTGGAGGATCATGCTGAATCAGTATTTAACTGTTTTCACTATTGATCTCGGGGCAGCTGCTTGATACTAATAACTCGGCTAGTTAATACTTTGTATGTATATTTGAGATAATAATAATAATATCACTTTACTAGTTACTCTAGTTGTGCCTAAGTATATAGCCATATATAGTCGACTTTGGCCTTGTCACTTTTAGTAAGGAAGCGTTAACTTTTATGCTAAGAGTTACTCCTATTGTGCTGATTTGCTTCTCTGATTCTAATGCTTACTGAGGCTTATAACGCGCGTGAACGCGGGGTTACCTTTGGTTGAGGTCATCACGTGAATGTCCCTATGACCAGGCCACGTGGCCATGCCATGGCGCCAGCTGGGCTCAAAAAACGCGGGAGATATATACCATCTATGTTTATGTACTTATCTTGATGTCTTGGACTCTCCTTTGAAGCCGGCTCCTGGTCTGCTATCGTACTGCTTCTGTTCTGGGTGTTCTATTCGTGTACTGCTCTTCTCCGCTGACCACTAACGCTTGTCATCGTCGCCGGGTTTGGTTTGCTCCCCTGGATCTTTGCTGTGGCCTTAGGCTTATCAAAAGCCTTCAGTCGGCGACTGTCCGATCCCGTCCGCCAGTCCCAGAGTGATACCTAGGCGAGGGGTCTCCGCCACTGGCCTAGCTTGTCGTATTTATGCTGCCAGTTGCAACAGCTAGGGAACTGGCAAGTTGAGAGAATGAGTAATTAGGTACACGTGATCTAATAGCGCATGCGCACCACTCCCACCACCAACCCCAACCCCAATCCAAGGAGGAGGGCTTGTGAGTTAACATCGTTTAACATACTGTTAAACTCCTATTATCGATTGAATCAATTTTTTTCCCCTTTTATTGTAGAAAAATAATTTTGAAACAAACGGCCTACCATAAAGCCCCAGCCCCAATGCAGCCTATTTCCGCGACCTCTGCTCATACATGCGACAAGAAGAACATGGGTACTAAAGAAATGCGGAAAATGGCTCAATATTTGGAGATTCGTTGGCACAAAATGCTATTGTGGAAGAATGACAGATAAGTTTATTATAATTCAATGATTATTCATCTATGATATTATTATAATAGTCGGCATATAGGTACTAGGCTGTTAGGTCACCAAATTTATGATCTCTTTGTCCTCCTTTCCAGTTAGTGTAGGAAAACTTAGACAGGGCTTGCCATCCTCAACTGATACAATTGTATCATAGTGTGTGTTCTGTGTGTAGTATAGTTCAACGTGGGATATGTGGGGTCTATTGACAAAAACTTCATCGACCACTCTCGGAAACATTATATCTTTGGCAGGGATGGGTTTGAAAACCCCCCAGATATACTCTCCATCTACTAATTGGCAGTAGTACACAGGTGTTTGGAAGAGTGATGCAGCCCCTATGATCTCCAACTGTGTCCCCCAAGCATTAGGTCGACCCATGTGTTGAATATGTTCTGGCATAGATGTGACGTTATCACTTGGCATGAAATATCGTGAGAACTGCTGTACATTTAGGTTTTCCATCCACACGATATTAGATCTCACAAGAAAGTGGTGGTCCTCAGTGTGAAGAAGTGCATAACACAGAGAGCGAAACAAACAATTCCCATCACCTGAAACCGTATGGAGTTTTCTTCCTATACCCTTAAGATAGTCTGTAATCAAGACTGGTTGTTTCACAGTATGCTTTGGTACTGTAGTAAGGCTAAGGTTTTTTGTAAAATCACTAGGAGTCTGACTGTTTTGTGACAATGCTGGACACCTTTTGTGTTCACAGGACTTCTTACGCTTCCCTGGTCCCCCAAATTTAGGTTTGTCTCTGCAGTACACGCATGTACCACAATCAGGACGGGTGCATGCTTCACAAGTGCCACATCTCTTTCTCTTCATACCTTAAAGGTTATTGAATCCATAATTATGATCATACATAGAGCATCACTGTACACGTATTGTGATATGTACAGTGTATATATACCGTTATCGCATGGCCTTACCGATCTTAGGTTTGTTGTTTCCTTGTGTTGTTGCTCTGTTCACTGTTTCTCCTCTTTCTGTGCTCTATATTGTGTTGTTTAGCATTATATTAGTTATAGTTACAGTATTATGTTCATGTACATGCACGTACCTCTTGAATATCTTCTGTGTTGGAAGTAGTGTCCATCGTTTGTTCTCTATGATCACTCANATATATAATATTATTACGGAATGTACGTATACATTTCTTAATTATTATTCAGACATGCGACCAATGAAGAGAGATCGCAAATCCTTCAAACCCTAAGGAGCAATGAACTGGATGTACGTAAGCAATGTAACACACCAATTTAGTCACACAACTTCACATGCAAACAATAACCAATCATTTCTATCCTACACAGGAAAACATTGAATCCTCAGTGAGTGATCAAACGATGGAGAACACAGAAGATATTCAAGAGGTACGTGCATGTACATGAACATAATACTGTAACTATAACTAATATAATGCTAAACAACACAATATAGAGCACAGACAGAGGAGAAACAGTGAACAGAGCAACAACACAAGGAAACAACAAACCTAAGATCGGTAAGGCCATGCGATAACGGTATATATACACTGTACATATCACAATATGTGTACAGTGATGCTCTATGTATGATCATAATTATGGATTCAATAACCTTTAAGGTATGAAGAGAAAGATGTGGCACTTGTGAAGCATGCACCCGTCCTGATTGTGGTACATGCGTGTACTGCAGAGACAAACCTAAATTTGGGGGACCAGGGAAGCATAAGAAGTCCTGTAGGTGTCCAGCATTGTCACAAAACAGTCAGACTCCTAGTGATTTTACAAAAAGCCTTAGCCTTACTACAGCACCAAAGCATACTGTGAAACAACCAGTCTTGATTACAGACTATCTTAAGGGTATAGGAAGAAAACTCCATATGGTTTCAGGTGATGGGAATTTTTTGTTTCGCTCTCTGTGTTATGCACTTCTTCACACTGAGGACCATCACTTTCTTGTGAGATCTAATATCGTGTGGATGGAAAACCTAAATGTACAGCAGTTCTCACGATATTTCATGCCAAGTGATAACGTCACATCTATGCCAGAAAATATTCAACACATGGGTCGACCAAATGCTTGGGGGACACAGTTGGAGATCATAGGGGCTGCATCACTCTTCCAAACACCTGTGTACTACTGCCAATTAGTAGATGGAGAGTATATCTGGGGGGTTTTCAAACCCATCCCTGCCAAAGATATAATGTTTCCGAGAGTGGTCGATGAAGTTTTTGTCAATAGACCCCACATATCCCACACAGAACACACACTATGATACAATTGTATCAGTTGAGGATGGCAAGCCCTGTCTAAGTTTTCCTACACTAACTGGAAAGGAGGACAAAGAGATCATAAATCTGGTGACCTAACAGCCTAGTACCTATATGCCGACTATAATATCATAGATGAATAATCATTGAATTATAATAAACTTATCTGTCATTCTTCCACAACAGCATTTTGTGCCAACGAATCTCCAAATATTGAGCCATTTTCCGCATTTCTTTAGTACCTCTGTTCTTCTTGTCGCATGTATGAGTAGAGGTCGCGGAAATAGGCTGCATTGGGGCTGGGGCTTTACTCGGTTGCAAGGTCAAAGGTCGCGTGTCAACTCTGTGCATAACGGGATTCTAAATTCGTAAACTATGGGCGGTCCGTATACTCTCCGTATCCTAATTAGATCATGTACAGTACATGCTGAATATTACCACAAACAGCCACGTGGCCAGTTTAGTGAGAAGCGAGTAGCTAGGAAAGAAGACCCAGGAGAAGGCTACTGGACTCGTGGAGGTAAGTGCTTGCTTGTAAAGTGCTAGATTTTAGTTCTAGGAACTAAGATAAGCCTCAGAATAACCTGTATGCGATCGCGTACAGGGTGAGGCAACACCCACGCTGCTCTATGTGGGCGCTTGAATTAGGCAAGCATATCAGAAGCTTTAGCTGATCTCTCTGTGCATGTGCTGTACCAAAATTCTGTGAACAAAAGCCTATAAAGCAGAACTAACACTGAACAATAATTCATTTTTAACAGCAGCTGCCTATCTCATTAATATTTGCTACGGTCTGTTGCACAGCATAGCAACTGTTCTCCGTGTTAGCAACTTAATAGAAAAGAACTAGGCTGGTATTACCATCTATATCTCTGCAACTGAAGCAGCTCCACCCCTCAAATTTTGCGTGGAGCATGCTGAAATGTATCCGTGCAGTAAAAAAAAATTCGCGCAAAAACGCGAATTAAACTAAAACCGCATTTTACTCGAAAAACAATAATTTCCCAAACGTCAGGTTTTCGCTTGACAGGTCACATATACTCCATTGCCATTTTCCTCATCCAACCGCCAAATCTCCCTATTATATAGTCACAGGGCGTTGGTAGGTGTCTAGTTCAGTTATATATTAATCTAGGCTGTTTCTGGAACGATACTGTTAATCAGCTTGAATATTATATAGCTTTTACAATGTACTGGTATACCATCAGTAAAAGTGAAGCATCTCAACACTGCACGGAGGCAGTAGCTATCTAGCAAAATTTCTAATAATTCTCAGTACCGTAATACTGGGTACACAGGAATGGCACGGATGGCCCATTAGCGCAATACAAATATTCACCCAAAAAACTCTGCAAAAACTGAGTGCTTAGCACTAAAAGGCTTCTTAAGCTACTATTTTGCTCTTTCTCTTTCTAATGAGCCCAAAAATATGGCCTAAAACCATCGCTAAAGTAATAAAGACAAACATGCTAAACCTCCAATTTTTTCCATCTTCTTCTTCTTCTTCTATCTTGGCTCAACTTTTCTCAGAGACTACTCATATTCAGAAGCTGATTCTTGAACGAACGAACTTGGTCTTCCGGGACAGTCGCTTTTGCCATCGGTTTTTAACGCCTCTCATTGAGTAGCTAGATACAAGGCGAAAAGCACCTCCTCCATATGGCCGCCATTAATTTCTACACTCATGCATAATTGATTAGCGTCGAATTGACGACCGTTTCCACACACAAAAGTGTGTGTTATTTGGAATTAAATGCACTGAAGTTTAATGCCTGGAACTGTTTTGTGATCACCCGAACCATGCCAATAATCCGTGTCATAATAATATTGGAAAAGGTGGTTGGCAACCGTATAAAATACTATTGTACAAGGGAGTTATGACTGCGTCATGATGTATGTACTCTAGTCTATACACTATGATGGATAGCCAAGAGCACCAGGGCAAATAGCCTCCCTGCAGCCACGCTAAACCTTTTAGATTTAACTCAGAGCAGAAAAAAGTACTACAAGATTACTGGGATAATGGTATGAGCTCGTGCTCAATAGAGCACTCTGTTCAGATAGAAAAATGCTCATGTGGAGCAAGTAAAAGTAAGCCTATTTCCAACTCTTTCAATGTTTATAAGAACTGAACCGTCATGAATCTTTGTCATCAACACTATAAGTTTTAAGAATTCAAGTTCTAATGGCAATATAAACCATGGACATTAATTTTTAATACTGCCATGGATTAAATCTATAATAGACTATCGGATCTGGTGCCCAGACCCCATTCTCAATAGGAATGGTTCTGGGCACCGAACCAAGTCAGTAGTCAGTAGCCCAGCACCTGGCTAGAACAACATGGAAAAGACAGTCTGAGATAGCAACACTGACTCCTGGCTAAACGCTTTAGTGTTCTAGGCAAATCTCGCCCTATATATATAGCAGGTGCAATTATGTACAAGTAAAAAAAAACATTGGAAATGTAATGATGAGACACAGGAATGGCTAAATCGTAAAAAGAACACAAACAAGATGGAATGGCTGTCGAGGGTGTGTGCAGAATTCTTCCTGTATGGGCTGCATTTAACAATCTCCTTATTGAGTCTCTCATTTTGCCCACAGGACAGAGCCAGCGGAACTGGTTCGGCTGGTCCGGCAAAAACCGGACCACTATTTTACGTGAAATCGGTAATGGTCGCTAACATTGACTGGTAATGATCGTCAACGGTAGAAATGAGTGGTGCATTCGAATTTCATTTTTACTTTAAAAATAATTATCATCATCATTGGTAATCCACGTGTACGCATGTGCGAATCAGTTTGTTAGCTCTTTAGCATGTCTCTGTCAAAGTTTCCATCATTTCAATGTCCAACTGTTGGTGAATCCCCAAATCAACCAAAAAACATCACATTTCCTAAGTTGTCATTCGGAAAAACGAAAATTGTTCAAAGAGCATTCAATCCTAGCTGGTTTAACAAATGGACCTGGTTACATTGGGACCAAGCATCTGAACGGGCATTTTGCTACACATGTGTATCAGCTTACAAACAAAAGAAGCTGAGATCTTCCAATGCCGATGCTGCATTCATCTCTAGAGGCTTTCAAGACTGGAAAGATGCTACAGTTGGTTTTCGGAACCATGAAAGTTCTTCTTGCCATAAAGAAGCAGTAGAGAGTTTGGTTACTATTCCATCAACAAATAAAGATGTAGCTGTGTGTCTGTCAAGTTCTGTTGCTGAAGAGCGAAGAGTAAATCGAGAGTGCTTCTTGAAGATAATAACCACTTTACTCTTTCTTGCTCGTCAAGGCTTGCCATTGAGGGGTGATGGAAAGGGCGAGTTAGATGGGAATTTCACTCAGTTGTTGCAGTTGCGGGCACAAGATGACAGCACAGGGCATTTTGCTGATTGGCTCAAGCGGAAGAGTAGTAAGTACACCAGCCGAATGAAATATTGGGATTGATGGCTCTACAACTACTCCGACAGATCGCTGAAAATCTGCAGTCATCAAAATACACCATCATGGTCGATAAAACTACAGACATCAGCACTAAGGAGCAGGTAGTAATTGTTTTTAGATGGGTGGATGACAAGCTTGAAGCCCAAGAAGAGTTTGTTGGTCTCTACAGTACTGATTCTATTGCTGCTGATCCATTAGTAGCAATAATCAAGGATGTCCTTCTTCGGCTGAACTTAAAACTTGAGAATTGTAGAGGTCAGTGCTATGATGGAGCGAGCAACATGAAAGGCTGTCGTTCAGGTGTAGCAACTCAGATTCAAGCCATCGAAGCTAGAGCAATATACACACATTGCTATGGCCATGCACTCAACCTTGCATGCCAAGACACCATCAGGGATGTTAAAGTAGTTAAGGATGCACTGGATACCACTTTTGAGATCTCCAAGCTACTCAAGTACTCTTCGAAGAGAAATGCAGCATTTTTGAAGGTAAAGGAAGACATTGCTCCTTCAGACCCTGGCTTTTGCACACTATGTCCTACGAGATGGACTATACGAGCAGATTCCTTAGCTAGCGTGAGAAAGAATTATTCTGTCTTACAGAGGAATATGGAGATCTTTGCAGAAATGGCTGCTCGAGATATGGAAATGTCTGCTCGAGTGAATGATGTTGCTGCTCAGTTGCCAAAGTTTAATTTCCTCTTTGGAGTCATGCTTGGAGAGAAAGTGCTACATCTTGCTGATAATCTTAGTCGGACACTTCAAAACAAGACGTTGTCTGCAGCTGAGGGACAACAAGCTGCTAGCCTCACTTGTGACACGTTACTATCCCTGCGGACTGACTCTAAATTTCATGAGTTCTGGGTTAAAGTCAACGAGAAAGTTGATGTTGATGAGCCAGCTCTTCCTCGTAAACGCAGAGCTCCAGTTCGATTTGAAGATGGTACTGGAGAATCCTATCATCCTCCAACAGTTGAAGACCACTATCGCCAGATTTACTTTGAAGTGATTGATCACATTGTGTCTTCTATCAAGGAACGCTTCGATCAACCAGGTTACAAGGTATACAGTGATTTGGAGAAGTTGCTTATCAATGCTTCCTCAGGACGTGACTACTCAACAGAAATGGATGCAATTTCTCAACAATATGATGGTGACTTTGACTTCTCACTTCTAGATACTCAACTCCAGTTTTTGAAGACAAAGTTCAGCTCTGAGCAGAATGAGACTGTGACCAGTACAGATTCTGGTTCTGATAGTGACACTGGATCCACTGTTTCTATCTCAGATGTAAAAAATTTTGTTGTCAGCCTTGGAGACTCATCATCTTTGCTATCAGAAGTTGTAAAACTTCTTAAGCTGATCCTTGTAATGCCTGCAACAAATGCCACGAGCGAGAGGTCCTTCTCAGCATTAAAAAGGGTGAAGACGTACCTTCGAGGAACGATGAAACAGAGCCGCCTTAACCACCTTATGATTCTCCACGTATTTAAGGAACTTGCTGACAAGCTCGATCTCGTTTCTTGTGCAAATGACTTTGTTGCTGCCAATGAACACAGATCCAGTGTCTTTGGAAGTTTTTCATCTGTTTAAAATTAACCGTCTAACTTTTAGCCAAATTATCTGTACTATTAGGATACGTCATATGATACTCACATGACTCTTTTGTTTAGTGCGCGCGCGCGCCTCATGCACATTGATAATAGCGAGGAGAGTCGATCAACAGCAAATGCTCGAAAGTGCCCAAGTTATCGTACGATTGACCAGCAGTTTATTTGTCTCAAAAATGTACCAGAATCGATCTCAGAGCACCTAGATTTGCAAAATTTTCTGGGGGGGCATGCCCCCAAACCCCCCTAGCAAGCACGTTCCTTTGGAACGTGCATCCTATGGGGGCTTCGCCCCCGGCAAACCTAGCGCCGGACCACTGTTAGAGAGCTTCCGCCGGCTCTGCAGGAAGAATTCCTTACACACTCTCGAAAGCCATTCCATCTTGTTTGCGTTCTTTTTACGATTTAGCCATTCCTGTGTCTCATCATTACATTTCCAATGTTTTTTTTTACTTGTTTGTTCTCATTTTTCCATATTTCTACAAATTACATTTCAGTTGGTGTGTGTAGCTAGCTACTGAGCTAGTAGTCTGGCAAGCCAGACTCACTGAGCCAGCGGCGGGCTGCTGAGCTGGTACTTGAAGTCACAACTTGTTGTGTAGCCTGCTTGATACATACTGAAGTGAAACACACATCTCAGTCATTTGGAGGCAGGAGCTGTATCATAAGATTTACTTGTCTTTCTATATGTTATGATAGTCGAAGTCCTGATTCATCTCTTAAGAAGAGCAACCAGGTACCGTAGTTTGAGATATTTTCGCGTTGAAAATATTCCGTACGTTAAAATTTCGCGTGTTTAATTTTCGTACATGCGTAGCGCCCGCGTTAATATTGGTAATTGGTCGTCAAAATTTCGAGTGTTTAATTTTCGCACACGGCGACGCATACGAAAATTTCCCCAATGCGAATATTAGTCAAATTACGGTATCACAAAATAGTTCCAGGCAACTTCAGTGCATTTAATTCCAAATAACGCACACTTTTGTGTGTGGAAAGGGTCGTCAAATCGAATCTTCTAGAAGCTAATGAATTATTCATGATGTAGAAATTAATGGCGGCCATATGGAGGAGGCACTTTTCGCCTTGTATCTAGCTACTCAATGAGAGGCGCTAAAAACCGATGGCAAAAGCGACTGTACCGGAAGAAACCAAGTTTGTTCGTTCAAGAATCAGCTTCTAAAAGTGAATAGTCTCAGAGAAAAGTTGAGCCAAGATAGAAAAAGAAGAAGAAGAAGAATAAGAAGAAGATGGAGAAAATTGGAGGTTTGGCATATTTGTGTTTGTTACTTTAGAGATGTTTTTAGGCCATGTTTTTGGGCTCATTAGAAAGAGAAAGAGCTAAATAGTAGCTTTAGAAGCCTTTTAGTGCTAAGCGCTCAGTTTTTGTAGAGTTATTCGCGTGAATATTTATATTGCGCTAATTGGCCATCCGTGCCATTCCTGTGTACCCAGTACTACCGTACTGGGAAAAATGACACACTTCCATATAGCAAATATGTACAGAGCAGTATGGAGAAATGAGCAGCTGTCATTTACTTCCGTATGGCAAAAATAATTATTTCCAGTATCACTTCAAAATACTTCCGGTTTTGATGACGTTGATTGCACCTGCTCTATAGCTAATTATAGCAATGGCCATCATGGTAGGACTGATGGCTCAAAGCTATAGGTTATTAGAACTTATTACCAGCTAGAGTGAGGGTGAGGGCTGGAATGGGGCTAACTTCAAATGGTCTAGCAAGACATTGCACAATTTGACTCTAGTTCATCTTTGTTGTCACCATGAATAGACTTTCTAATGTTACTAGGTATTAAATTGTTTTCCAAGATCACCACTACGTACTATATAAAGGGTATGGTCACACCATAATTATAACAATTTTGAACAACTTGATTGTGATACGTTATTTGAGATGATTTGTTGATTAAAGTTATACAGCCTTTAACTGTTATCAGCTGACCTGTGACTTGTATCACAGATTCTAGACCTCTATTCAGATTAACCGACCATCAGACCGTCAGTACATAATGGTGGTATGCATACCATGCAATTCTGATCAGCTATGGAAAAGTAAAAAAATTGAAATGGTTACAGAGTATCATCAGCATGGAGTGTTTCTACTGACATTCATTATCACAGACTACATTGGATCAACGCAGAAATGAAATGGCAGAAAAAGTGTAACAACCAATCAAGCCAAGAAACTATCAATGATACATCTTCTTAAGTCAGTTAATTGATGTTTACAGTAATGAATTTTTTTGTGTTTCACGTATTATTTTAATTGACCCCTATTTAGATGATCAAGATTTCGAAATGCAAAAAAAAGAACATCGTTTCAAGTTTTCTGTCACGAGTCATCAAGCTCTCTAACTGCAGGTAATGTAACATAAGGTGTGTGTGTAATGTAAGGTAACTGCAGGTAACGTAAGGTAATGTGATGTGGCAACTGAGAGTCTTTCTTTTACATCTAGAACTATACATGATTATAGAACATTGTGATATTGGTTACCACTTTATAATGGTTCACCTCCTTGTAAACGTATGACTCTTGATAATTTTTGTTTGTCTAATAGATACTAAATCACACCCCTAAAATAACGATAAACTGCAACGTGCATGTACATGCTGTTGATACATACATATTAAGAGTTTTATAATATACTCCATCATGGTGTGTCGTATTGGATTGTTTTCAGACAGAATCTATGGGAGCAAATCAAACACTAAGATCAAATGTTTGTGTGTGTGTGTGCATGTGTGTGTGTG
Source organism: Tethya wilhelma (assembly GCA_964030475.1). Taxonomy (NCBI): domain Eukaryota; kingdom Metazoa; phylum Porifera; class Demospongiae; order Tethyida; family Tethyidae; genus Tethya; species Tethya wilhelma. The sequence goes on from CAXIPT010000013.1 coordinate 665,596, forward strand.
TGTGTGTGTGTGTGTGTGTGTGCGTGTGTGTGTGTGTGTGTGTGTGTGTGTGTGAA
>CAXIPT010000013.1:665785-716765 GCA_964030475.1 Tethya wilhelma
TGTGTGTGTGTGTGTGTGTGTGTGTGTGTGTGTGTGTGTGTGTGTGTGTGTGTGTGTGTGTGTGTGTGTGTGTGTGTGTGTGTGTGTGACATTGTGAAGTGCACATGTGGGGATAGGAAAGAGTTTGGTCAGCCATCAAATAATAATTATTAATACAAGTTAAAAAAAACATTGGAAATGCATAGGAATTGTTAAATCATAAAAAGAAAGCAAACAAGATGGAATGGCTGTTTGAGTGTGTGCAGAATTCTTCCTGTGTGGGCTGCATGTATTACTGTGATTCTCTTTACATGTTGAGTCCCTCATGTTGCCTATAGGAATAATTCTTTACACACTCAAACAGCAATTCCATCTTGTTTGCTTTCTCTTTACGATTTAACCATTCCTATGTCTCAATACATTTCCAATGTTTTTTTTAACTTGTTTGTTCTCATTTTTTCATAATTAATTTATAGCTTATATAATTTTTGCTATCAGCATGAAAGCAGCGTCTCAGGAGGCTGGAGCTGTTTCTTAGATTCTAACAAGTTTATTGGCTTTTCTCATCTTCTTATAGTCACAACTATATATAAGTGTAACAATTGAAGTATTCACCTGGTAAATATTGAAGACTGAAATGTTGCAGAGAGTTCAGCACAACTAGAAATCTTCAGTTAAAAGCAGGAAGTAGCGAATACTCAAATTCCAAATAACGCACACTTATCTATCTGGAAAAGGGTCGTCATTTTGACTTTTCAAGTAGCTTATGAATTATGCATGAGTGTAGAAATTAATGGCTGCCATAATTATGGAGAAGGCGCTTTTCACCTTGTATCTAGCGACTCAATGAGAGACATGAAAAAACGATGCCAAAAGGACCTGAAGACAAAGAAACCAAGTCTATTCGTTCAAGAATCAACTTCGGAAAGTGAGTGCTTTTTGAGAAAAGTTGTATCAAGATAGAAGAAGAAGATGGAGAAACTTGGAGGTTTGGCATATTTTAGTTGGGTACCTTAGCGATGGTTTTAGGCCATGTTTTTGGGCTTGTTAGAAAGAGAATGAGCTAAGAAGTAGCTTTAGAAGCCTTTTAGTGTCAAGCGCTCATTTTTTGCAGAGTTACTAGCGTGAATATTTGTATTGCGCTAATGGGCCATCCGTGCCATTCCTATGCTACCATACTGGGAATACATTATACAGAAGGATGTTCTAAAATGCCAATTTTTGGTCAAATGTGGTCCTCACTTTCTGTTAGCAGATGCGCTAGTTTTGTGCAAATCTGACAGATTGCCACAGACTTTAATAGTTTGAATCAGAGAGAGAAAGAAATATCTTCAATTTCATTTTGCATCATGTTATCATTTACAAAGAGTGTGTTGATTAATGGTACGGTGATAGGTAGTTCACTGCACAACAGAGCCTTCTCTACGTGTGACTCTTTTTCTTTTTGTGAGTTTGTCCAACATGCTACAATAAGACTCTTAGCTACATCACTTATTCGCTGAAGTCTGTAAAAAATGTACTCAGCCCTACCTATTCCAGTTGACAGCACTTCCAAATCATGGTGAGGAAGAGTACAGTTTGTGTCAATTATATTGACAACTGCTATATACATTTGATATTCAGATGGATCGACATTACATTGTACAGTGTGATGTTCACTGCTGCTACTGCACAAAATGTTGCACATGGGTCGTTCCGTGTGGAATCAACACAAAAAAATGACGCATGTCCTCTGATTTTATCCAAAGTTGGTATGCACATAGTATATCATGAGATATAAAACCACAACAATTTTTAGGTTCCAAAGTTGTATGGCTTCCGAGTTATGACAGGTCGAATTTTTGATATTTTTGCAATTTTTCACTGACTCTATGGTACAAAATATACTTTATCTTCAACTAGAAAAAAGATATTAGGAAACCAACTAGATTTCCTCATAGCACTTGAAACAAGCTTTGAAATGATATGTTACAAGTATGTATTTGATCAACTAAGGTCAAAGGTTACAGTAACATTTTGATTAAGTTTGTTTTTCTTCCTGTCGGGATGCGTCAATTTTCTTAATTTTTTGTCAATTTGTTCTTTAGTCACTCCTTAATACGTAGACAAAATTCTATCTTGGGCCGATAATGGGCTCCAGTGAAACATAGCAATTTACTGGTTTAGGTCCTGAAAATTGGCTGAAAAAGCACATAGTTCAAATAAATCAGTGACCTAAGCAAGTAAATTGCCACTTTTTACTGGAACCCATTATCGACCCAAGATATAATCTTATTTATGCATTAAGGAATGAATAAACAGCACTTTGACAAAAATTAAAATTTGACAAGGTAAAAGGTTATGGCAACTTTAGGATTAAGTTTGTTTTACTTCCCGTCAGGATCGGTCAATTTTCCTAATTTTTTGTTTAAGGGTTGTTTAGTCATTCCTTAATGCGTAGATAAAATTTTATTTTGAGCCGATAATGGGTTCAAGTAAAATGTGGCAATTTACTTGCTTAGGTCACTGAATACGTGCTTATTAACCGATTATACGCTGAATTCTTTTGAAGTGAATGACGTCATACGGCGAAATTAAAATTTTAAATTTTTAGTAGCTACGCCTTCCTTTTGTTTTTCTTCTAAAGTAAAGATTAGGCAAACCTTTTTATATGATGCAGCTAAGCAACAATCAAGCTTACTATACTCCAGGTCTTGTTGCTTAGTGAAGCTTTTGCTGGTAAAAAAAGCCTAACATACGGGAGGGTCAAATACGCTAGGATATAGCCGCGCGTATAAAGCTTTTTTTCCAGCTAGCCAGCAACGCTTACAAAAGCGATGCTATGGCTATATAGCCTAACTATCCCTGCACCTACGTAGCAAGTTTCAAGCTTATCCTCTGAAGTGTTGTAGAAAAAACGTCGATCTAAAGTCGCCTATCGTGATCGCGAAGATCGTGACCGTTAGTCGCTCAACGACGAGTAGCGCCACGCCTTACTAGCAGTTCTAAGTCTGACTTGATATTTTAGTAGAGTAGTCCCTTACCTATTCGTATATAAAGTTTAAAGTTCAGGGCTAATTGCTTAGCTTGCAAAATAGTCGCTAGTGCAGCCTTGACGCGATTTTGCGTCAACCGCGGTTTGAAACACCCACGCGGATGACGCGATTTAGCGTCAACCGCAGGTAATCGGTTAAGCCAATTTTCAGAACTTGGACTAGTAAATTGCTACTTTTCACTGGAGCGCATTATCGGCCCAAGATAAAATTTTGTCTATGTATTAAGGAGTGATTAAAGAACACGTTAACAAAAAATTAAGAAAATTGACGCATCCCGACAGGAAGAAAAACAAACTTAATCAAAACGTTACTGACGTTGACCTTTGACCTTAGTTGATCAAATACATACTTGTAATACATCAATTCAAAGCTAGTTTCAAGTGCTATTAGGAAATCTAGTTGGTTTCCTCATATCTTTCTCCTAGTTTAAGATAGAGAATATTTTGTACCATAGAGTCAGTAAAAAATTGCAAAAATATCGAAAATTTAACCTGTTATAACTCAGAAGCCATACAACATTGGAACCTAAAATTTGTTGTGATTTTACATCTCATGATATACTATGTGTACACCAAGTTTGAATAAAATTTGAAGATATGCGTCATTTTTTTGCTTGATTCCACATGGAATACACAGTCAATAGGTTGAGTTACATAAGTGTGATCCAAGTTCCAAAATGGAGAGTTCATGTTGAACACATTATCTATTGTTGTTTCGTCTGTAGGGTCACCAAAGCATTTGCTCTTATATTCAGCTAAGAGACTCTTGGCTTTTGAGGTGCACTTAGCAATCGACTTTGAGATCTTCTGAGCTTGCTTTTGACCACCTAACATGAAAACAATACAATAGTGTCCACAACCTGAAGAATGTATGAAATAATATTGTGCACAAACCTGCATGATGACGTAGTGTGTTAAGGTAGAAAACACGTTGCCTTGCAACACCTAGCAATTTCCCTTTTGTCAATTGCTTCTCACTCACATTAATAGTTTTAAGAACATCCAAATATTCTGCTGAAGTTGACTGCCACCTAGGATCTATATGGTGCTGATTTTCAGTAGTTTTTAAGTCTGACTCAAACCTATGTATAGTCACTACCATAATATGCAATTGTAGTCATATGCATGCAGTATGTGTATATACCTCTGAAGTTTGGCTACAGTCTCCACAATGAACTCAGGTGTCAGAGTACCACCACCCTTGATAAAGTCCACCCATGACTCCCTGTATAATTTGCAATAACTAATATCAAAATACCACCGCATACAAAACAGATACAACCTACTGAAGTTTAAACCAGCCCTGCAGATTCTGTACATACTTCAGCTTCCAATTTTCAGCATGACGTGCAAAAGCTGTAGAAATCATAATTTCAAATAAACACTGGCTATAGCAAACAATAGCAAGTTACTACATGTATTATGATTGACCTGGTTTGTGAGCAATAGAATCAAGTCTCTTGATTTCTTCATCTCTAAACTCAGACATTTTCTTCTCCATTTGTTCAACAGTAATCCCAACAGATTTGCAAATGTTTTCAGATTCCTTGGTAAGTTTTACTCTCGTATCAAATGCTTTCTTCATACGTTCAACAATGCTAGTTTCTGGTCAAGTTGATACAACAGAAACAATGAACTATCCAAAACTATACTATTATAATAATTATAGTAAACAATTTCATGTACACAACTTACCCATCTTTGAATTCTTTTGCTTTGCATAATGGTGCAAAGCATCAGACAAAGTATCAATTCTATTAGCTGCATTCATTTCCTTTGTCATGTGGCAGAATTTGCCCAAAAACGACCACAGTCTCTCTAGATTTTCACCATCACTCAATCCAAAGCTAATTCTATGCCGCGGACTGTAGAAGTATTGGCAGTGTGAATTGTGAGCATAAGCATGGAAAACAGATACAGCAACATTGTAGGTTGAAGAGAGTGTGTTGAAATGTTCTGGATATCTCTATAATAAAAACAATACAAATAAGTGTTACAGTAATCGAACAGAATAAATTTCAGTGATGAAATAATACCTTCCAATGGCTCACAATCTTACATCCAACATCATAGAGAAGATTCACATTGTTAGGAACTCGACCCTCCTCAATAAGTTTTGACAGTATGTAGTCAGCATATGCTAGCCTATTATATCAAAAAAAAGTTCACCATGACTGGTAAAATTTCTTAAACATTAACATACTTCTCTCCTTGTTTCATACTTAACATCTTGAGAGGTACATCGTGGCGACAGGTTGCACCAAAAACTCCTGTTTCATCCAAGGCTTGATACCTGGTTTTAGACCGTAGCACATCTCCTGCTTTGAATTCATGGCACTGCCACTATAATTATGGTACATTTAAGTAAGGCTATTTAAGCATACATAATTATGTATAATACCGTGTCTGATTCTAGATCTCTGTGCGATGTAACAAGTTGTGAGGAGGATTTTCCAATATATTGATCTACATCTGACTGATCAGCAAACACCTGGTAGCTAGTGAGAGGTCTCTTGTAGCTTGTTTTTTCACCTGCCTTTTTACGACGGCACAGTCGAAAATTGCCATCCAATGAGATGAAACAAGTACTGCAATCATCCTACAAAATGATCAAGTACTAAAGTGTGTACACACAATCATAATAATTGCATGAACTCACCTTTGAACAAGCAGGACACTCCAGAGACTGCTGACAACCACTGAGCTTGTCTTGATTGGCACTAACCATGCTCTTGAAACATCTGTAGATATGCATTGTTTTGATATCATTTGTATTTTGGAATTCAACTTTACCTATATTGTGGGAATGATATTAGAAGTTGTTGGTAGGTCCGCTTATGTTCTTTACCCTGCATGCATGGATAGCATTAATTTCATAATTTCATATAGTACATGAACAAGCATGCACAATTTATATATATGCGTATATATTCAACTGCAAGGATGCACACTTACCAACTTTATCATTGCAAGGTACCAGAGCATATTACAAACATGATGAAGAGAGACCTGGTATTCCATCATAGCGGCATGGACAACATCAAGCAAATCCATGTGAAAACCAATTTTGGGAAAATTTGGTGTTGTAGGCCAAACGCGAAGATCAACCATTCTCTCCATTATACTCTTACATTTACAGAAACAGATTCTGATCCCACGGTGGTAACCTGTGCATATTACTAAAATTATGACAGGCACCCACATGAAGTCCATCTTTTAGTACATACCTTTCATGGTAACAATGGTGATGTTTTCTTTGTACTCAGTCGAACAAGAATGGTTAAGGGGAATTTCAATATTTGACAGCATTACAGGCAAATATTGGCCATTTATCCATTGTTCTGGAACGTGATAGAAACAGCATGTGCTATGATGTGTGATGCAACAACCTTCACAGTAATGGATTGATGGGCCACAATCTGTACACTGATACTGTGCCTTCTCAGAGCAAAATGAACACTCCGAAATCCCTCCAAATATTGGCTGTAACAGATACTTATTACGAAGAGTGCTCATCACATTATCCCACGCTTCATCCTGCTTCTTACGTTGCTGTGAATATGATCTCTTCCGTCTCTTTGAGAACCTACGTGCACATGTATATTATGTATATCCCTTATGTAGTATAAATCAGTGCAACGGCCTATACTGTACCTTTCTTCCAGATCACTATTATCACTAGGATTCATCTCGTCACATGGTTCATCATTATCATAATCATCAGAGACCAGCATCATCCTGAGAATCATCTAGAAGCATGTCTTGAGGAGTCTGGACAGGAGTTGGACCCTGGAGGCTGAACCGCCCATCACCTCTATTCTTAATCACTGTTCCTCTTATCTTACTCTTCATAAAGTTCCTAGGTTTTCTTGGCTTTGCTCCATGGCTAGAAATTGTAGTACTAACAGTGACATGCAGCTGTGCTACATAAAAAGTACAAGCCTAATTTGCATCTCATTAATATGCAAAATTTTGTATTGTAGCAATGGCAGAGCAAGCAAAACTTCACTAACTTTAGCTCCGTTTGGCGGAGCGAGTGCCAGAGTTCAAGGTCCATTGATTGAGGAAGTCTTGAGTTCAACTCTTCCTGTTTAATAATTTAGGGCGCAAATTTGCAAAACTAGTGAAAAATCGAAATGCTGGATAAAAAGATATAGGTACTTCCTGTTCTAAAGTACAGAAGCAATACTGTGCGATCGCGTTTTTGATATGCTCGACATTTGGCCATTTGGCGGAGAAACCGCCAGCCTGCTGGACTTGAAAAGCTTGCTGTAAGTTACCCAAAAGGTTGAATTAACAGTATTTAGGGCGCAAATTTTTCTAGAGTGTCTTGTTAGCTTGCAATCTGAAGACTAAAATGCGTTCAGTATCACTTTTAGTACTTAGCTACTGAGCAGCTGCCTGATGCATGTAGGCTCATCAATAATTCATATGTCACTACATTTCTAGCCATGCGGTACCGGTGTGCCATGGTGTGGACTCGGCTGAGATCGAAGCTAACTAGGAGCAAGTGTACACGCATGTCGTGACGCAGTCATAACTCCCTTGTACAATAATATTTTATACGGTTGCCAACCACCTTTTCCAATATTACAAGTAGTAAAAATTTTATAAAAATAACAGTGTAGGAATGGGCAGTGCTGTAAAAAGCAAGGAAACAAGCCAAGACTCTGAATTTCGGCACATGACTACTTCATTTTCAGTCTTCATCATGTCATAGTATACAGGGTCCTGTGTCTACCTATTGTAAATTAAATGAAGGCTTTGGCACAAAAAATGAAGTAGTCATGTGCCGAAATTCAGAGTCTTGGCTTGTTTCCTTGCTTTTTACAGCACTGCCCATTCCTACACTGTTATTTTTATAAAATTTTTACTACNGATCTCTTCCGTCTCTTTGAGAACCTACATGCACATGTATATTATGTATATCCCTTACGTAGTACAAATCAGTGCAACGGCCTATACTGTACCTTTCTTCCAGATCACTATTATCACTAAGATTCATCTCGTCACATGGTTCATCATTATCATAATCATCATAGAGACCAGCATCATCCTGAGAATCATCTAGAAGCATGTCTTGAGGAGTCTGGACAGGAGTTGGACCCTGGAGGCTGAACCGCCCATCACCTCTATTCTTACTCACTGTTCCTCTTCTCTTACTCTTCATAAAGTTCCTAAGTATGGAGGGTTTTCTTGGCTTTGCTCGGTACCGGTGTGCCATGGTGTGTATGGACTCGGCTGAGATCGAAGCTAACTAGGAGCAAGTGTATACGCATGTCGTGACGCAGTCATAACTCCCTTGTACAATAGTATTTTATACGGTTGCCAACCACCTTTTCCAATATTATTATGACACGGATTATTGGCAAGGTTCGGGTGGACTCAGCTTTTTCTGCAAATGTGCTGAGTCAGCAAACGTGCAGTCACGTGCATCTGCTCTGAGCCAACTGCCCAATTAGGACTGGACTGGCTAAGAGAAAGGGACTAAAGCCACTCTTCATTCTCCACACCCCACACAGAGGAAGAAGGACTCTCCACCAAGCTAGGGTGATGGAAGTGTCACGTGAAGGAACAGCAGCAGCAAGGTCCAGTGGTCCTAGAACACTGTTTGCATAATTTTGACTTCGACCACACACTAGTGGATGGCAACACTGATACGTGGATCATGTCCATATGCCCTGAACTGAAACTGAGAGAGCAGCTGCGACACATGAAGGCAGATCCTTACATGAACACTTACACCTTTGGAGATACTTCCGGCCATCAACGCCAGGAGTTCCACTGTTGGACTGATCTTATGGATCACACTTTCTCTCTTATCAATAAAATTGGTCGTAAAACCAAACACGAAATTTTAACGCATATGGCTCGACTCAAACTATATGATCAGGCACTCAAAGCTGTACTGCACGTTCATAAGTTAGACAATACCGATTCTATTATCCTGTCCGATTCCAATACTATGTTTATTGACCATATAGTGAAGGAGTGTGGTGTCAGTCATGTGTTCAAAGATGTCTTCTCCAATCCAGCTCACTTTGAACCAAACGGGAGGTTAACAGTTCATCATTTCCACAGCCACAGCTGTGAGAGGTGTGTCCTCACTCCCAACATGTGCAAGGGAACCATTCTCAGAGACTACCTGGAGCAGCACTCCTATGACAAGGTGGTCTATGTAGGAGATGGGAGAAACGACTTCTGTCCAAGTGTGGGCTTGAGGGAACAAGATGTGGTGATTTGCAGAGAGGGATATGGTCTTGCAGGCAGACTGTCAACGCAAGCTAAAGCACAGTGTGCTGCAACTGTTCATGTTATTGACTTTGTGAAATCATTGGGAGACTTTATATGTACTCATTTTTAGTGAAGGTTTGATAGTCTTACAATATAGATAGAGAATTTCTGTTTGTTTGTTGACTCAGCATAACGCCCACTACCAAACCACAGTAGCTATGTCTACTGCTGGGAAAAAGAAACGAACACTTTTTGCGTTTGATTTCGACCACACACTCCTGGATGGAGGCTCGGACACTTGGTGCATGAAAATCTGTCCAGAACTCAATCTGAGAGAGCCTCTAAAGGATTTCTGCCAAAGATTTGACTGTTGGCCTGATTTCATGAACCACAATTTCTCTCTCATTCATGAAGTTGGTCACAAAACCAAGGAAGATTTCTTGAATCACTTGGGACAGCTTCATCTCCATGACCAGTCCCTCAAAGCCCTCCATCACATTCATAAGCAAGAGAATGCTGATGCGATTATTATATCAGATGCCAATTTAGTGTCTATCAATCATGTACTCCAAGTGTGTGGTGTGAGTCATATCTTTAAAGACGTCTTCTCCAATTTTGAACCAAACGGGAGGTTGACAGTTCATCGTTTCCACAGCCACAGCTGTGAGAGGTGTGTCCTCACTCCCAACATGTGCAAGGGAACCATTCTCAGAGACTACCTGGAGCAGGACTCCTACCACAAGGTGGTCTATGTAGGAGATGGGAGGAACGACTTCTGTCCAAGTGTCGGCTTGAGGGAACAAGATGTGGTGATTTGCAGAGAGGGATTTGCTCTTGCTAAACTGTTGAGTACTGCATCAAAGACAGAATGTCTCGCTACTGTACACACCATTGATTTCTTACAGACACTCGGAGAGTGCATAATTCACAACTGCTTTTAAATATAGACCATAATATTATTGTTATTTTTTTGACACAAACAAATTTAATTTGTTACTGACAACAAAACGAAAGTAGATTGCACAAACAAGTAAACTGTACGAGATAATGACATTTAATTTTTAGTGAAAGTTTCAATGAAAACAGTTCAACTTCTTGTCTCAAACTTAAAGTAGTAATCAGTTCAAAGTCCGTCACGTCCAGCTGGAGGGAGTGGGATGGATGAGAGGATGTCAAGAAGAGTGAGCTCTGTTGAGTTAGGCCTCCTTGGAATAGGTTTTGGATGAGGCATCTTGACCCTTGACTTGCCTGTTTTAGAAAAGAGAAATGGATAAATAAAATTTAATATGCTTGTATGTTCTGGTATAACAACTTACTTCCACGCATGGATGTGAGTGAGCGAGTTCCTCTACGAAGTGGTTGTCTGCATAGGAATCCTGTCACCTCTGAACTGGACTCACTGGTCAGCACAGGGTGTGATAATGGAGCTCTCCTTGTGTGCGGTCGCCTGCTGCTAGTCTTGAGTTTGATTGGTTCAGCTGGAGCTGGTTGACTCGTAGTCATTGCATCGAGGGATCCACTGCTACTGTTTGACAGTGGGATGGGCTCCGCTTTGTATGTGTGTGTACGTTTGATTCCAAAGGCAGGTGAAGAGAGAGCAAGAGCTTGAATGTGTTGAGGTATTTTCACAGACGATGTGCTGTCGTTATCACTATCAGAGCTTGAAGAGGAGGAGCTTCTCTTAGGAGGCCTGGCAGCTGTCACCATCGCAGGAGGGGGTGTTGCAGGCACATACTTCTTGGAGTTCTCGTTGATGTCGCTACTCAGACGAATTGACGTGATGGGTTTGTTGAACCTTCTTGGGTATTTCGATTGAGATGGCCACTTAGATGACCTGGCACTCTGTTGGCGTTCAGATTGCTGCTGCTTTTCTAAATCCCGAAACATTTTCTGTCCGACCACCCATGGTGGATCACGGTGATCAACCATCCCTGGAGCAAGTCCCAGCTCAGCAATTTCTGCTGCTTTCCTAAGAGACCATGCAGACAACATTCTAACAACATTGTAGCAAGCAATCTTACAAGATGTAAACTAGAATGTCTTACTTTTGGTTAATGACTGATCTGGTGAAGGCAAAGTAGCGCTTATCTCTCCTTCTAGCAGCTCTACACTTGCAGTACAGAATGCACACACCAAGACAGCCAAAGAGCATGAATATGGGAACAACACCTCCGAACACAATCAAAACAAGAAGTTTACGATATTTTTTGCTGAAACTCAAAGCAGCAGATACTTTCCGACCTTCAGTGGCAGCTGGTTCATCAGTTGCTGCTGAAACTGTACAATACATGGAAGGAACAAGCATCAAATATAATATAAACATATACTTTATTACTTGTAACAATTGTGAGCTCACTTGATTCAGTATCAAATGTGATTGGCTTGATCAAATCTCTCCAAGAATTGCGATCTTTAGCTTTTATATGCATACGTTCCACTTTCAGTGAGCAAGAATATTTGTGTTCGGGTTTCAAACCATGAACTTCAATGCTGGTTTCATATTCCAGTGCATATAGTACTTTAACATGGTTTTTGACATATCCTTGTTCAAATTCTTCAGGATCATCATAGACAGGAATATTCAGTGGCCTTCCAGTACACTTTATCTGAAATTATCATGACATAATATTGTTATTTCAGAAGGAACTAGAAGTGGCTTGCATTACTGTTTTCTACAAACAAGAAAAATGAAAATTCTGCTCTCATTACACACCTTGAATCCTCTCTGGGTGACTTCTTCATCAGGTACAACCCATTCTAGAGTAGCAGACTCAGCGGTGATATCTGCCACACTCAGGCGCACATTTCGCTTGTAGCGCGCAGGTTTAGTTTCCTCTCCTTGGTTGCCTGCGTTTATAAAAGCAGAAAAACAAATGAACAAAACAGTTTGGACAAAGTCTAACAAATTTCTTACCAGCATGGGCAGTGGTAGAGGTGCTCAACAAGAGACACAGCATGAGAATTAGTACAGCCATCGCTAGCGAGCGACTTAGAAATATTCAAATAGTTGAACGGTTGAGATATTTCCCTTCCAATGGACTGTAGAAATTGCCTTCTTTCCAGTTAGTAAAAGTTTTGCTTCTTTCCAACAGTCAGTAGACTTCAGCTTCTTCCGAATAAACAGTAGGAATGAGCGTCTTAGCGTCGGTGTAGTCACTTTAGCGACACACGGTTGACATGCGCATGCGCAAATGGGCGGGGCTAACACCGCGCACGTCACAGTGGAGCAAAATGAATGTTCTAATCGTCTTTCTTCCTCTATTTGCCTTGCCGCTAGCCTCCTCATGGACACAGCAATATTGCGACTCGGCCTCCACCAACTATGTGAACTATGAAGGAAGAGATTATGCGGCTGATTGGAATATCACAGTTCACAACAACTCAGGCAGCTCTCCAAGTGTTAGCGATAAAGGGGTCCTGTTCTATCCATTACTGGGAGCAGTCCTTGCCATAGCTCCTAATGGAAAGGTTCTTTGGAATGCAGATCTTTCACAATTGGGTCTACCAAACTGGCTCAGCAACACACTTTATTCAAAGAAACACGATTTTGTCATTGTTGGAGGTCTTGCAGTAAAAGAGTCCTATGCTGTTCTTGCACTGCATGCAAGTGATGGTAGCGTAGTCTGGAAAGTGAGACATGAGGAACTTTCAAATCCACAGACATTGTCCATTTCTCCTGAAAGTGATGCAGTGTTTGTTTCAAAGAATACCACAGCTGTAGCACTGGATCTTCAAAATGGTCGCCTGCTCTGGAACAGCAGTCACATCAGGCAGCTGGGAATATTTATGCAAACTAAAGTGGGATTTGTAGACAAAACAGGTGCACAAAATGTTTCAAGAGACAGTGAACTGTTGATTCTACCAACTCTTGCAAATGGAGGCCAATTGTTAGCACACAGCATATCCAGCAACATGACAAGATGGATTGCCAATGTGAAATATGGAGCAGGAGCTTTGTTTGCCTTCTCAACTCAATTTGGCATGATATTCGGTTTAGCTGGTGGAAGGGGAGGGATCTTTGGAGTGGATTTAAGAAATGGCAGTGTTTCATTTGACTCTGCTGGGTACTGCTCACTTTGGCTGTCAGGTCCAGCTGTCGACAACAATGGCTATGGATACTATAGGTGAGAAATACAGTTTAATAACTTAGCACTCATATATAGTAAATCTAGCATGGCCATATTTGGCTTACTATTCGTCTGCAGTTGTGGCAACAGAGTGTACTCTGTGAATGCTGATGGCTCACTTAGATGGCTATCAGAAGAATACGGTCCAACTCCACCAAATTACGGCCTCCTGACCTCTCCCTCCATCCACCCAAAAGGATATGTCTTCACCATTCATTACAACCAGAGTGTGGTGCTAGCCTTCTCCACAGCAGATGGCTCCCTGTACAAGTCTTACAGTGTGCCACACCTCTTGTATCTGGAGCCGCCAATCTTGGTAGGAGATGCTCTCATGTATCTGATAGGATACAACAATGATGAGAGCTATTATCCTACTATCTATGCTATGAAGTTGGATCTTGATTGATAAACTGCACTTTGTACTGTGTTGTCAACCGATTGATGTATTTGGGCGGGGCTGTATCAATAAGCGGGAGGTGCGCGTTAATTGGCATAAACAACAATAAGTGAAGTTTGGCGCTCTTTTTGCTGTTGAATATTGTTTGTGTCCTCCTTTGTTTTGACACTTCTCATGGAAACATTTAAAACCAGTAAGTTTTACTTAACTTTACCGTGTAAATGTCTGAGTAGATGACTTTCTGTCTGTGTACGTTTCTGTCTGACGCAATCAGTCCAGCTGCGCTGCCAAGAGTTGTGTATAAAAATTATCTCCTGTTTTCTCTTTCAGCTCCTCTATCCAGCTTCTCTTTTGCCCTCTCTTTCTCCTTCAACACCGCTCTCAACACCACTGGCAACTGATTGGCCTCCCTCCTTACAATTATGGCTGCCGCAAGGCGCTTGAGCTATCGCGCCAATGATCCTACTCTGGACTGCACCACGGAGTGTAGCCTCAAACAGCACTCTGATGTGGCTCTCTCTTCAGCTTTCCTCGGCAACATCAAGCTGCTTCACCACTGCACAACCATCTGTGCCAATCCCTTCAGGATCGTGGATGCAGCTGGTCGTAACGTCCTCCATGTTGCTTCCTCTCTGGGCCACCTCAAGATGGTGCGTTGGCTCTTGGTGAAGAAGAAGGTGAAGATTGATGTGACGGACTTTGAGTCCAATTGGAGTGCACTCCATCGAAGCATTTACAGTGGACAACTGGGTGTGGGTGCTTTCTTGGTAAAGGTAAGTTAGATTGAAATGTCTATTTGGAAATGTGAAATGAAAGTCCTTGTGTGTGTGTGTGTGTAGTGTGGTGCTGATATTAGTCTGAGAGACAAGGACCAAGCCACTCCTCTCTCACTGCTCAATGAGGACAGGAAGCTCTTCAAGTCTCAACTTTGTAAGTGGTTTCAAGTTCAGTCAGCCTTCTCTCTCTCTGGTAGAGTAGTCATGGAAACCTTATCACAACTGCATGTATATTCATGATGTCTACAATTCATGGTTCACTGCATGGAGATAGAATGACAATGAATTTTCCCTATTATCATCTCTCTCTCTCCCTCACACACACACACACACACACACACACATCCTCTCTCTCCTCCTCAGCTGTCAGTGCCACCAATGTCTACACCTGGGGAAGGAACTCCAATGTGACTCTCGGACACGACCACTCTAGGAACTATCCTGAACGTCTTGATCTCCCACATGACCTCGTTATCACCCAGGTAGACAGATTAACTAACTCCAAAAAATTTCTGTCTAGTCAACTTGATTCCAAGCCTATCTTTGCATTGAACTTGTGTTTGTGGGGATCAGCTGAACTGTATTTTTAGAGGTGCTGTCTTGTTTGCTTCGGCCAATTGTAGGTGATCCTGTGCAAGTTTCACAGTGTGTTTCTCACCGAGGATGGCCGGGTGTTGACCTGTGGTCATGGCAGGGGAGGGAGACTGGGACACGACTCAGAGAAGAGTGTCATTGTAAGCTATTCCTCTGCTCCTTTGTTGTTAGTAAGCTATTCTGTTAGTGATCCTTCCTCATGCATGGCTCAAGTACATTTCTAGCAGTTTAGGAGACTAATGTCTCCCTGGTTAGGCCATTCTTCTCCATATAGCTCCATTTCCTGTGTACATAATTATTAAAACGACTGAGGGAGACCTTCCAAATGTTCTGTGCTAGATCTAGCTTTTCTGATATCTATAACATTCTTTACTTAAAGTGTGACTCTTCTCATTTGGTGTTCTGTCCTCTCTCTTGTTCCCAGGCTCCTTGTGTTGTCAAGGCCATGCGAGATCATTTCTGTACAGCTGTGGCAGCCGCCCGTGATCACACTGTCATTCTCACAAAGAGGTATGATGCCATTGTAAGAGAGATGCTCCATTTTACAGTGCCATTTGTAACTCTTGTTTTATATTCACTGGCCATCTTTGTGTGTTGTAATGTACCATGTAGCTGGTACATACACCTCAGTGAGTGTATCTAATGGTCCCCATTGAGTCAATACATGTGTGTGTGTTCATTGTGCAGTGGTGGAGTGTTCACTTGTGGTCTAAATGATGCCCACCAACTGGGTCACGGCACCTCTCTCTCCAATGTCCCCCCATATTACCTCTCACCCAAACCAGTACGACACACACACACACACACACACACACATGCTCTAGCTCCTTCTCTCTCCCTTTCTTTCTCTCACTCAGCTGTCAGTGCCACCAATGTCTACACCTGGGGAAGGAACTCCAACGTCACTCTTGGACACGACCACTCTAGGAACTACCCTGAACGTCTTGATCTCCCACATGACCTTGTTATCACCCAGGTAGACAGATTAACTAACTCCAAAAAAATTTCTGTCTAGTCAACTTGATTCTGAGCCTATCTTTGCATTGAACTTGTGCTTGTGGGGATCAGCTGAGCTGTATTTTTAGAGGTGCTGTCTTGTTTCCTTCGGCCAATTGTAGGTGATCCTGTGCAAGTTTCACAGTGTATTTCTCACCGAGGATGGCCGGGTGTTGACCTGTGGCCATGGCAGGGGAGGGAGACTGGGACACGACTCAGAGAAGAGTGTCATTGTAAGCTATTCCTCTGCTCCTTTGTTGTTAGTAAGCTATTTTGTTAGCGATCTTTCCTCAACCATGGCTCAAGGATCTCTTTAGGACACTTTCTTTTCCATACAAATTCATTTAGCTTTCTCTGATATGTACAGCTTTCTTTACTGAAAGTGTGACTCTTCTCATTTGGTGTTCTGTCCTCCCTCTTTATCCACAGGCTCCTTGTGTTGTCAAGGCCCTGCGAGATCATTTCTGCACTGGTGTGGCAGCCGCCCGTGATCACACCATCATTCTGACAAAGAGGTATAGTGCCATTGTAAGAGAGATGCTACATTTTACAGTGCCATTTGTAACTCTCGTTTTATATTCACTGGCCATCTTTGTGTGGTGTAATGTACCATGTAGCTGGTACATACACCTCAGTGAGTGTATCTAATGGTCCCCATTGAGTCAGTACATGTGTGTGTGTTCATTGTGCAGTGGTGGAGTGTTCACTTGTGGTCTAAATGATGCCCACCAACTGGGTCACGGCACCTCTCTTTCCAATGTCCCCCCATATTACCTCTCACCCAAACCAGTACGACACACACACACACTCTTCTTCTCTCTTCTCTCTCTCTCTCTCTCTCTCTCTCTCTCTCCCCTCAAACTCCTCACCATTCACCCCACCTCCTCCCTCCCTCTGTAGGTGAAGGCACTCAAGAGCAAGCACGTCATCTCTATTGGAGTGGGTAGGTTCCACACCGCCATGTGTACGGCCTCTGAGGTCTACACCGTAGGGAAGAACCTCGGCCAGCTCGGCTATGAGAAGACCTATGACACACAGATTTTACCTCATGCAGTAAGTTTTATCAATGTCCCTGCAATGGTATCATATAGTGTCCTGGTTTGATTGAAACCTTCTTTTGAATTGAGTTAAGAATCAGGCTTTTACATGTTTACCAATGTTTTGCTTACTGTAATTATGGTTTATAGGTGGCGGGTATTAATTTGGATCACGATGATGTCATTGTTGGGATGTCTGTCAGTGACGCAGCCACTGCTTGTTTGACAAGGAGAGGCAGAATCTTTGTGTGCACTGACTTCACCGTGAAGTCGATCAGGTGTGTGATGTTTTCTTGTCACTCACACACACTCACACACTCACACACACTCACACACACACACACACACACACACACACACACACAGCATGCAAACTTTGCACTTATATGTCGTAAAATATCAATTTTGTAGGTGTGGTTTCCTGGACAAGTCCATCTGTGTCCAGTTCACGGTGTGCGCCAGTCTCCACGACAAAGACTTCCTCCGTAAGGTGGAGACGGAGCCCACCAAGGTGATGGTGTTGGATGGGGAGCACAAGATCTGGTACTGGGAGCCCACTAAAAAGGGAAGTGTCCCGGCTATCCTGCCTGGACTGGCTCGCTATAGAGGTAGGCCTGTTTGTGTGTGTGAGTGTGGGAGTGTGGGAGTGGGAGTATGGGAGTGTGGGAGTGTGTGAATGTGAGATGGTTGAGAATGATTTGAGAAGGAAATGTCTTTACTTTATCCTCCCTTTCTTGTAGTGACTCAGTTTTCCCTTGGCAAGAGGCTGACTTTGGTGACAGGTAGGTTCTAGCTGTTCTCTTTGATTTCTGATAACTAACGATTTATTTTTGTGTTTTTCTCAGACTTGGGTGAGGTGTACAAAGGCTCTGGGTCATTGAGTAGCCCCCTGCAATTAGAGAGAGTGACGAACATCCAGAATGCCAAGGCCGTCTTCACAGACTTCAAAGCCATCAACTTCACTTACATCCAACACATCTACCAGTAAGTCCATACTCACACACTCTCACATCATACTTCTGTAGATCGGGAAATTCAACATATGGCAGGCAATCTTTGCCAAATAGGTTGAAATGGAAATTAAACAAGCATAAATTTCCAAATCTGTAGCATAATTATTGCCAGTTGGTAATGATGTGTGTATGTGTGTGTGTTCCAGGCCTCTGTTCCAGCCAGTCCTAGCTCCTTCCACACTCAGTAGCGACCTTGCTGCTCTGCTAGAGGATGCCTGTCTTCCCGGCAGTATCTCTGACATTGAACTAGAGGTATGGTAACAATTGTGTGGTACAATTAGCACACACAATTTCATTCCTCTATACCCATCCCTCCAGGTTGGAGGTCAGGTGTTTCCAGCTCACAAGTTCATTCTTGCCTCTGCAAGTCAGAAACTCTTCAACATCCTCCAGTCACCCACGTCCCCCTCAATCAATGGGGGGTCACTTCCCATCCAGACCCCTCAACAGCTCCCCCTGAAGTGCGACAACCCCTCCGTTTTTGAAGCTTTTCTTTACTACATCTACGGAAGCCACATCCGTATCCTTCGACCATCGGTGAACGGGTTCTCTTCCACCCATGACCACCCTGCCCCTTCATCGGGAGCTCATCAAGGCCTTGGCAACGGAACTCCTGGGACAGGAAGTGCTGCGAGTCTAGAGGGGGAGAGCACTCCGGATACCTCGTTTGCCAGCGTGGACGAAAATGACCTCACTGCCGAGTACGATCGTTTTGCTAGAATGGATTCCTTGAATGATTTTGACACACTGGAACAAGTTAGTACTTACAAGAAATGCAGTGTAAATTTGGGTGGATTGTCTGTAAAAATATTGTGATATTGTCATCATTACTGATATTAGTACGGCACAGATTCCTCTGATAGTTTGCAATTTGTAGTCTGAAGTAATTTCAGATCTATTATAATTACTGCCAATATCACTCCATAGATTCCTCCAATAGTTTATAAATCTATAGTCTGAAGCAAATTTCAGTGGATTTTGTGTCCTTATATATTGTATTACCGTTACCACTGCACAGATTCCTCAGATAGTTTCCAAGAGCACTCCTAAGAAGAAGTCTGTGCCTGAAGTGGTGAGGAAGAGGGAGAAGACCATTGCCTATCACATGGACAACTCCTTTGACCACCAGAGGGAGCTACAGCTTGTGGACGTCAGAGCTGATCTGAAACACCTCCAGGAGCTGGCCATCAAGTTTGGCCTCAACCAACTCAAAGATGGGTATGACTAAGACAAACTAAAAATAGTAACTTAAACTGTGCTATAAATAGTAGCTGTACCCATGTTGTATTTGCTGGTGCTCTGTACAGTGTGGACAGTCTTCTTTACTCTCTCTCAATGAAGAACGACATCCATAAAGCTGCAACGCTCGTTCGATCGAAGCCAGACTTCAAGTGCCAGGCCCAGTTCTCTGATCTCCTGCTTCTCTCGCAAGAAGGCAAGAGCATCCCCTGTCATCGCTGTGTGCTGGTGGCGAGGTCAGACTACTTCAGGAGCATGCTTCTCATGGGATGGAGAGAGGTGTGTCAGGTGGTGTGTTAGGTGGTGTGGGGGGGGAGGGGGGGTGCTCTCTGGTTGGTGCATTTATGTTAAGACTCTCTTCTCTCTCCAGTCGTCTGAAGGGACCAAGTCTCTCTCCCTGCCTGTCAGCTATCGGGTGCTGAAGGCTGTGATTGAGTTCATCTACACCGATAGGTGTCCCTCTGTAGCAGGTAGATTGAAGTTTCTGCTCAGAATGATCCATTACTTTTGGATTAGTTTTACCTAGTGACCTTGTCGATATGAAGTCACTTTTGTTTGATCTAAGTTCAATCTTGTTTCTTTCTCTCCTGCTCAGGCTCAAACTCTGTGGAGTTTGTCACCTCTGTCTTGGTAATCGCTGACCAGGTAAGGGAGAGCTGTGTGCTTGTTACAATGGCTGACACCATCTCTTCTCTTCTCTCAGCTCCTACTGACAAGACTCAAAGATCTCTGTGAGGCCTTCCTGGCCAATGCTTGTGAGAGAGACACCCATTTCAAAGATCATTGTTAGCATCTTATATTATCCTCTGTCTCCTTCAATTTCAGTGGATCTGAGAAATGCCGTTGACCTTTTGGAGTTCTCTGAGGCCTACTGTGCAGAACAGCTCAAGAAATCCTGTCTGCAGTTCATCTGTGTGAATGCTGCTTGCTTCATTGAAGCAAGGTGTGTAACATGATGTAACAATGTGTTAGCAGTAAACTCGATTTTAACACTAGCTAAATCGTACTCATTATAGGCATCTTGACTGCTTGGATATGTCCCTATTGAGTGAGCTCTCAGAGACCTACAAGTCACTGGTAGGGAAACCATTGTCTCAAACCGCACACACAGGCATCTCTCTCTCTCTCTCTCTCTCTCTCTCTCTCTCTCTGCAGGTACCTAAGATAGAGAAGAGGGTGACCAAGTTTGCAGTTCCCGATCACAGCATGTTGCCAGAGAGCTACTTCATGGACGACACACCAGTTGAGGAGCTGCTGGACTCGGGCAACGAGGATGAAACCAACAATGGCACTTTCAACAGAACCAGAGAAGACTCTGAAACCTTTAGGTACTGTAGCTAGCGGCAATGGGGGGGTGTTGGAAGTGGTTCTAATTTCGTTTTTTTTGTCCATTTTTTAGTTCTCCATCTTTTCAAGAGACTGTTTCCCCGCGAGTAAACCCCTCTTCGTCAACGTCTCGCAGAAGACGAAAGAGAAAGAGCAGCCAGAGTGAGTCCAGGAGGCAGTCACACTCACAGACCACACCCACTTCTCCGCCCCCTTCCTGTACCTCGCCAAATATGGTGCCATCAAAGCCATCCGAACGAGAGAGTCTCGTTCAAACCCCCAACAGCAGTCTAAACACATCTTCCATTGACTCTATGAGGGAGAATGTGGGAGTCACTCCAGCGACCCCTCACACTGCTAACAATAGCACCTCAAAGGAGAACACAGGGGTCACTCCAGCAACCCCTCACACTGCTAACAGTAGCACCTCAAGGAAGAATGCGGGGGTCACTCCAGTGACCCCCCGCACTGCTAACAGCTGCAGCTCAATGAAGAAGGAGGCAGTAAGATCCAATTCCAGCAAGTCCAATAAACGCACACCAAAGACAAAGCTACTGAACAAGTTTGCACTGATAGCCAATGAGGAGACATCGGCAACACCTCTCACTAGCAGTGCCACATCACTAGAGGAGCTCACCAACAAGCCACAAGCATGGCAGGCACTGCCTTCCAAGCAGACTTCTCCTCCTCCTTCTGTTTCTGCCGGTGGCTCTGCTTGGAGCACCTTTCCTAAGAGGTGAGAGAGAGAGAGAGAGAGAGAGAGAGAGAGAGAGAGAGAACTCATGCAACCTTCTCTGTGTTGTAGTCAATGATATGAGCTATAGCTCCTAATTCTTTCAATAGCTGTGGAAAGAAATAAGAGTTAGTACGTTTGTATGTTTGTCGATTGAAATATGCATGCCTAGCCATTGTCATTTCAAAGTGTCTCATTCTGTCTGTTGTATCTGTAGTGATGAGTTGTCTCGTGGGACAAGCTTCCGCGAGATAATGGCTAAAGAGGAGAGAGAATCGCAGCAGCAGAGAGCACAGCAGGTACAGCTCTGATGCCCTCTGTTGTTAGCATGTGTGTGTATGTGTGTGTGTGATGTCTTATATTTGATGTGACATACAATCTTGTTTCAATGTATTTAATGATTTCTGCCTTGTATAGGCCAAGAGGAAATCACCACCACCTAGCAACAGACCTTCAAGGTAATCATGTGTGTGTGTGTGTGTGTGTGTGTATGTCACAAACGTGAATGTTGTGGTCATTCCATCCCCTCAGCTCTCCCAGTGATGCAGCCATGGTGAAGAGATCCTCTACTGCTCCAGTGGCGATGCCAGCTCAGAGGAAATCCTCGTGCGATAATGTTGTCACTTCACCACAGCCATCGGCAACAGCTGCTGGACCTCAGTCCCCAACTGCCAACCCATGGTAAGTAAATCTTAGCTGTTTGATTCACTTGGACCACATTTAAGACTTATAGTAAACTTTCTATCTGTACTCTCATACAATTATGTATTGTGTGTGTGTGACTCGGACTGGTTGTGTGTGTAGGAGAACCAGCAGTGTGTCACTGGCCACCTCTCCTTCAGTCTCCATGAGGGAGCTAATGGCCGAGGCAGAAGCTGAAGAGAAGAGACAGAGACAGCACAAACAACAGATGATGAAGATGGCACCCACAAGACGGCCCTCTGATGACAGGTGGGTCATTAGCCATGCACACACACACACACAATGGCGTGTGTATATCAATAGTCATGCGCTTGCTCTTCATGTGGTCATTCCATCAGGTCTGGTAGACGCCAACCAGTCCCTATCCCCCACCAACCTGTGTCGTTTGCTGCTATAGTGAAATCCCAGGAGCTGGAGGAGGACAGACACAAGTGAGAGACAGGAGTGTGTGTGTGCGTGTGTGTGTGTGTGTGTGTGTGTGTGTGTGTGTCTCACAAACATGAGTGTTGTGGTCATTCCATCCCCTCAGCTCTCCCAGTGATGCAGCCATGGTGAAGAGATCCTCTACTGCTCCAGTGACGATGCCAGCTCGGAGGAAATCCTCGTGCGATAATGTTGTCACTTCACCACAGCCATCGGCAACAGCTGCTGGACCTCAGTCCCCAACTGCCAACCCATGGTAAGTAAATCTTAGTTGCTTGATTCACTTGGACCTCATTTAAAACTTGATAGTAAACTTTCTATCTGTACTCTCGTACAATTATGTATTATTGTGTGTGTGATTCGGACTGGTTGTGTGTAGGGGAACCAGCAGTGTGTCACTGGCCACCTCCCCATCAGTTTCCATGAGGGAGCTAATGGCCGAGGCAGAAGCTGAAGAGAAGAGACAGAGACAGCAGAAACAACAGATGATGAAAATGGCACCCACAAGACGGTCCTCTGATGACAGGTGGGTCATTAGCCATGCACACACACACAATGGCATGTACATATCAATAGTCATGCACTTGCTCTTCATGTGGTCATTCCATCAGGTCTGGTAGACGCCAACCAGTCCCCATCCCTCACCAACCTGTGTCGTTTGCTGCTATAGTGAAATCCCAGGAGCTGGAGGAGGACAGACACAAGTGAGAGACAGGCATTGATGGTGCTCTCACCTTTGTCTTAGCGTTGATAGTTCTTTAATTGTCTGTCTGTCTGTCTGTCTGTCTGTGTGTGTGTGTGTGTCCCTCCTAGGCTGGCGGCCAACAAGCCCCTCCCTCTGATTCAGATTGAAGAGAAAGCCATCCTTGAGCTGGAGACCCTCTACTCGGCTGCTAGCAACCCAGACGAGTACATCACTGTCAAACGTTATCACAAGAAATCAAAATCTTCCCAGTCCCCCCAACCTCCTGTGTACTCCCGACAAGACTCCCCCTGGGGGGTATAATGTAGGCCCATGTGGCCCCCATTAGGGGTCGTAATAATAGAATTATAAAGCATAAACAATAGTGCCTTTTTAAATCTCTTATTTATCAGATCAGGTAGACTTTTTTAGGTGTTTTCATATTCTTATTGTGAAGTGTATAGTATTTGCACATGTATTAGCAATACAAACTATTGGTCATGTGTGTGACTGTTTCGTGCGTGTGTGTGCTTTCTCATTTACATGTATCAAAACCTTTCATTGTCACTTGTACTGAAAGTTAGCCACCATGGGATGGATCCAGAGCCTAGAATGTAAACTATTGGTCATGTGTGTGACTGTTTTGTGCGTGAGTGTGCTTTCTCATTTACATGTATCAAAACCTTTCATTGTCACTTGTACTGAAAGTTAGCCACCATGGGATGGATCCAGAGCTAGGAATGTAATACTGCCCCGTTTCTCACTCCTGACCTACTCTTCACCTACTCCTCACCTGTCAACACCCCCAGAGGTTTGTGAGGCAGTTAGAATGTGGCCTCCCATTACAGACATTACTGGCAGGATCACTTGTTGGCGCTCATTAACATGGGCAGAACTCACCACTTAGCACATAGGCCAACAATGTGTCACAAACTGTCAACTTGTGACTACTTTTGAAGAGGTGTGAAAATTGAGAGTTAGTGCCTCTTTGCCTCTTTCTCACTGATTTTTTCTGTCAGTTGTCTCTTCCACCTTTAGAGGAGAAGTCAAAGTGTGCTAAAAAATGCCAGCTTTAGGTGTGGTTGCTCTGAGTTTCATTTCTCTGCTCTTGTCAACAAGAGTTAGTCCTAGTACAGCTGCACCAGTTTATATTGGTACTGGAACTGATAAAGGTATCCAGGAAGTGTTGGCTGAAGGAGGTGATGTTGTTGTGCTGGGAGGTCTCTTTCCAGTCCACAAGAACGAGGACAACCAATGTGGTGACGTACTGGACCTTGGTGTGCAGAGACTCGAAGCAATGGTGTTTGCCACTCAGCTCATCAATCAGGACCCATCTCTGTTGCCGGGAGTGACACTCGCATTTGAAATCCGTGATACTTGTATCCAAGCCAACCGTGCCTTGGAACAGAGCCTGGATTATGTGAGTGCCCGAGAGCTGGGTGCTAATGGTACAGTACTGGGAGTGTCGGGAGTCGTGGGAGCTGCCTCCAGTGGCGTCTCCATCTCTATTGCCAACCTCCTTAGGCTCTTTCAAATCCCACAAATCAGTTATGCCTCAACGGCAAAGATACTCAGCGACAAGACACGTTTTGACTACTTCTTTCGTACAGTTCCCCCGGACTCCCTTCAAGCTCAAGCCATGGCTGAAATTATTGGCCACTTTGGGTGGACGTATGTGTTTGCCATACATTCTGACGATGCTTATGGAGCAGAAGGTATCCAGGCTTTTGTGAGCGAACTAGAGAAACTCAATACCAACGAAACTGACACTCGGTTCTGCGTCGCTACCCTCATTGAGGTACCACTGGGAGCACTTGATGGGGAGTTTGATGAAGCTGTGACAAGAATGACCCAGCAGTGGGTGAGTAATGCTTCAGTGGCGGTAATATTTGGTCAGTTGTCAACGGCAACTGGAGTTCTCAGTGCTGTAAAGAGAAGAATGGAAGTGGACGAAGAATTTACAGCCAAGAACTTCACCTGGATTGGGAGTGATGCCTGGGGTGACCAACTATCGGCTGAACTTCATCCTGTAGCACAAGGCATGCTAAGTGTCATCCCTGTGGCAAAACAAAGTGCATCGTTTGACAACTATTTCCTCTCTCTCCATCCTACAAACTACTTCGTTAATCCATTCTTTCTTGACTATTGGGAGACCATTTTCAACTGCAGTCTTAGCAACAGCACATCTGAAAAGTACGATAAGAGTTGTGATCTTTCCAAGCAAGCCATCACACGTGAAGGAGGCTTCAGACAAAACAGCAAGGTCACATTCACCATAGACGCTGTCTACGCCTTTGCCTACTCCATCCACAACATGCAGAGAGACCTTTGTCCTTCGAAGCGTGGTCTCTGCTCTGCCATGCTTGATGGTCGATCGCATGAAGTGAAAGTCAATGGACGTCTTCTGTTAGACTACCTTCATAATGTTTCCTTCAGTCCAGGGGCGTCTGCTGATGTTATAGCCTTTGATGAAAGTGGAGATGAACTGGGAGGATTCTTGGTCAAGAACCTGCAGGCTTCACCAGAAAGTGGGGGGTTGAGTCACACCTTCGCGATAGTAGGAGAGTGGAACATTTTCTCCGATGGCTCATCAGAGCTCCAATTAAGTGACACCATACAATGGAGCAACCAGGAAAGCGCTGCTCCCATGTCAATATGCAGCTTCCCGTGTGGAGGTGGAGAGTTTCCTGAACAAGCTCCTCAACAAGCAGACTGCTGTTGGACTTGTAAACCATGTTTAGGCGACCGTCTTGTCAGTACTGGCCTCTCGTGCTCCGAGTGCGAACAGGGCTTCAAACCCAACGACAATAAGACAGCTTGCTTGGAGATTCCACCGACCTTTCTCACTTGGTCGAATCCCTGGTCCATCGTGATCCTCTTTATCACATCCTTAGGACTCATCGCAACTTCCTTTGTCATTGCTGTCTTCATCGTGTTTCAGAAGCACTCCCTCATCAAGGCTTCCAGTCGAGAACTTAGTGCTGTCTTGTTGACTGGCATCCTACTCTGTTATCTCCTGCCACTTTTTTATCTTGCTACCCCTTCACCGGCAATCTGCACCTTTAGAAGGTTTGGAGTTGGGATCTGTTTTGTTCTGAGCTACAGTGCCTTGCTTGTCAAGACAAACAGGATTCACAGGATCTTTAATCGTCCTTCCAACTCCATCCAAGCTCCTCCGCTCATCAGTCCACAGAGCCAGCTGTTCTTCACCTCACTACTGGCAGCTGTTCAAGTGGTCATTGAGGTTGTCTGGCTGGTTGTCGAGAAACCTAGTATAACGTACGTTTACAGCGACTTTAGCACCGAACTTAAATGTGGAGAATCGCCACACATCCAACTTGCTGTTAGTCTCGGCTACAACTTTTTCTTGCTCATCCTCAGCACGTACTTTGCATTTCGCACTCGTAAGATTCCACAGAACTTCAACGAAGCCAAGTTTATCAACCTCACCCTCTACACCACCATCATAATATGGTTGGCTTTCATTCCAACCTACTTCTCCACTGCCCGACTTGGAACGGTCTATCAAACCAGCTCTCTCGTGTTGGCCATCATTTTGAGTGCCACGACCACTCTGATATGTCTCTTCATGCCAAAGATCTATTTTCTCTTTTCCCAACAATACAAGGAGAAGTTTGGAAGCAGCTCAGACAGCCATCGTAGTGTGGCAAGAGATAGGATGAACAGTGTGTGTTCAGTTGGAATTGGAGCATCCATTCTTTTAGGCGAAAGAAACTACTCTTTGGACAGGAAGTCCTCTATCTTTAACCATGGTAAGTGTCCACGCACCACAAGTCATCTAGAAACAGTGCCCAGTTTTATCTTTTGTTTGATAAAATTGTTTATTTTTCTTCAGACTCCACAGGACTAGGGGGTGGTCACAAACATCGCTCCTTCTCTGTGGCTAGCTCAATCAAGACGTCTCTCTCAGACGTTCCTCCCTCAGCTACTTCAGCAAGACACTTTGAACTCTCTGTCCTAGCAGAGGAAGAAGATTCTAAAGGAACAAGAATGAGAGCTCGGGCAAGAAGACAAAGTGCCAAGGATGATTTTGATGGCATTGTTCTTCCTGCTTGTACCGTCTGCACAAAGAGGAAACGCTCTGTAGACATAGGAATTCAGACTGAAGTCCATCCTGGTTCCCTCCAAAAACAACTCACGGACACTGATGACCATTTCCTGGACGACCCATTGCCACCTGGCCCTTCACAACAAGCTCACACCCTGGAGCTACACACAGATGTCCTTCCTCCTTCATTGTCTCAGACCGAGGGGGTCGTAGAGTTACCAGCCTCCCTGGAACAAAAGGAATCTGACATCTTTGATCATCCAGAACCACCACCCTCCATTGAACATGAGAACAGTTCAGCAATTTCCAAAAAGAGTGACACACAGTCCCAAGATCTAGAAGATGTATCCTCACCCTTGCTGCCCCCTCAATCTCTTTGGACCCCTCTACCTGTTGGCCCCCCTCTACCACTGGGGGACATTAGTAAGGAACTCCTCTATCTCTATGTGCCACTCCCCCCTTCAACCACGCCCACTCCATCAGCCAGTCATTGTAATCTTGATAATTATTAGAGGGGTGGAGCTTAGTACAATTAATTATAGCACTAGTTTTATTGTACTAATAATCAAGTTTGTGCAAATAACTTATTGAGCTGTGAAGAATGTAATCAGTTGTACATAAAATAAAGATTGAAATCATAAAAACATGATTGTTAATAATTTCAAAATTGATATTGAAAATGAAACCTGAACAACTGCTGTTTTATAATAACTATTATCAACAGAATAAACTTGTATCGTTGGAGGAGACACTACATAAACTCTCACAGTTACAAAACCGCACGTGAGATGTGAAGTTATCGGTAGCTTGGGCCAGTCGACAGCAGGTATCGTAAGGATCTGCTGAGTCAGCACAATAAGGAGGGCGGTACTCCTCTTGGTGGGAGTAGCTCCTGACGGCCTGTAGTGATGTCTCTATTGTTCCCAGTACCATGATGACCAGCCCCAGCATCACCAGCAGGATGGAAATGATCTTCCCTCTGGAGAGCCATGGCTGTTTGGAGAGCTTGAGGTAGCAGGCCGGGGGGAGGATGTAGACCAGGGGGACCGCTGTGAAGCACCCCTAATCATGGGTGGGGAACATTAACATGAATAATATTGTAACTTTTTTATGAACCATTTTAGCCAGGATTTAAGGTGGAAAGCTTGCTTCCTAGTAAAGACTTTCAAGTTACTTAAGACATGACTTGAACTCAGTAAGCTACTCAGTACCATAATGTCATGGCTCATGAGTCCAACCATTACCCACAGCTGCTACACAGGCTAGCAACCACTGCCTCACGTACGCCTGAGGCTATATGATACAGTACATGCAGTAGACGTACACTGAAGGCCAGGACCAAGCCCAGATCATTAGTAGACACACCGATAGCCAGCGCCATCATCACTAGCACCACAGTCAGGACAATATGCCGAGTTAGCGATTTATGCCGAGGGGTAAAGAGGAACTTGTCTACCCCCTGCAGAGGTTGTATAGAGTGGAAGTTTTATGATTGTGTGTGTGTGTGTGTGTGTGTGTGTGTGTGTGAGTGTGTGTGAGTGGGTGGTACCTTTTTTAATGTCTGGATTGGTATCCACTTGATTGCCTTATATGGAATCTTTGAGATTGTAATCTCCAATACCTTAGGTTTCAGAAAGAAAGAAAAGATTATGTCATTATGATGTAATCATTATTATTACACACCTCTCTTGCTACAAAGCATTCTATTGGGTAGGTGAGCATGATGACACACGCGTAGATGAACCTAGTGACGTTTGCAACAACATCATCTCCACAGTAGTTGTTTAAGAGATCACCTTTGAGAAAGATTTGAAAGATTAATTTTGTGAAAGATTTGAAAGAATGGAAAAAATAACATTGTCGGAGGAAAATCTTTGTCTTTGTAGGCAAAAGCTTCACAATCTACAATATTTTGCGAAGAAAGACACACACACACACACACACCTTGTGTGATGCTCATGAAGGGCAAGAAGCCCGCTAGTCCAATGGCCACACAGATGCCCATGCTACTGAACACCGAGATGTGAGTAACGTGGGAGAACCTAGTGTGGGACCTCTGCTTCAGTGAGTCGTAGATCAGGTAGGTGTTGTGGTGGCACATGAAGGCTACACGTGAAGAGAATCATGGATGAATAAGGTAACAGAGAAAGATTCCTCTGAGTGAAAAAAATCTTTGATTGCGTACCTGATGTCATTATTCCAAACCCCTACGTATGTGTGTGTGTGTGTGTGTGTGTGTGTGTGTGTGTGTGTGTGTGTGTGTGTGTGTGTGTGNTGTGTGTGTGTGTGTGTGTGTGTGTGTGTGTGTGTGTGTGTGTGTGTGTGTGTGTGTAATTCATAGGGAAAAAAGTATCAAATATGAAATACATGTACTTACTGCGAGAAATTCTTTGTTCAAGACCCACGTTGTAAAATGGGAGTCACAACAGTCTGGTTGGAAACACCGCCTGTCATGGTGATGATTGTCAGAAGAATTACATAATAATGACATCATTGTTTTAATTCGATCACTCACACAGCACAGTAGAGTTGTGTTGCCTCATAAATAGTAACACCGACTGTAAACAGAATACAGAGGATGGCAAACGCTGAAAACTGTGGAGAAATCAAAAAATGGAGTTAAGAATATACTGGATGTCACATCACACTGTAGCTGGTCCATTGCTGTCATGTAGCTATCATGAGTGTAACCTTCTCTAGCTTGGAGACATTCCGAAGCATGGAAACTGGTAGCATAACTAGCAGAGTTAGTGCAACCTTCAGTATTCTAGGATCAACCAACAGAGCAGGTGGATCGTCATCATGGATCAAGACAACTGTACATGTGTGTGCGAGGGAGGGGGGGGAGAGAGAAAGAATGAAAGACAGTAAGTGCAGTTTGAGTTCAAATCAAGTTTGTACTCACAGAATTGCACCATTATTCTTGAAAAGGTGTCACCAACAATGACTGTATAGGCTAGCATAGCTACAGGCACAAGACAATTACCATAAAGAGTGTTTCAAATTAAAAAGAATACAGGTATGTGTTACCGGTGAATGGAATGAGAAATTGTCCAACTGTTAGAAACCAGTATCCAGGACGACCAAATGCTTCTGAAACCATTTCCTATTGTATCAAGACACACACACACACACACACACACACACACACACACACACACACACACACAAACGTATCACTGAGACTGAGTTGATTATTGCATGGGACAAATAGATACACAATGACCATAATTATAGCATACTTGGTAGGTAAACTTGTTTGCCATAATCCCATCTTTGATGAGCAGGAGGATGGTGTAGTCTGTGATCAGTCCCACCAAGATGAGGAGTGCTAGGCCAACCAAGAACCCCGACTGTCTCATGGCTGAAGCAATGCCTGCACAAGATAATAATTAGAAGTGAAAGGAGTTATCCTATAGGCAGCTGTCACAGTTCACTGTTAAAATATACGAATAAGTTCACTTACCAATGGCACCAGCTCCTATGATGGAATTGATAAAGTTGAAGCTAGCACCTCCAATGCTCGAGGTGTTCTTCTTTGGCTCAATGAGCTGCAGTACATTGTTACCAACGTCGTGGTCTGTCTCCTAGCATGTGACATGCATGTGACATGCATGTGACATGCATGTGAGGTGCATGTGAATGTATAGTAACAAGATACATACAACATACAAGTGCTTAAATTCCAGCCACAAACTGATGTTGTTATTAAATACCTGGGTAGGAATCAAAGCTGTTTGGTCATCCTCCTGAAATAAATACAGACACAGAAATAAATCAATTGATACATTTGCAATGCACCAACCTCTTCTGATGTCGATTCCTGAGCCAATTCTTCGTCATTACCCTTGTTGTCCGACTTCAATACCTGTTTTAATTTTATTACAAGTAGTAAAAATTTCAAAAAAATAAGTAGTGTAGGAATGGGCAGTGCGGTAAAAAGTATTGGAACAAGGCATGTCTCAATTTCGGCACATGACTACTTCATTTTTATTCTTGTCAGTTGATCCTTCCTTAGGATCCTGCTAAGTGTCGTAAATGCAACGATCTGTACAATAGTGTGGTAGCTTATTATTGTATTGGTTCAAATTCCTACTAATCAGTAGGCTAAGCAGTGGAGCAAACTATAACAGACAGGTAACTTAAACTGGACTGTTAGCCAAGAGTTGGGTATAAAAAATGAAGTAGTCATGTGCCGAAATTGAGACATGCCTTGTTCCAATACTTTTTACCGCACTGCCCATTCCTACACTACTTATTTTTTTGAAATTTTTACTACTTGTTCATTCACTTTTTTCAACACTACAGTGTGGAAAATATTAGAGACTGGTTAGTCTTTACAAAAAGCTTGAGTAGCAGCACTATATACTAGTGAAGGAGGCTAATGCGCATGCGCATAATAATGCCACGTGGATAATGACCTTTGAACTCTACAAGAAGATGGCTACATTGAAGTACATAAATTTATACTCTCAGTTTCAAAGCTTTCTAGTTTTTGTTTAGGCTTATTTGTGATGAAAACGAGTATCAAGGAATGTAGTACCTATGAAAAGAACTTACTTTGTGCTATCAAAGTTGGCTCAACACATTCTGGTTCTCTGGAAATGCTTTTCAAGTAAGTCAGTTAGGAAGTACGTACGTAAGTACGTACGTAAGTAAGTTAGATGAACAAAAATGGCACTATGGTGGCTTCCCCCTAGCGCTCTCTACGAGTGCTGAGGAAACTTTTTGCGAGTTTCAAGACTTGTAAGCAGTTGGTAATCTGTTAGTGAGAGCCTCTGAGCAACTCTGAAAGTTTGATTTTGTTTGACTAGATTTTTATGGTGACCAACATTTTGTATTGTGTCTATGGGACAGCTGGCCCATTCCTACTATACGTACTACCGTACGTATGATAAAAAGTAGGAGCATCATATTATGTTGAGATTAAAGAGGCAACAACATAATGCATGTTTTTCAGACACTAATGATATGGTCTCACATGATCTGCCTCACTAGCTAACCGTGGTACTATACACATGTCACAAACATGGATCTATATAAATACCCTTACTTCTAGTTCACTGATCTCAATCAACTAAAGTGTGTGTGTGTGTGAGAGAGAGAGAGAGCTATCTTTAACTCACGGTGGTGGAGATGTCCTCTCCATCTGGTGACTCCCTCTTGAAGACAACAGAGAACTCATCTCCTTCTCCCTCCACTTGCACCGACATTTGTAGCTCAGGTCAGGATGGTAAGGCATCGTCAAAGAAACAAGTCAAAAATCCACACACAAAAATTTACACACGTACACATGCATACGTCAGGAATAAAGCAAACATGTTTTGGGGTATGCATCACAGAATATGCTGGTAAGCCAGTGAATTCTACTGTGAGACATCAATATTGTGTCCAATGAATCAATTTAGGGTCTCCTTCATCAGTGGTTCTACAGAACTTGAGTCATCATTTTGATTCAAGAAGCAATTGCACTGCAGCAGTTTGTACTGACAGGATCTGTACCAGCTCTTCTTTCATGCCTTGGTGAAGCTGTTATTGTTTGTGTCCAACCTCACTGAGTGCTTCCATCATGCGGTTCATTTGTTCACCAATGGACATCATTCGACTCAGTGCCACAAACAACTCTCTCCTTCTCTTCCTGTTGACACTGCTGCATAAAAGAGACCACTGAGCTTTGCACAATCACAGTGGGTGTTTATCTGTAGCTAGACCACACTGGTGTGCTTTTGCTTGCAGAAATAACTTGCTAACAGTTTTATTGTTGCACTACTGGTGAAGACAAGATGACCAGTCGCTCTGGCAACAGATTGGAGGTAGATGTCGACCATGTTGAGGCACTCAGTCACACTCAGAACTACGATGTGGATGAGTTTCTTGTGACTCGCCGCGATACCACCTTCCCTGTCAACTTAAAGTCAAGGTCCAAGTTGACGGTTGATTCTGCCATTCTGGTTCACAAGGACGGACACCAAGTGCCTCTGAAGCTCGGCAACCAATCCACTCCAACCAGCATAGAGGTATATATACAATGGTTTTTCCCTCTGAAACTAGAATGTGATTTTTATTAATTTTTACATTTAACATTATGAATCTGCATGTTCTTGCAATATCTGATGTGGGATATCGCTTGCTATGTTTTTTGTTTGTTTGTTTGTTTTGTTTTTACTTCTTGTGTTGCTATAAATTATAAGGACTATTTCTGCAATAAAAATGTATCTCTGCTGCATGCATGCAGGTGACCATTCCTGCAGACACTCCTGTTTCAGTCTACACTCTCAATGTGAAGGGGAAGCTATCCAATGGTGGAACATTTGATGCTAATCTGTCTCAAAGTGTGGCCGTGCTGTTCAATCCTTGGTCTAAGAATGACACAGTCTTCATGGAGAATCCTGAATGGCGTGATGAGTATGTGCTTAACACACAAGGAGTGCTCTATGTGGGAGATTTGGACGGTGTTCCATGGAATCTTGGTCTCCATCGCCCCGACTCTACCCGTGCTGTTCTCTATCTCCTGGAGAGGAGGTCCACACTTTCCTTTGAGCAGAAACGCAGTCCGGTCTTGGTCTCGAGGGAGATGTCTGCTCTGGTCAACTCCATCGGTGATAGTGGTGTCCTGGTTGGGCGCTGGGATGGTCGCTACTCTGATGGCCGCAGTCCTTCTTCTTGGGTGGGAAGTGGACAGATCCTGCAGCAATTCTATCGAAATGGATGCTGGCCTGTCAAGTATGGCCAGTGCTGGGTCTTCTCTGGAGTGCTCTTGAGTGTCCTTCGACTTCTTGGCATTCCCAGTCGATCAGTGACCAACTTTACCTCTGCTCACGACACCAACTGCAACAGAAGTATTGACAACTACTACAATGAAGATGGCGAGAAGGTCAACTACCTGAGTACTGGCAGCGACTCAATCTGGTGAGAAAATATTCTTAAGATAACTCGTTATGAATCTTTACCAAGAAAATTATCAATTTGTATAGGAACTTCCATGTGTGGAATGAGGCCTACATGTGTCGTCCTGATCTGCCAGCTGGTTATGATGGTTGGCAAGCTCTCGATGCCACCCCCCAGGAAGAGAGCCCCCAGGGAGGAGGCTATAGGACTGGACCTGCTCCTCTGAAGGCCATTAAAGATGGCAATTCTGTCAATTATGATGCAAACTTCATCATATCTGAGGTAAGAAAATTAACTGCAGCCTTGTAAACAGGCCTTCATTCCATACTTTTGCCTATTCTTTTATAAACAGAGAAGGACTATAGAAATAGCTATGTGGTTTAAGAGGCTAATGTATAAATAGTCTGTATAATTACAAATTGTGCATGCGTGCCTAACCTATAGCTGTTCAATGTTTTCTCTCCAGGTGAATGCTGATGTCAAGAAGTACATCATAGGCAGGGATGGTGAGCCCAGGCTGTGTCGTGTGGACACCTCACTGGTTGGTCGCAACATCAGCACCAAGGCCGTGGGGAGTAGCAGGAGGGAGGACATCACTCATCTTGTAATGACATCATAAAGTCATTTTAAAACATTTTATTTCTAAGAGACAATTTTCTTACTGTATAGTACAAGTATGGTGAGGGTACCGAGAAGGAGAGGCGCTCGCTGCTGAAAGGTATTGCACCTCCCGTTGAGGAGCCGGAAGAAGTGGTCTTTGAGATTCCAGAGAACCATTTGCACTTTGGAGACAATGTTGGGTTTATTGTGAAGGCCACAAGCAAAGAGAGACAGCAACGTGTGAAGGGAACGATCCATTGCGAGGCCATCACTTACACTGGGAGGTTAGAGATAGGGAAATCGAGAGAGAATTGTTTAAACTTTTATCGAGTCAAGTGTTAGTGTTTATTTTTTTCTTTCTTTCCATCTTCATCTCTTAGGTTGTTGAAAGATGTGGCCACTCTTAAAGTGGACAAGAAACTCAGCAGAGGAAGGACAGAGATCATCCAGATGAACGTTGGAGGAGATGTCTTCAGTGAATTCACTGGAACAAAAGTATGTGTGCCATAAACTACACACTTTAAAATAGTAGTAAAATATAATATACTTCACCCATTATTCTCTGCATGCAATCACATCAAGGTGTACCTCCGTTTCAATGTGACTCTACCAGTTACTGGAACTGGTCAAGTATTTGCAGAAACTGTCACTATTTCTCCTACTCCTCCCAAACTGAACATCTCCGGACCAGGTACGTTGTAGATGCTTGCAAAAACCTGCCCAAACAAAATCAAAAAATCAAATCTCTCCTTCTCAAATGCATGCAGACACCGTGGGCTTAGGACAAGAAGCCACCATCACTTGCACCTTTACCAACCCACTGGCCGTACCAATGCATGAGGTCATCTTCAACGTGGATGCAGACGATTTGCTAGAAGGTAAGCAACACCAGCCATGCATGACAACTCTATTGCCCCCTCCTACAAAGTCATTAAGAACTATAGCATACATGTAGTTAGCCAATTATTGTCTATGGAGCTAAGTACAGTGATTCATTCATTCTTCTCTCTGTAGAGGATATTGCCCTCCCTGTTGGTACTCTCAATCCACGCTCTGAGCTGACGTGTGCCTTTGAGGTGTCTGGTTTGAAACCTGGTACTCACTCCATCATTGTTGGGTTGGACTCGGACAAGACCGAGATGGTCACAGCCAAGAAAGAGGTTTGCAATTTCAGCGTGTGTGTGTATCTAAAATAAAGAATTGCAAGCATGCAGTAATATTGACACTAGCACGTATATAATTGAGCATTCTTGATCTAATTATCTAGGAGTCTTCCTATCATTATTAGTTGCAAGGACTTAAGTTAATCGTTCTCTCTCATTCACCAGGTAACGGTACAGAGAGATGGACCCCCTCCTGTTGAGCCTCCAGTTCGACCAGTTGATTCTAACATCAACAAGATCGAAGTGGATACCGTCTTCTTGAATTTGGAGTACAACTGTTCCTCTCATCACACTGGTCGCTATGACTACGAAGGACTCATAGTGAGAAGGGGACAACCCTTCACTCTCTCACTCACTCTCACCAAACCTCTGCCAGGTAATTTGACAACACACACACACACACACACACACACACACAAGCATTACGGCACATACACGTCAGATATTTCTGATATTCCAAAGTATTTCTGACTCCACAACTGAGCGTTAGAAAAGACCAACTAATGTATAATTTTAGGCTCCAAAAAGCACAAACTGCAATGCTTGTCGGACTCACACACAGGGATAAAGGTTGTGACTCGTGCAGTGTTCAAGCTCCTCTCCAAGAGACTCAGTCGACCATACACCTTTGAAGTGGAGGCCCTCTCGCTTCCCGAGGGGAAGACCCTGGAATTAGAGCTAACGCCTCCTGCTGATGTGCCAGTTGGAGAGTAAGTTAGGATGGATGTGCAGCTATATAACAGTGTTTGAAGAAGGAAAATCTTATTGCATGGTTGTCACGGCACACTTGCAGGTATGAACTGCTCCTCAACTTTGATAACAAAGGCACTACGACAACTTTCAATGGAAAGATCAGAATGGTCCTGCTCTTTAATCCATGGTGCACACGTAAGAACCAAGATATCAATCTGATGAATATTCTTTTACAGTTTTATCGTTCCTTCTTCAGAGGACAGCTGCCACTACTCTAGGGTGGACCATCTTGAGGAGTATGTCCTCAACAACAAGGGTAGGATCTGGAAGGGAAGTGCCCGATCAAACTACGGTGAGCCATGGCAGTTTGCTCAGTTCAAAAAGGACACCTTGGAAGTTACTCTCTACATCATGGACCAGCTGCAGAGTGCCAAGAACCGTGGAGACCCAATACAAGTAAATAGTGTAGCTTGATTTATCAAGGGAGTTTAAGAAGAAACAATTTGTGTGTCAATATAATTATGTTGTTGAGAGAGAAAAAGAATCAGTTGGTTCGGCTGACACCTATAGATACATAACTTCTGCTCCAGCTGAGTACCAAGATTTTTTTTTCTGGGATATTTTCTCTCAGCATTCCATTGACATAATTTGTGATATCAATTGCCCTTTGTTTCTCAGGTGTCTCGCCACCTGTCGGCCTTGGTGAACAGCTCTGATGATGACAATGGGATACTGGTAGGGAACTGGAGTGGGGACTACAGTGGAGGAACCTCACCCACAGACTGGACAGGGTCGGCTGAGATCATGGCGGAGTACAACAGGACCAAGAGGAGTGTCTGCTTTGGTCAATGCTGGGTGTTCTCTGGTGTAATGACCACCAGTAAGTTAGAGGGTTCGAGAGTTTGCAAACTTTCAAATAACACACACACACTCTCTCTCTCACACACACACACACACACAGTGTTCCGTTGTCTTGGTATCCCAGCTCGATCAGTCACCAACTTCAATTCTGCCCATGACACAGATGCCAACAGATCCATCGATCGTTACTTTGATGAGTGTGGTGATACCATCTCTCATGGGGACTCTCTCTGGTACAGAGCTGCTGTCTATTCAACATATCATTCTTTCATAATATGTTAGGATTTTTTGGAATAGCCTTTTCTCTTCTCCTCAGGAACTTCCATGTGTGGAATGAGGCCTACATGTCTCGTCCTGATCTGCCGTCTGGTTTTGGTGGTTGGCAGGTGTTGGATGCCACCCCCCAGGAAGAGAGCCCCCAGGGAGGAGGCTACAGACTGGGACCATGTCCTCAGAGAGCTGTCAAACTGGGACAGAGGATGAACTATGACACAGATTTTGTGATCAGTGAAGTAGGTTTCAATATCAACTGAAATCAATGATGCCACGCAATAATTATGGATATCT
Source organism: Tethya wilhelma (assembly GCA_964030475.1). Lineage (NCBI taxonomy): Eukaryota > Metazoa > Porifera > Demospongiae > Tethyida > Tethyidae > Tethya > Tethya wilhelma. The sequence goes on from CAXIPT010000013.1 coordinate 703,919, forward strand.
GCTATAAATCTTATCCATATTCATCCCTCCCAAGGTGAATGCTGATCTCTGCTACTACACAATACACTCTGACGGCAGTAGGACACTTGACAAAATCTACACTGCACTCATTGGCAAGAATATTTCCACCAAAGCTATTGGTTCTCGGGAGAGACATGACCTCACTGATGACTATAAGTTCAGGGAGGGATCTCTGGAAGAGAGAGCTACTCTGCTAGGTTAGAGACTGCTTCAGAGTTTGTATCGTGCACCTTTATAATACAAATTGAAGATTAACAAAATTAATAATACTCTTGAATTTGATTCAGCTGAAACTGAGGCAGAGAAGCAGATTGGAGTTGAGATGACTCTTGATGATGAAGTGATCATTGGAGAGGACTTTGTTGTGAAGGTCACTGTCACTAACAAGGGAGACACTGCACAGTGAGTGGCCCCACTGCTTGCTAGCTGTCTGAGTCTTTCGTATACGATTCCTTGAGACTATTATTAGATGACTGTAAAATTTGTTCCTCCACGTACAGTGAGTTTCTTCTCAATCTCCATGGTCGTGCTGTGCTCTACACCGGTGCTCCAGGCCAGGTCATCAAATCTCTGAAGAATTATTCCATCCAGCTTAATCCAGGAGGAAGTGAGTAGGCCTTGATAGATTATGCCAGCATAATTTTGAGCATAATAGGTACTCTTGAGCATCAAGAATTATGCTAGCATAATAGGCTGAATTTTGTGACCATCCCAGTATAATAGGTTGGTATTTTGTTGGAATAACAGCACCTAACTGGAGTGAATGCTCTGCCACGGTATATAGTCTCCGACTGTATCAGCAGTCACAGTATTGCACATTCTTTATAGTGTTGTATTGATGAGTTAACTCACAAAGTGTGAATTAACTACAGAAACACATCCATAATGCTCTTTAATTTGTTTGTGCTTCTGTTCATCAAAAATCGATAATTTCTCCGACATATATATTATTGGTAGCAATTAGCATAATAGACAACTTGAGGAGCATAATAGGCAGATTTTGAAGCATAATTGGGCCATTTTTTGAGCATAAAGAAAGAAAAACAAGGCAGAGTCTTGAGCATAATCCATCAAGGCCTACTATCGTATGTCGTATGTCGCATGTCGCATGTCGCATGTTGCATGTCGCATGTCGCATGTCGCATGTCGCATGTCGTATGTTGTATGTCGTATGTCACATGTCGCATGTCGCATGTCGAATGTCGCATGTTGCATGTTGCATGTCGCATGTCGCATGTTGCATGTTGCATGTCGCATGTTGCATGTCGCATGTCGCATGTCGCATGTTGCATGTTGCATGTTGCATGTTGCATGGTGGGTATTTGGTAGTAATAAGCATAATAGACAACTTGAGAAGCATCATAGGCAGATTTGGAACATAATTGGGCCATTCTTTGAGCATAAAAAGAAAAGAAAAATAGGCAGCATAATCTATCAAGGCCTAGGAGTGAGTCCCTGGCAATTGTAGTAGAACACACTTAAGTTAGCTTTTCAGTAACAAAAAAAAGATTTGAGGAAAAGTGACTTAGCTGTAGACACTTTCTTTTTTTTAATCTATCATTAAGACAATAATAAACTTATGAATGTTTGTTTCTTTTTCTCTCCCTCAGGTAAGACTGTTGATTTGGTTGTGAGAGACAACGACTATCTTCGGATATTGGAAGGAGGAAACCTCATTGATTTTGTTGCCATGGTAATGCGACCTGCTGGCAAACTCTCTGTGATAGAGTCTGACACTCTTCGATTAAAGGTAGACACATTTAGTGCCGTCATAAGCACCATTATTACTATTACCATTGTCTACTTGTTGCCCTTTCCTCCCAGACTCCTGACATAGCCATCACCCTTCCTGCTGGAGGTCTGAAGCTCTACCAGCCAGCCACCATCACTGTCTCCTTCACCAACCCTCTCAGTAGGAGGCTCTCTGGAGGGAGGTTCACTCTCCATGGCGAGGGCTACCTCAATGATGTCACTGCTGAAGTGTCGTAAGTTGAAAGGAAGAATTTTTAATGAATGTAAAGTTTAAGTGCTTGTTGTCTTGTCAGGTCTGTGGGTCCAAACCGAGTTGCTTCTGCTTCTCTTCAAACCATTCCTGTAAAGGCTGGAGCATTTGAGCTGGTGGTTCGTTTCTCGTCCAACCAACTCACTGACATCCTTGGAGATGAAGATGTGGAGATAGTCGCTGCTTAGAAGGATGAACTCTAATGAAACCCCAAGATACACATAATGCTATTTGGTGTCGTTTTGTTTTTTGCTAGGAATTCTCTAAAACTAGTACTGTAAAACTATTGCTTGAAAATTTAGTGGTGCAGCTGTAACCTGTGCTCACAATTGTAGAGAAATTACCTTGAATGAGTTATTAATTTTTGTAACGTAAACATGTTATTGTAGCTGTAGACACTACTATGGTTTAGTCTATTAAAAAACCACAATACTTCCTGTCCACGTTCTACAAAAGCGTGGTAATCCTCAGCTTCTAAGCACTTCAAATGGTTTTCTTTGATTCTGTTGGAGCAACTTGTCTTTTTCTCAAGCAATTGTAAGATGTCTGGTCTGGACGCCTGGCTTGCACCGGGTGAGCTTGCACCGTATACGGTCATCCCCGAGATTGACGAGGATCAAGTGAAGCGGTTCAGTCACACGCAGGGATATGGGGAGCTGGACGAGTTTGTCATCACTCGACGAGACACCACGTTCCCTGTCAACTTGAAGACGCGAGGCAGACTCATTGTGGACTCCATCTCGCTCGTCTATGACGCCGACAACCAAGTGGCGCTCAAAATCGGCAAGCAAACCACACGTGTGTATGGAACGAGTGTGGAGGTAGGTTGCGGCAATTATTTTCCAATTAATTTGTATCAAATTTGCAATAACTGTGTCTGTGCATTGTTATAATTTGTCTCTCTTTATATATAGGTGACTGTTCCTCCAACGACTCCTGTAACTGTCTACACTCTGAATGTCAAAGGACGATTCATTGATGGTCAAGAATTCAACGAGAATCTCTCCCAGCGTGTGGTGGTGCTCTTCAACCCGTGGTCCCGCAGTGACGGGGTCTACATGGAGGATGCTGAATGGCGTGAGGAGTACGTGCTCAACAAACAAGGTGTGCTCTACGTCGGAGACACTTACGGTACTCCTTGGAATCTTGGGTTGGATAGGCCCGACTCATTCCGTGCCGTGCTCTATCTCCTTGAGACCATGTCCAGTCTCTCCTTCGATCAGAAACGCAGTCCCATCTTGGTCTCGAGGGAGATGTCCGCTCTCGTGAACATTCAGGACGACAATGGTGTCCTGGTTGGTCGCTGGGATGGGCGCTACTATGACGGTCGCAGTCCCTCCTTTTGGGTGGGAAGTGGGCAGATCCTGCAGCAGTTCTACCGATCTGGAGGTCAGCCTGTCAAGTATGGCCAGTGCTGGGTCTTCTCTGGAGTGCTCTTGAGTGTCCTTCGACTTCTTGGCATCCCCAGTCGATCTGTGACCAACTTTGCCTCTGCTCACGACACAAACAGGAATCGTACCATTGATGAGTATTATGATGAGAATGGGGACAAGGTGCACTATCTCAGCAGTGGTGGTGACTCCATTTGGTGAGTTTGTGCGTGTGTGTTTAAAATCTTTACCTACGTGTGTGTGTGTGTGTGTGTTCCCAAATCTTTAGCTACCTGTGTGGTATTGTCCCAATGCTCAGGGGTATCGCTGATGTTGGAAGTTATGGGATGGATTTGAAAATTCCACTTGTACTTTTTTTTGAGTACCATCTAACTGTGAGGTGTCCCAGCTTGCAGGGAGTCAGGTCATGAGAGGGGATATCAGGTCAATTGTGCAGTGTGGGCTGACTTTCCTGCAGTAGTCAATGAATATGAATAATAGCAAGGATATTATGTTAATTTCACCTTTTGTCCTGTGTCCTTGGTGCAATCCAGGGGTTACTTCCTGGGTCAATGGTGTATTGTTCACTCATCCACTCACAATAGTCTTGTCCAGGAACACAGTCTGTCAGGTCACCCTGACTCTTAGCTATTATGGGATTGCACTGTGGGACTTGACTCAGCAAGTGTTGTTTACCTATATCACTGAGTGAACTAATGAACCATGTTGTCATTTGGAAAGACTCACTGTCTAGATATACCCACACAAGTTCACTTACAAACAGTCCAGGCTCTTTCCTTGTCCATTGTGTGTGGTCACTGTTAACATAGGCTAGGGGCTATCCTGATGATGGAAACTAGGTAAACAGTTGTATTTTTGTTGAACTTTCAGGAACTTCCATGTGTGGAATGAAGTCTACATGACTCGGCCTGATCTGCCAGGTGGATTCGGTGGTTGGCAAGCTCTCGATGCCACCCCCCAGGAAGAGAGCCCCCAGGGAGGAGGCTACAGAGCTGGGCCATCACCTCTGAAGGCCATCAGAGATGGTAACTCAGTACCTTATGACACCAACTTCATCATTGCTGAGGTACAGCTGTAACCAGTCTATGGAGCTAACATATCAGGGGTAGAAAAAGGGTCTAGAAAAAAGCATCCAGCTGGATAGACCAAGTAGTTTATTAGCTGTTCATTTTGTGGACAGTTTGCAGTTTAGGATGGCCCTTGTGGTTGCTATTGTTGTTAGTTCTTGTAATAATTTTCCAACCACCTTACTCACTGATAATCCTACAAGCTTGGAAGGTGGAGTATGTGCATTGTTTAATGTAAACAGTGCTGACAGATGTGGCTTCACAGGTCACTATTGTATCAGCTCTTTCATATGCTAATGGTGCTATGTAGCCTCGTTCCCAGGCTTTCTGCCTGTGAATATTACATACTGAAAAGTAGGAAGGGAGAGAGCCTGGTACCTAAAAAATCAAATGACTGATGTACGTCACCCTTAGAGAGACTGTTGAGAGAGTTTGTATGGTTTCTCTACTATGGCATACTGATTTCTATATTATGCGTGCTACATCATTCACGTGATTTCGCATACCAGGCTCTCTCCTTCCTATTTCCCAGCCTGTAATATTCACTGGGAGAGAGAGCCTGGGAACGAGGCCAGTTGCTATGGGCTTCCTGTTACCTCTCATTATGACCCTCTCTCTCTCTCTCTCTCTCTCTCTCTCTCTCTCTCACAGTGGAAAGTTCCACAAGTGGAAATGTTCTGCTAAGCAAACTTGCTGGTACAAAGTTTGTCGTGTTTCCCCTTAAAGAGAACTATATTGACAACATAGCGAACATGCGAGAAAAAATGAATGAATATGCTAAAATGCTAAGGTCTTATTCTAATAATATTATGTGTTAAGTTATAACCAAAATACATGGATGCATGCATGCACATGTGGCTATTTACATTAAATTTTATATACATGTTTGCATATGTAGTAAGGAAGGCCACAAAGCATACTGTATTCCTTCAGGAGGATCATCAACCCTTGCAGTATGGGGATATGTGGATGCTTTTGATGAAATGATGAAACAGGTATCATATGTTGTCCCGAGGATCGTGCCATCCATGGCATTGCACAATAAATTAATAATAATATTATAATTATCTTATAATTATAGGGTGTCTTGGAGAATTTTGATGACATTTTGGCTCCTACTGGAAGTATAGGAATGATTGCAAGCCTGGCTATTGCCAATTATCTTACTGGATCACATGTAAAGTACGTACTAAGCTTATCATGAGGTAACAGTTACTGATATAACTCATCGATCGCAATCTATCACATGCATGCCACGCAATTAAAGGATCCATGCTGTTTCTATTTCACCTATACTTACTGATGATATTATTTTTGATCAAATTCAAAAACACTTGAAAGAGCTTCACTTGAACAACATTACACCTCAAGAACTAATAGCACCACCTATATTGGATTACGGTGGGGAAGGTTATAGCATTTCAACTGAAGAGGAACTTGGTATATACATAAATGTATTGTTATAATACATACACCCACATCTGTGTAACCAGGTAACTTTTTTTAGCTACAGCTGTGGAAATATGCAGTACAACGGGAATTCTACTTGATCTTGATTATGGTGTGAAGGCCGTGAGGGGAATGATCGGTGAAATGAATAAGAATCCTGGGAGATTTGCCGGGAAACGAGTCCTTTACATACACACCGGTACATTAGTAATAAATGTGTGTATGTAACAACTCATGCTTTCAGAATCTGATTTTTTTTTTTTCTGTCATACCACGTACTGGCGGTCCTGCACTTTTAGGTGGAATCTTTAATTTGTTTGATGGACGAATTGACCATATTGTCAGAAGTAAGCCAGTCACCAGTCAAGTTTATAAATCAAGTGACATTTTTAATTCCTAATTGAAATTTCTGTATAATTATATCATAAATATTTATTTATTAAAATTTAATTTTATTTATGTCTGGCCTCAAAAAAATCCCACAATTGAATAAGTGCGCATGCGCACAATAATGATTACTTTGATGGGCACAAAGGGGAGGGGTTTAGATGTTCAATTATGGCTGCAAGTCCACCTGCTATAGACTTCCAGTATGGTGAGCTGTGTACCTACACTCCTCCTGAATGGGCTCAAAATGTATCCATCAAACCTAGCTGTCGAGCTCACGTAAGTCTGCGCACCAGTCAGTGGAACATAACTCTATCCACACGTGCCAGCATGCTGACTCAGTGTCACTGATCCTATACAGTTGTGTATGAGGCCCACTCCTATCCACAAGTGGTCTCTCCCTGGAGTACCAAGTGAGTTCCAAGTCTCTGTGAAGAGAGAAGACCTCACTGGAAGCACTCTCACTGGAAACAAGGTAGCTACCTTTGTCTTGCTTCTTATCTGTTGGACTTCTCTGTGTGTGGGTGTAGGTTAGGAAGTTGGAGTTTCTTCTTGCTGATGCTCTCCATCAAGGTTGTGATACAGTGGTGACATTTGGAGGACCTCAATCAAACCACTCTCGAGCTACTGCCTTTGCAGCTAGACAACTTGGTCTAGAGACGTACATCTTTGTGGCACCAGTGGAAGGCCACGTAGGTCCATGCTGTGTTTAGCACTTCAGTTTTGTCAAGGGTGCAGATATTTTTATTAAACTAGGAAAGTTTGGAGACTTCAACTCATGGAAACGCTCTTCTAAGCAAACTAGCTGGTGCAAAGTTCGTTGTCTTCCCCCTCAAGGAGGACTTCCTAGCTAATGTGACAATGATACAAGAAAGGATGAAGGAATACGTTGAGAAAGTAAAGTTAGTGAAACTATTGCTCAACAAATAGGACAAACAAATTATTTTGTTTTTATTTCTGTCAGTGCTGAAGGTAAACACAAGGCGTACCTCATTCCTCCGGGGGGAGCTTGCACCTTGGCAGTCTGGGGGTACTTTGATGCCTTCCAGGAAATGATAAACCAGGTACAAGGAGCTCAGAAAAACCTAATTCTCCATCTTTAAACTGTCTATTTTTCTCTGTAGGGTGTGTTAGAGAATTTTGATGACATGGTTGCTCCAGCTGGCAGTATAGGGATGGTTGCAGGACTGGCTATTGCCAACTATCTAACTGGATCACGAATCAAGTAAGTGACACGCTCATCATTTAATTTTGTCTCGAAACTGATCTATTCTTTGTCCCTATTTTTCCTGTTGAAGGCTCCATGCAGTGCCTATAGCACCGTTCATTACTGAGGAGATGATATTTGAACATATTGACGAGTGTCTCTCTGATCTTGGCCTGACAGCTGTCAAAGCTAAAGAGCTAGTTGATCCTGTCCTGGGCTATGGCGGGTTGGGCTACGACATCTCCAGTGACGAAGAACTTGGTAAGATGCTCTCCAGTTACTTTGTCGTTTGACTGAAGAACCTCAATTTCAACCCCCAGAGGCTATTGTTGACGTGACAACTGCAACAGGAGTTACCCTTGATCCTGATTTTGGCGTGAAGGCTGTGAGAGGAATGATTGGTGAAATGACCAAGAATCCCGGGAGATTTGCCGGGAAACGAGTCCTTTACGTACAAACAGGTAAGTAGATGTAATACCATGACAACCAGCTAGTGTGCTATACTATAATAGTACGTATTGTGCACTTCACTGTAACTATGACGATCCCATGTAGGAGGTGTGTACACTCTCTTTGACGGAAGACTCGACCACATCGTGAGGTCTAAACCAGCCACCAATCGGGTGTACAAGGCCAGTGATGTCTTCCCTTCCTCCGACTAGTCCACCAACTTGTCAATTTTTAGTCTCGCTAGCCAGACTTAAAATTTTGTTTGTGTGTGTTTTATTTTAGCAGTTTGTTTATTTATCGGGCAGCAAGTCATTTATGTTTGACAGTGTAACTTCATTTTATACACTGGTCCATCAGTATGCAAAGAATGTGGGCGGGGCTGTATTATCCCTGTGGCCAATGTATGCAAGATGGCTGTCAGAGGTCTGGTGAAACAGATCTATGGGGATATCAGTGCCTACACGCCTCCTTCCTGGGCCAAAGAGCTGACAGTGAAACCCACCAGAAGAGTCAATGTAAGCAGGACTCACTGACTAGAATTTAATGTCAATATGAAAGAAAGTAACTAGTAATGCAACGAATGGTCTGTACAGTTGTGTATGAGGCCCACTCCTATCCACAAGTGGTCTCTCCCTGGAGTACCAAGTGAGTTCCAAGTCTCTGTGAAGAGAGAAGATCTCACTGGAAGCACTCTCACTGGAAACAAGGTAGCTAATTTTGTCTTAACTCTTGCTTCAAAATGGTCACTATATCTGTTGGACTTCTCTGTGTGTAGGTTAGGAAGTTGGAGTTTCTTCTTGCTGATGCTGTCCATCAAGGCTGTGATACAGTGGTGACATTTGGAGGACCTCAATCGAACCATGCCAGAGCTACTGCAATAGCAGCCAGGGAACTGGGCCTTCAAGCACATCTTATGGTGCTGTCCCTCACAGAGAAAGCAAGTATATCACTGGCACGAATAGTATCATTAATTTTCAACTCCAGCTCTTCGTGTTTCTTCTTAGGAAGAATTGGAAGATTCTGGTCACGGGAATGCACTCCTGAACAAGATTTCTGGCACAAAGTTTGTTGTCTTTCCCACCAGAACTGACATCACTCGAGCACAACATCTGAAAGAGATCCACGAGCGGATGAAAGAATACGCAGAAAAGCTCAAGTATAAAAACAAACATCATACTTTCTATGAACAAATGATAATCACATTCAATTGTTTCATTTTCAGCTCTAAAGGACACAAGGCCTACTATATACCAGCAGGAGGATCCTCAACTCTTGGTGCATGGGGCTACATCGATGGCTTTGAGGAAATGATGGAACAAGTAAATTAGCTCTGCTTGAAAATATTCTCGTGTGAAGATTGATTCTTGCTTAATTGTAATGTTGCAGGGTTTACTGGAGAATTTCGATGACATATTTGTAGCAGCTGGGTCGGCTGGAACAGCTTGTGGACTTGCTGTTGCAAAATATCTCACAAAAGCAAAAATCAAGTAAGTTTAAATCACAATAAATCTCTTTAGTTGCAAGTATGACAATTTCTCTTCAATTTCCCCATGCATTAAATCATCACCATGGATACAGGATCCATGCTGTGGCTACTCACAATACAGAGGAGTTCATTTACAGCCATGTTGACGGGCACCTCCAAGAGTTGGGTCTGAAAGATGCCAAAGCAGTAGACCTGGTTGACGCCATTGGAGACTATGTTGGCAATGGCTACGGAAGTTCAACTGATGAAGAACTAGGTATATACATTCACAACAATTGTCAACATTATAGTAGGCAGGCCTAATGCATGAATAGAACCATGGATGTATTATCAAATAGTAATATATACAATCATATTATATTGTTTATCATAAAAGTATGCTGCATTGTAAATTGTACACACAGAGACCATTGTTGAGGTAGCCAATACCACGGGGATTGTGTTGGACCCTGAGTTCACTGTGAAAGGAGTGAGAGGAATGATTGGTGAGATGAGAAAGAATCCCAGGAGATTTGCCGGGAAACGAGTCCTCTTTATGCATTCAGGTAAGTTGATGACACAAGAAATTACCGACTCAATTCACCTTTGCTGTCACTGTTCTCTAGGTGGGATCCACGGACTTTATGATGGAAGAATTGATCATATCATTAGAGAGAAACCTGTTTCTAATCAGGTCTATAAAGCCAGTGACATATTCACAACATGAGTTTTATAATTATTATTGTAATTGCATGCAAATTGCCAATGCACTACTAGTGGTTGTACATGTCCTTGTGGAATTTTTTTAAATTGAATATTTGTGACGACCATTACCCATTGAGACTAGTTCGCGCAATAATCGCGCTCAAGCTAGGGTCAAAGTTCAATAAATATGAATTTTAATCAACGTGCCACACCTATACCTATATAGAACCTGCAAAGTGCTAATACTAAGTGAGCTCTCTCTTTGCCACACCCTATTACATGTGGCGCCCTCGAAGAACATCAGGCTCGTACGAGTTGAACATGGCTGGCAACGAAGGAGGAGACGCGCCGAGAAGCATCCCTCTAGTGAACCTCTCGGATAATAAGCCTAGAATATCTCTGCATAACGTAAGATAAATTAGTTTGTGTGTCAGCGTTTGCAGTGACAGTCAAAATTAATCATGCACTGCATTTTGATTAGCTATTAATTATGTTACATTTGAGCTTCAAATTACCCTGTGGTCTAGTTGTACTATACTCCTAAACAACTGGGCAGCGAGGTAGGCCTATGATTATTGTGGATATGTTTCTGCATCTTGCTAGCTGAAAGATCATGGTTACTTTTCTTGCATGTGATCTGAAAGTTTTGTCACCTCCCAATCAGCCACATACTTGGTTGTGATAAACACTGACTGCCATTTGTTTAAGTTGATTTCTCAAAGTGGGCAGGGAAGCCTGGGTATGAGGCTAGCTTTGTCTCCGTGTGCGCTGGAGAATGGCCCCTCCCCTCCTCCCTCTGTTTGCAGGCTGCCAGGGACAATCGACACGATGTCATTGAACAGCACTTGAAGTCTCTTCCAAAGTACCATCGTGGTAGGGTACTTGACCATAAGGACCAAGATGGATATTCAGCCATCCACTACGCTGCAAAGTTTAACCGCTACAAAATTCTGACTCGGCTGGTGGCTTCTGGAGCAGGTGTGTGTGTGTGTGTGTGTGTGTGTGTGTGTGTGTGTGTGTGTGTGTGTGTGTGTGTGTGTGTGTGTGTGTGTGNGGGGAAAACTATGCTAGTCTGGCCAACTAGACAATGTGGCACATTGCGTTGTGAATGGACATAGATATATGTACATGTGTGTGAAACAGAAGCCTACTTTAGTGCAGAAATGTCATGCATTTAAGCCAATAGGTTTCTCAACGACATGTCGAGCTACCTGGTAACCAAGTGAACCATTTCCTAGGCCTGTGATCTAACTTTAATCACTACTTTGATCCCATACCCCAACACACACACACACACACACACAAAAAAAAGATTTTAAAGTTCAAACTGAAGAAGAGAAGTTCACACCCCTCCATTTTGCCGCCCGCTACCAACCTCGCTACCATGATGACGACATCCAACGCCAAGAAGATGAAGAGGACGTGGATTCTGGTGGCGCCTCGCAGAGCACGGCAGCTGGAGATGATGTCTCCTACTTGGCCTCCAGCAAGAGAATCACCAAGTTCCTTGTGGACGCTTGTGATGTGGATGTAAGTGGAAGGTTTACTTGGCAATGTTGTACCTTTTTGTGTTTGTACTGGTTAGTGTGGGCTTGTGGAATTTTGTTTATGGAGACATTAAAGTGTTGTGTCAACTGCTACATGTGTAGATGATTAACTACAAATCCCTACATATAATTTATATATATAATACATATATATACATGCGTGTACCATCGTATTCTTCCTATGGTACACACATGTATATATGTCTATGTAGCATCAGTGAATGGTGGTTGTCTATTGTAGTGCATTGTACTCATCAAAAGCTTGCTAAGTAAAATTTGTCATCCAATTATTTGAGTCATGGCCTGCAAACACCAGCCATTCAACAGTTGCTTCTTTACACAGCTACATTTCAACCATACGTGTACTTTCTCCCTCTGTTCTCCGTCTGTTCCTCCAGGTCAATGCCAAGGCGCTCTATGGGATCAGCCCTCTCCACCTGGCCTGCCAGCGAGGCAACAAAGCTGCCGTCACCGTCCTGCTAAACTCACGTAAGTTGGACATCAACATCACCGACGACAACAAGGACACACCCCTCCACGAGGCCTGTCAGTACGGAGAGACGGAGATCGTGGAGAAGCTGCTCCAAAAGGGCGGGGCCATCATCGAGGCAAAGAATGATGAAGAACAGACGCCACTGCACAATGCCTGCCGCGAAGGTTACTCTGACATTGTCAAGCTCCTTCTAAAGTATGGCTTCCAGCAGCGTAGCAAGCTTGTGAGCGCAGAGGACAACGAAGAAAGCACTCCTCTTCATCTGGCGTGCGAGAACGGGAACGAAGAGATCGTACGCACACTGCTGCTCAACGGAGCTGACATGTTTCAGTCGAAGCACAATGGGGTCACTCCGATCCACATTGCTGCTCGCCATGGGTACATCAAGGTGGTGGAGACGCTACTGGGATCAGGGGAGGACATCATTGACGCCTGTAACGTGTACCAAGAGACGCCTCTTCACTACGCTGCAAGGCACAATCAGGACAAAATGGTGGAGTATCTACTTGACAAGTGAGTCAGTTTCACTGTGTATGTGTGTAGATATGGCCTTGTATGTATGTCACTGAAGAAGAAGAAAAAAGGGCAAAATGACAGCAAAATAGTATTATTTAAAAATTCATTAGTGATAGGCAAACTAAGTAGTATTATAACAGTTACTAA
>CAXIPT010000013.1:717092-804592 GCA_964030475.1 Tethya wilhelma
GTGTGTGTGTGTGTGTGTGTGTGTGTGTGTGTGTGTGTGTGTGTGTGTGTGTGTGTGTGTGTGTGTGTGTGTGTATCTGCAGTGTGGTCCGTGAGCTCATCAGCCATCGTATTGACACAGTCAGTGATGAAGATGAAGATGGCAACACTCCACTCCATCTTGCTTGCATCAAGGGATATCCTGGCATCGCAAGAGTCCTGCTGAATGCCGAGGCAGATGTGGAGGCAAGGTTGGTCAATGAGTGTCTCTTTGTGGGAGAGCTCTTAGCCTCATTGCTAAACTATTTACAGCTGTTAGAAAGAGGATATTTTTTTCTCTTTTCCACAATTTTTTTCTCCCTACTTTTCTGTTAATATTTACCTCACAAAACAATTCTATCTGTTCCAATTACATCATGATGATGTAACCCCATGTCAGGAATGCCACCCTCTGGACCCCCATGGACTGTGCCGCTCACAGCGGCCACGTCCAACTGGTGGAGATGCTCATCAATGCCGAGGCTGATATTGATCCCACGGATAAGCTCAAGATCACACCCCTCCACCTGGCCTCGCAGGAGGGGCATCTCGATGTGGTCACCTCCCTCTTGGAACACAAGGCCAATGTGGGGAACCTCGACCAGCAGGGGAACAACGCCCTCGACCTCGCCATTGAGAATGGACACGAGTGAGTGAGAGAGAGAGAGAGAGAGAGAGAGAGAGAGAGGTGGTTTAGGTCAACCAAGTGACTAGATTTACTAGTTTGGAAATCTTTTAAATTTTCTTGTCAAAGTGTTTCTTGTTTGTGCTATAGGGATGTTGCCATGGCGATAGTGAAGTCCAAGCAGTGGAAGAGTGCTCTTAGGAACACTACCAAGAATGCCCTCGGGGAAGACACCACTCCCCTCAGGAAACTTATAAGGAAGATGCCAGGTAAAGGTTAAAGTGTTTGCAAAGTTGGTACAGTGGTTAGCTGTGTCAGTTTGTAACCTTTGGGTCCCTGGTTCGAAGCCGGGTGAAAGATGGGAAGAAAAAAAAAAGAAGGAAAGAAGTACTTCCACACGTGCCTAGATTATGTTTTCACAAAGTGAAGTTACTTTGATTGCAAAATTTGTTCCCTTCCCCCCCCCAACACACACACACCACCACCACCACAGAGGTAGCTGAGGAAGTGTTCAACCGTTGCTCAACAACCAATGCCACCAGTGATGGTAAGATTCGACCAGATAGCAAGGAGTACGAGGTCACCTTTGACTTCGAGTTCCTTGAGGATTATCAAGACCCTGAGTCTCGAGGGCAGAGACTGAGAAGAAAACTTACCAGGTAGGGTTGTATAAAGCTGGCATCTTTCAAATGAATGTCTCTCTCTCTCTCTCTCTCTCACTCTCTCTCTCTCTCCATCTCTCCAGGCGTGGTGACCCTGACTACTCTGACACTGACTCCAGCAGTGACAAGCAGACCAGTGAGGGAGGGGGAGGGGACTCACGAGGTCACACCCGTCAGAAGAGACATACCGGCACCATTGACGTGACTGCCTTTGGGTTTATGACAGAGCAAATGACAAGGAAAGGTTTCTCCACCAACTGGGGTCCTGTTGGGTTCAAGAAGTCCAACCACCCTCTCTCCATCATGGTAGGGTGCTGATGAGACTTTAGTGATGAATTTTAGTTCTTCTTCCATTCCATGGCATTGATTAATGAGCCACAGACAGTTGCATGAACTTGCTATACTTCCGATCAAGAGTCTATCTCAAACTTACGTATCGTGTCTGTTACATTCCCATTCTCCCATTCCCCAGGTCGAGAGTGAGCGGACTGATCTTCTTAAGCACCCCCTGGTGACTAGTCTACTTCAGAACAAGTGGAATGCCTATGGTCGTCTGGTGTTCTATGGCAATCTCACCTTGTACATCACATTTGTGATATTTCTGACGGCCTTTGCTCTGGTGCTTAGCAACCCCAACACACCAACTTGTAAGTTAGTGGGAGCACTTACACACACACACACACACACACACACACACATACACAGGTGAGAGTGCCTTGAGCGGTACATTTGGTAACACCACTGCCTCTAACGAAACAGTGACCAGTCTCTTCCCAGGGAGAGATAGTCTGGAGGACAACAACAACATGACAGGAGAGCAGTTCTGTGCCGCGATGAACACCACTTTGGGATTCACCAATGAATTCCTACCTTACTGTGGAGTCTGTGGTGAGTGTCAGTGAATGGCCTCTTTCAAGAATGCTTGTCTTAAGGTTTTGGTCAAATTACCAATTGTAATTCACTTATTGTATGCATAACAAGATGAATGTTGTATCTGTGGGCTGACTCACCATAATTATTGTCTTACATTGATAAAGAGGTGCATGCCAGTTTCATTCAAGCCCTCTTTTGTGCTCTTTTGCAGACAACTCTTCCACGAGACGTCAGTTTCTCTTTGTTGCTGCCATCATCATCATTGCCATTGCCATCTTCAGACTCCTCACCGAAGCCTTCCAGTTTGTCCAGCTGAAGCTGAACTACTTCTTTGACTGGGTGAACTGGGTCGAGATGATCCTCTTTCTCTGTTGCATTCTCTTTGCCTGGGTCTTCCACACGGACTGCCTATGCACCACTGACTGGCAGTGGCAGATTGGAGCTGTGGGGGTGTTCCTGGCGTGGATTGATCTTATGATCTTCATCAGGAAACTCCCTCTGACAGGTATGGTGAGTGTGTTAATGGCAGAAGCTGTTGCTTCCAGGTGGTAGAGATCGTATGTAAGCTATGCTACCTATTGTGTGAAGAGATGGTAATGGAGAAGTGAAGTATCTAGGCTTGGTTTGTGAGGCTAGCATCACTTGTCTCGCCATTGCTGTTCGAATTTTGACAACCTTCAGCTGTGATTCCTGTTACTGTTCTTTCCTCTTTCCTCCTCCAGGTATCTATGTGCTGATGTTGGTGGACATCTTCTACACCTTCATGAAGATGATCATTGTGTCTGGTCTGCTCGTGATTGCCTTCTCTCTTGCCTTCTACATGGCCTTCTTTGAGCCTGGCATTGGATTCTCTCGCTCCCCATTTGCCACTCCCGGTCGTGCCATCATCAAGACCATGACAATGACCACGGGAGAGTTTGAGTACGACAGCATCTTCAGACAGCTCCCCGGGGGGCTGGTCCAAGCAGGGAATGATGTAAACCCCCCCGAGATCCCCTTCCTGCCCATTTCCTTCTTACTGTGGATCATCTTTATCGTTGTCATGCCGATCCTCCTCACCAACCTCTTGGTGAGTCATGACTCATACTCCATGCCACGTAGAGAGCTCTGTGGTTGACTGTTGGTTGTTTGTGTAGGATATTTGTGTTTGCTGTAGTCATGATATCTACATGATGTTTTAGAGTGATGGTATTTTTTGAGCATGTGTGTATATGACTGTACTAAAAGTATATCTGGTTTGAGAATGCCGGTAGAAAAAGTTGAATAACTTTCTAAATATCCAACCGATTTCAAAATTTCTCAAGCATCATTGGAAAGTGCTTGTTCTTCCTGTTCTTTTGATTGCTTTTCCAGCTTCCTACGCCTTACCAGTCAATAGTTAGCTATTTTGTCCCATATGAAAAGTATTGCATGAATGTCAGTATTTCACTTCGGGCAGCATTCTCAAACCAGATGGACCTTAGTTGTGAGTGGATTCACTAACTAGTGTATGCTGTGGACTGTAGGTTGGTCTGGCTGTTGACGATATCAAAGGAATCCAGGAGGCAGCTGTCTTGAAGAGGCTCGCTCTTCAGGTAAACGCTGATTGACTGATAGCACAGCTTTCTGTCTAACAATAACTCTCTCTCTCTCTCTCTCTCTCTCTCTCTCTCTCTCTCNCTCTCTCTCTCTCTCTCTCTCTCTCTCTCTCTCTCTCTCTCAGGTTGAGCTGGCTCTGAGTGTTGAGGAGCTGTTTCCCTCTGCCATTAGGCGAAGGTTCATTGTGGGTGGACGGTCC
Organism: Tethya wilhelma; assembly: GCA_964030475.1. NCBI lineage: Eukaryota > Metazoa > Porifera > Demospongiae > Tethyida > Tethyidae > Tethya > Tethya wilhelma. The sequence continues at coordinate 721,047 of CAXIPT010000013.1, forward strand.
GTTTTACCCAACCGTCCCCTGGGTCTCTATCAGAGATTCCGCTACCGTATCTGGGGCAAAGACAGCGAGCGTTTTGACTCAGCTGACAATCTAGTCAGTGCATTGAACCCCACACTGGTTAGTTACTGATCATATGAATATACTGCTTCTGGGAATTGCCATTTTGCTATTATATTAGTGGATTTTGCACACACACACACACACACACACACACACGTACACACACACACACAGACACCCATTGAGCAGGTACAAGCTCAGACCCGCAGTCTTGTTCAAGGCATGGCAAAGATGAAGGAAACCATTAATGATCTTAACGAGAGGAACCAACTCCTGGAGAACTTCATCAGACAGATGGCCCGTAAGCAGGGCATCACCTCAGAGCTGGTGGAAGAGAAGGAGGACGGAGAGAACAACTACTCTTCCATTTAGTGCACACTTAGAGTTCTTTTCTACATGTAACCTGCTATGTAGATATAGTTTATGACTAGTAAAAAATTAATGTGAATAGTAATTAAATTATTGTTGTTTTTCATTTGTTTGCTGTTTTAGAAGCTCCCAACTGTTTGTATGGTAGGGATTGTTGTAGTTGAAAATGTCAGTGTTATCCTTTTGTATACCTAGCTCACTAAAAATTTAATTAAAATTCTTTGCAAATTCATGCGCAATATTATTGCAAATTTACATATTATGCGCACGGGGGGTGTGCCACTATTTAATATGACCACATACTGAATAGAGTGCCAAGTCTCTGAAGGTGTGTAAGTCACAGTGAAGAACGGTGAGTTATATGAGCACACACCTGTCAGTAGTTCTGAGATCAACTAGCAAGAGGTTCTAGTTGCTACACTGTCACCAGCTAGTTACCAGGATGGCATCTCCATGACAATTTATGTACATGCCATGCTAGCTGGTGACAGTTTCAGGTGTGTCTCTGGTATAGCAAAGAGGGTTTATATTAGATTTGGAGTGCATATAAATTTATGCTAGATCTGGAGTGTACCAAGTTATGAAACTAGGAGGTTTGCACACACAACTGATCATTAATTTAGTATGTGTAATTTGATAAATATTCTTCCAGTATCTTCTAGCGACTGAAACCCGGTGATAGCTACCATTGCAGCTGTAGAGTGTGATTCAAGATGACTTCAACAGTTATTCCCAACCGTTCAGTTTCTTTTGAGTTGAAAACAATTGAAGAGGAATCAAGTGATGACGACCAGCCCAAAGAAAAAGGCACTGATGACTGTGGTGTTCACCCAGAAGACATTACTCATCAGACAAGCACAGCCAGCTCTATCATTAGTCAGCCACCTAAACCCGATTGCCCTCCTAGTACCCTAATTGATGTAAGATAAAGAAGATTCCTCTAAATCTTACAGTTTCATTTTCGTTGCTACATTGTTATATTATCTAGGCTGTTCGTGACAATGACTATGAGATGGTGGCGTCCATCTTGAGTGAATTGACATATGAACAAAAAAAGGAAGAAATCAATGATTTTCATGATCAGGACTTTGCTCCGATTCATTACGCTGCCAAGTTTAACTATTTTAAGATTTTGAAGCTACTTGAAGAGAATGGCGCTGGTACGACAACGTGTGTGTGTGTGTGTGTGTGTGTGTGTGTGTGTGTGCGTGTGTGTGCATGTGTATGCACGTGTGTGTGTGTGTGTTGTGTGTGTGTGTGTGTGATGCCTTCAAACCTACCTGACCGTATGCCTTCAAATACTGTCACATATAAAATTGTACAGATGTGAATTTGAAGACCAAAAGTGATGGTCTGACTCCACTACAACTAGCTGCTCGCTACCAGCCTCACTCTACCAGTGGTGTTGGTACTCAGATGCCAATGAGACGGCCCTCTGTCTCTTCCACGAGTGAATTGAGAGATGTGCAAGAGCATTTCTCTTCCAGCAGAGAAGCCGTCAAGTTTTTAATGACAAAAGTGGCTGATGTAAGAAAGATTATAATGATAGTTATAGCTTTAAACTACATACTACTGAAATTATGTATAATCTATGTACAAAGCTTAGGTCATTGGTAGTCCAAGCATTGGCAATATGGCCTTGAATCCTGCATCCACCCTGACTTATAAACTATTCATTTTCTCATAATGTTTTATCGTAGGTGAATAGTCCAGACAAGTACAGCAACACCCCACTCCACATGGCCTGTCAGAGAGGAAATATTGAGGCTGTTGAGGAACTACTGCAGTCCAAGTACATCAACCTCACTGCTCGCAACAAGAACGAAAGTAACACGCCGATCCATGAAGCTTGCCTGTACGGGAATTCAAAGATTTTGAAATTGCTGCTCAAGAGCTTGCAAACATGCACTCGCGCATGCCCAAATTGGCTGCTGCAAAACAAAGCCAGGCAATCTCCACTCCACCTTGCCTGCCGCGAAGGCCACTTCAAAGTTGTGAAGCAGCTCTTCAAATACATGCCCCTCAACCAATACAAGAGAATGCTTGCTGGCAAAGACAACGAACAGAACACCCCACTTCACCTAGCCTGTGCTAATGGAAACATTGCTGTAGTTGACTTCTTGTTGGAGAAAGGAGCCAATCCTTCTGCCGCTGAAAACCCCAAGAGAGTCACTCCCCTCCATGTGGCAGCTAGTCGTGGCCACGTAAAAGTGGTAAAAGCTCTCTTGGCAAAAGAAATCAAGCTTGTCTTTGCCATGGATGTCACGGGTCAGACTCCTGTCCACTACGCTGTGCTGTCCAATGACCATGACGTACTCACATCATTCAAGGATAATTTGTTAAAGTACGTCACCAAAAGTTCTTATTCTGCTTGTAAAATGTAGCTAAAATTTTAATGGCTGTACAATAAATTATGCTAATTTCATACCTCAAAATTAATGTCATAATTTGGCAGCAAGAAGATGCCTGTGGTGGAGGTGATGAACATTCCAGACCTGGAGCACCGTACCCCATTGCTTCTTGCTGCTATGTTGGGTAGGGATGCTTCCTTCCAGATGCTGTTGGACATCCTCCCTGATGAAGCCCGTGGTGCTCTGGACTCAGAGAGAAAGAGTGTGTTGTCCCTTGCAGCTGAAAATGTCTTTGATACTCGGATTTTCAAAGTAAGAAATTTTTTTTACAACCATACGCTCACACACGCTCACACACGCTCACACACGCACACACACACACACACACACACACACACACACACCATAGAGTTGTTTTAAGTGTCCCGACATATACGAGAAGCTTGTAGCCAGCGTCGATGCTAACCTAAACACACCACTCCATATTGCTGCTGAGAAGGGAAACATCCCAGTAGTGAAGCATCTCCTCAGAGAACCCAACGATATTGCCAAGAAAAATGCCAGAAATGTAAACTATCGCACTCCATTGCATCTGGCTGCTAAGAATGGCCATGTTGAGTAAGTTGGTAATTATCATTCTAGCTAGCTAGAGCTACACAAGTAATGTTTTGAACCCTCATAAGAATATGTATAGCTGAACTCTCTATGTATGATTGCTACAGAGTTGTGTGGGAGCTGGCTATAGCTAACTGTGTGTGTTCGGTGGAGGATGACAATCGTGACACTCCTCTCCATCTTGCCTGCACCATGGGCCATGTCGCCGTGGTACATGCCCTGCACAGCAAGAGAGTCAGCGCTGAGACAAGGTGAGTCACTCAATGTAAGAATTGCAATCAGAATGTTAGGATTGGCTTGGTAGCATCAAAGTGTTATGTCAATTCTCTTGTGAGTGTTGAATTTGTTTGTTTGTTTCTATAGAAATGATAAAGACCACACCCCTTTGCACTGTGCTGCATTGAATGGTCATGATAATCTCATTGAATTCCTCATCAACAACTTTAATGTTGAAATAAATCCCCGAGATCGCAACCAGTTCACACCCCTCTTTCTCGCCGCCAAGGCCGGCCACCTTGATGCTGTGAAGACCCTCTTGGGACACGGAGCAAAAGTCACTATGACCTTCAAATCTCGCAGATTCAATGCACTTGACACTGCCATTGACCAAGGACACGAGTATGTTTATGGCTTTACAAAGATAATTATAAGGACATTTTTCATGAAGAATAGGATTTTGATGTCTTATTTCTAATATTAAGTTTCTAAGCATTCTTTCAAGTTCATTGTAGTTCCATTCTATCTGGCTGTTTGTCCTCTTTCTCTCTACAGGGACATCGCCCTGGTGATAGTGAAGAGCTCTCAGTGGGAGGAGGCGCTGAGGTACACGACTCAGGAGTCACTCAAGAATATCTGGGGCCAAACAACACAGACCACACCCCTCAGGAAGCTCATCCGATCCATGCCAAGTCAGTCAATGCACTAGTCATATTACACACTTTGCCAACATGCATATCTTCCCTGCTCCAATGCCTGTGAGCTCTTGTAGCTCAGTGGTAAGAGCATTGGACCAGAGTTCAAAAGACCTGGGTTTGAATCCCAACTAGATCTCAAGATTTTTCCCATATAATGATACACTGGTGGCTGTAAAAACTATAGTTTATAGTACAACTTATATATTATTTGCATGCAACTATACATTTTATATAGAGGTGGCAAAGGTCGTCTTTGACAAGTGTACAACTCTTGGAAGTATCCAAAGTCTTCAGATGTCCCAGGTACGAGGAAACACAGACTCAGAGTCCAATCCTGAGACCATTGATTTGGAGTCTTACGGAAGGACCAGTACAGAGTTACGTTCGGACAAGGATGACTATGCTGTCATGTTTAACTACGAGTTTATCGAGGACTTTAAAGATCCAGAGTATGATAGTGAGAAGCACCAATTCAAGTCTGCCATGTATGGCATAGCCGGCCTGTAAGTTGAAAGATTGTCATTAATTATTGCATTAATTGATGAGGCTATTACAACAGTCTTTTGTTGTTATTTAGCTCAACTGAAAAAGGCTACCGTTCAACTTGGGGCCCAGATAAGTTTTCAATGGGACAGCACCCACTCACTTTGATGGTAAGTGCTGTGCAAGCATGGTAAAACAAATTTTATTTTTATAATTATAAATTATATTTATACAGTATCCTGTATTACTACTTGTTAACTATTAAATCAATGCTAACTATTGTTAAGTACAGTTAACTATTAACTGTTAGCTGTTAACTATAATAATTATTGTGACCGTGCCTTGTTCCAATACTTTTTACAGCACTTTTTACAGCACTGCCCATTCCTACACATGCAGCTTATAATGTTTTTGAAATTTTTATTACTTGTAATAATCATTAAGATGTTGTAATTCTCTATAAATAAATAATTATTATGTACATACATACATACATACATACATTCAGCTTGAGCATGAACGCACTGATCTATTGACCCATCCCCTTGTGAGGAGCCTGCTGAGGTACAAGTGGTACAGCTACGGCAGGTACACCTACTGGATGGACCTGTTTGTCTACATGCTGTTAGTGATAGTCTTGACTGCCTTCGCATTGGTGCTGCCCAACCCTGAAAGTGAAACTTGTAAGTTTTATTTATTTTCATCCCCACCCATTTCTTGTTGCTGTTGTGATGTGGATGCATTTTCATCTCTATAGGCCTGAGAGTGTTCAATGGTACACTTGGCAATGTCAGCAATAATTGCACTGCCACGGAGAACCCTGACTGTGGGAAAATGGCCTGTGGTACATATGTATAAATCTACTACAGAAACTTATGCAGCATATGCATCACTATAGCCTCAGAAATCAGCTAGAATTTCCCGTTTATTTTTGCTACAAACAGCTAGAGAAGGCCTGCATGGTTAGTGACGCTATTATGTATCATCCTATCTTTATGCTTATGTGCAGATTTGCATACAGTTCAGAGAGTCTATATAATCGTGGCTGGTGTTTTTGTTGTGGTCTACTCCATCTTTTCATTCTGCTACCATCTCTACTTGTACATCCGTCTCTACCAAACCTACATCAAGGACTGGGCCATTGTGTTCAACTTCTTCTCCGCTGTGACCACCATCATATTTATAGCGGTTCATTTCACACAGTGCTTCTGTCCTTACAACTGGCAGTGGCAGCTGGGCACAGTGGCTGTTTTTCTTACCTGGGTGAACTTTGCCATTCTCTTCCGAAAGCTCCCACTAACTGGTGACTTAATTCTTACATTTCTATTATAATACCGTTGCTTTACTTGTACAAGGCTAGGTGCCTGAGTGACTCAGCCTTTTGCCACTTGCCTGAGCAGGCATTAGGAGGGTTCTGTAAGGTTGGGGTTGTTTGTAAAGATAAGACCATTTTTAAACTTTCCTGTATGCAGGAATCTACGTGTTGATGTTTGTGAAGGTCTTCTACACCTTCTGTAAGGTGGTCATCCTCTCCTTCCTGCTTGTCATTGCCTTCTCTCTTGGCTTCTACATGGCCTTCCATCGGCCATTGGCGATGGGGGAATCAAGGTCCCCTTTCTCCTCTCCAGCTCGCTCCATTGTCAAAACCATGACCATGATAGTTGGAGAGTTTGATTATGAAGACATCTTCCATCTGAGCTCCCTCGAACCGGACATCATGCTAAACGATATCCCTTTCTTCCAAGTGGCCAATTTCCTTTGGATCATCTTCCTCATAGTTGCCCCAATTCTCTTCCTCAACTTATTGGTACGTAAGTTAGTAAAAATGTTGCCTGACTGTTGAATGAATGACTGGGTGTGTGTATGCAGACTGGTCTGGCTGTAGACGACATTAAAAGGATCCAAGAAGATGCTGCCATCAAGCGACTTGAACTACAGGTAAAGAAATTATAGCATATTGGTGTAGCTTGCTATAGTTTCATTTTGCAGCTTCTTTTTTTGTGTTTCTGTTGCTCACAGATCCGTGCAGTACTCTCGATTGAAGCTGCAATGCCGTCTAAGTTTCGAAGTCGTTTCATGATCACCAAGACACTCACCATTACTCCAAACAAAGGACTTTATCTTATGGAGAAAATTCGTCACAACGTGTGGGAAGAAGAGTGTTACGACACCATCAAGAGCATATCGAAGGCTCTGGATCAACAGCTCAGAACTCGAGATGTAATGAATCCTCACACACACACACACACACACACACACACACACACACAATTTGTTCCATTTTCACTTTCAAACAATGCTCTCCTTGCTCTCCTTCCATGGATACAGGGGAGCTCAGAACAGGCACAGTGTGGACATGGCTCCTTGATGGAAGATGTTGCCAACATCAAGAGGGCTGTGCATGAGTTGAAGTCGATGGTTGAAGCACTCACTCTAAATGCCGATTCGGATCAAAAATCAACAAACCCCAATCGGAAACGAAGTGCCGTAGAGAGACCGTTTCCTTTTNGTACATACATACATACATACATACATTCAGCTTGAGCATGAACGCACTGATCTATTGACCCATCCCCTTGTGAGGAGCCTGCTGAGGTACAAGTGGTACAGCTACGGCAGGTACACCTACTGGATGGACCTGTTTGTCTACATGCTGTTAGTGATAGTCTTGACTGCCTTCGCATTGGTGCTGCCCAACCCTGAAAGTGAAACTTGTAAGTTTTATTTATTTTCATCCCCACCCATTTCTTGTTGCTGTTGTGATGTGGATGCATTTTCATCTCTATAGGCCTGAGAGTGTTCAATGGTACACTTGGCAATGTCAGCAATAATTGCACTGCCACGGAGAACCCTGACTGTGGGAAAATGGCCTGTGGTACATATGTATAAATCTACTACAGAAACTTATGCAGCATATGCATCACTATAGCCTCAGAAATCAGCTAGAATTTCCCGTTTATTTTTGCTACAAACAGCTAGAGAAGGCCTGCATGGTTAGTGACGCTATTATGTATCATCCTATCTTTATGCTTATGTGCAGATTTGCATACAGTTCAGAGAGTCTATATAATCGTGGCTGGTGTTTTTGTTGTGGTCTACTCCATCTTTTCATTCTGCTACCATCTCTACTTGTACATCCGTCTCTACCAAACCTACATCAAGGACTGGGCCATTGTGTTCAACTTCTTCTCCGCTGTGACCACCATCATATTTATAGCGGTTCATTTCACACAGTGCTTCTGTCCTTACAACTGGCAGTGGCAGCTGGGCACAGTGGCTGTTTTTCTTACCTGGGTGAACTTTGCCATTCTCTTCCGAAAGCTCCCACTAACTGGTGACTTAATTCTTACATTTCTATTATAATACCGTTGCTTTACTTGTACAAGGCTAGGTGCCTGAGTGACTCAGCCTTTTGCCACTTGCCTGAGCAGGCATTAGGAGGGTTCTGTAAGGTTGGGGTTGTTTGTAAAGATAAGACCATTTTTAAACTTTCCTGTATGCAGGAATCTACGTGTTGATGTTTGTGAAGGTCTTCTACACCTTCTGTAAGGTGGTCATCCTCTCCTTCCTGCTTGTCATTGCCTTCTCTCTTGGCTTCTACATGGCCTTCCATCGGCCATTGGCGATGGGGGAATCAAGGTCCCCTTTCTCCTCTCCAGCTCGCTCCATTGTCAAAACCATGACCATGATAGTTGGAGAGTTTGATTATGAAGACATCTTCCATCTGAGCTCCCTCGAACCGGACATCATGCTAAACGATATCCCTTTCTTCCAAGTGGCCAATTTCCTTTGGATCATCTTCCTCATAGTTGCCCCAATTCTCTTCCTCAACTTATTGGTACGTAAGTTAGTAAAAATGTTGCCTGACTGTTGAATGAATGACTGGGTGTGTGTATGCAGACTGGTCTGGCTGTAGACGACATTAAAAGGATCCAAGAAGATGCTGCCATCAAGCGACTTGAACTACAGGTAAAGAAATTATAGCATATTGGTGTAGCTTGCTATAGTTTCATTTTGCAGCTTCTTTTTTTGTGTTTCTGTTGCTCACAGATCCGTGCAGTACTCTCGATTGAAGCTGCAATGCCGTCTAAGTTTCGAAGTCGTTTCATGATCACCAAGACACTCACCATTACTCCAAACAAAGGACTTTATCTTATGGAGAAAATTCGTCACAACGTGTGGGAAGAAGAGTGTTACGACACCATCAAGAGCATATCGAAGGCTCTGGATCAACAGCTCAGAACTCGAGATGTAATGAATCCTCACACACACACACACACACACACACACACACGCACACAATTTGTTTCATTTTCACTTTCAAATTGTCACCACAATGCACTCCTTCCATGGATACAGGGGAGCTCAGAACAGGCACAGTGTGGACACGGCTCCTTGGTGGAAGATGTCGCCAACATCAAGAGGGCTGTGCATGAGTTGAAATCGATGGTTGAGGCACTCACTCTAAATGCCGATTCAGATCAAAAATCAACAAACCCCAATCGGAAACGAAGTGCCATAGAGAGGCCGTTTCCTTTTCCAAGTCCCCGCATACACCATAGTCCCTCGTTTGGATCTGATTCTGGGGGCGATGCAGGGGGCTTTTTTGATGACTAAAACATTAATCTGTAATAACACTTAGTGCCGTTATTTTTAGTTAACCCATAAGCTCAGTGAAATGTTTTGTAGATATTTTTTTTTACTATATACAATCCTCGTTTGAGTTTTTTTTAATTTGTGTATTATTTTTGTTTTGTGCATTGCATGATGTGTCACTTCCTCAATGAATCTCATTAACTAAACATTTTGGCATGCATGTAAACTTCTTTGAGCTAGGGTAAGTGCATCAACAAGTCAACGAACCGATACAGCTCTGGACCTCTGGTAGACAAGTAAGAACAATTAACGTGAGAAGCTACAGTCTTTTGACGCACGATTCAAAGCTGAGGCCGGCGGCCTGCATGGTGAGTGGTGCATGTCACTTTGTATTAAATGTGGCCAACTTGAGGTTCGAATACTGTAAACCATAGATAATTATCAATGAATCTATACAACATTGTGCATAAACTTACTGGTGGCATGATCATCACTGAGAACTGAGGTGTTTCACTGCCTGTGGCATGGTACAGTACTGAAACATGCACGGCTGGCTATGAATTGAGGCATTGCAGCAGTTAGTCTAAGTTGTGCCAGTCAGTGCATTGAGCATTAATTTTCATCTGAGAATCCCCATCAAGCAGATCAAACTGAGTGGATGGTTATGCCTTATGGCAGTAGCTGGCTCACTCAGTGGTGTGAGACACTATCATGTTGGACTGACTGTGCACTATAATGTAGTAGTAACCCCCCTCTACAAATTAAGGAAATCCTTTTTGAGTCTTTTAAACAGTCAGTTCATGCATGCACCAGCCACTCATGGGATGCCACTGAAATAAGTATCAGCCACCTGCTTGTACGTACAATGAACTGATTTGACAATTGTATCCAATTGGGAGTTATATAAGCTAGTAACTGACAATAACCACTTGTCATGCATTCCACATATCTTATTATTGTAGCTAAGCACAAGTCATGCATATGACAAATCATGGCATTGCATTAATTGTATATCTACTATAGTCTCAGCATCAGACTTCAGTAGTGCCAATAACTATGACTGTATTAGTCCCACACACAATGCATACTGTATACAGAGACAACAATGGATATTTGTACTACTCCCTATCAGCGACTACAAGAGTTCACGAGGAAACCAAGTGCACATGCTCAGCTGACTAATGAATATCTTTTGGAAACAGTTCCACCTATTGGACGGCCGAGAACCAATACAGCAAGACGAACTCTTCATGAAGTGAGTAAATCAGTATTACGTGATCTTGCACTAGCTACCTTAGCTGACACAATATCAATGTACCTTAATATACAATGTATTTGTCTATATTATAGGCTGCTTGTGACAATGATTATAAATGTGTCAATGACATCTTGACTGAGGCAATCGCTTCTAGAATGCTGCCCAAAATTATTAATGCTTTTGACGAACATGGGTTTGCACCAATCCACTACGCTGCCAAGTTCAACTGCTTCAGAATCTTGAGACTACTTGTAGAGAAGGGTGCAGGTATGACACTGATATAATGTTTGTGAGGAGTACTATCACTCGTTGTGTGATTCCCAATAGATCCATCAATTGAGACTGAAGATGACAGGCTCACTCCTCTTCACTTTGCTGCTTATTACCAGCCTCGTTTTATCTACTCCAGTGGAGATGATCCTCAGGAATCCATAACAGCACGTTCTCCCAGTGTGACTGAGGAGAGGAACTCTCCCAGCATACTAGCTGTGCGATATCTCATCAGTAAATTGGAACCAAGAACCAAAGTAAGTAAGGTTTATTGTTATCTGCATGTAGCCTCGTAAACCAGGCCCTTCCCACTATGCTTATTGCTAAGCGTAAATCTTTGCATGCTTGTGATTATATTTCAACTGTGAGTATAATATGCACGATCCATTAAAATTTTTTTAGGTGAATGCATTCACACGTCATGGTAGCACTCCACTGCACATGGCGTGTCAGCATAAGAACATTGGTGCTGTCACTGAACTGATAAAGTCAGAACACATTGACCTTGTTCCTAAGGATGCTAGTGAGAAAAACACACCACTCCATGAAGCTTGCAAGCATGGAGATACGAAAATTGTTGAGATGATCTTGGACAAGTTGCAGCAAGAACGAAAAAAGGAGAAAGATTGGTTGCTGACCAACAAAGGAAGGCAGACACCACTTCATCTTGCTTGTCGTGAAGGACATGCTGCTACTGTCAGTCTACTACTTGAGAAGGTGTCTAAAGATTGCAAGAAGAAGTTGTTTGAGACGAGGGACAACGACGACATGAGTCCTCTGGATCTTGCGTGTGCAAAGGGAAATGATGAGATAGTCAATTGCTTGCTAAAACACAAAGCATCTCTAGAGGATTGTGGTGGTACAAAGCGTGCTACTCCATTGCACATTGCTGCTAGACTAGGTCACAAGAAAGTAGTTAAGACTCTATTGGCAAGTGATAAAGCTCGTGATCTCGCTATGGCTACTGACATAGATCATCAAACCCCAGTACACTATGCTGTCCTTTCCAACGATCGAGAAGTACTAGAAGCCTTCAAAGAAGTGTATGATATCTATTGCATTTAGCTATGTGTAATGATGCATGCATGCTGTATATATTGTATGCAGAGACCTACCAAAAGAAGTTGCAACCACTCCAGACAAACATTCGCGTCCTCCATTGCTTCTTGCTGCCAAGTTGGGTAAAGATGCTGCATTCCAAATGCTCTTGGAAATCCTCCCTCCTGAGCATCACAGTGTTTTGGACAGAGACGGGAAGAGTGCCATGTGCCTTGCAGCTGAAGGGGACCACAAATCGATAATGAAAGTAACAGATCATATAATTCAGTTTTCTTTAAGAGTATATTATTTTTTCTATCCAAATCAGATTTTCACTACCTCTCCTGTCTACCACAAGCTATTAAACACTCCTGATGCCAACATACGCACACCTCTTCATCTAGCTGCTAAGAATGGCCACATTGATACAGTGAAATATCTCCTCTCACTTCGAAATGATCATGAGTCCACCAAAGAATTTCTTGTTGACAGAAATCCCAAAGATATTCTTTTTCATACACCAATGCACCTCGCTGCAAAATATGGCCATGCAAAGTAAGTGGATCATTGAAATACAATGTCAATGATACTAGAATAAGTTCCCATTCTCCAAAGTAAGATGTACATCTTTGTTTAATAGCCTTGTTCCCAGGCTACTCCTCCCTCGTAAATATTTCCTAATTTAAAGGAAATATTCATGAATGAGGAGCCTGCATGGGCACGAGGCTATACATCTTTGTATAATAATTATTATTATTCATGTATACTTATGTAGTGTGGTGTCTGAGTTGAACGACACTAGTGGTTGTCTCCCAATGGAAGAAGATGACAATGGTGACACACCACTTCATCTTGCTTGCACTAAAGGCCATCTTGGGGTGGTGCTGGTACTACGCCCACACAGAGGTGACGCAGGAGCCAAGTAAGACTCTATACAAAGCATACGATTATATGTTAGACCTGAATGTATAATAATAATATTATTCATTTCTATTTTCTTTCAGAAATAACAAGGACCACACTCCTCTCCATTGTGCTGCAATAGGTGGTCACGACAAGATCGTGAAGAGTTTGCTGGTTGACTTTCACGTTGATGTTGATCCCGTTGATAAGAATGGTGCCACACCCCTCCAGCTTGCAGCCCATGCTGGTCACTCGAAGGTAGTGGACAGGCTGTTGCAAAATGATGCAGATGTTTCTAAGAAGGTAGTTCTGGAGGGACAAGCAGCCTTTAATGCACTTGACCTTGCAATAGATGGTGGACATGAGTAAGGAACACCCTGTATATACTCTGCTTCAACATTTCAACTTTGTGTGCACCTTCAGGAAAGTAGCAGTGGCCATTATCAAGAGCTCTCAGTGGAAAGAGGCACTGAGAAACAAAACCAAGTCACCTGACAGTGTGTGGGGGGAGACAACACCTCTCAGGAAACTCATCAGGAAGATGCCAAGTAAATGAGCTATGGCTGTTTCATACATGTTTAGTCAAGATACTCACACTCTACTGTTTTACGTAGCTGGTTTTCCGTATATACACAGGAGTAGCTGAGTTGGTACTTGATAGGTGTACAGTACCCAGTAAAACTCGTGTTGACAGCAAGGAGTATAGAATTGAATTCAACTATGAATTTATTGAGGACATTCAAGACTCAACATCCTGGTATTAATTTTATTATGTGTATGCATGGATCCCTGCAATGTAAGAATCTATAACAGTTATATACACATACATACACTTGTTTTGATGTGTGTATATAGTTCTAGTGAATCGGGGATCAAAAGAGATTGGGGGCCTAAATCATATTCAAAAGTCAATCACCCACTTACACTGATGGTAAGTGATCTTGAAAAGGCTGCCAAGCTCAAACTAAAAAAGTCCACTACTTTACACCTCTTGCTATTGTTCAATTACTATTATCTGAGATTCTCATGATGGTGCAGATTGAGTACAGCCGAACAAATCTCCTTACCCATCCTCTAGTGACCAGTCTACTGAGGCTTAAGTGGAACCGCTATGGAGCATTCACATATGGAATCCATTTGTTTGTTTACTCAATCTTTGTGATTTTTTTGACACTCTTTGCTCTGGTTGTGCCCGATCCTGAAAGTAAAACTTGTATGCCACTTTCTCCATCATTGCTAAGTAAAGTATAGGCCAAGTATAGGCCATGGAGTTACCAGTCAACTGCACATACTTCATCCACAGGTAGATCTATCAATGGTGATGTAAAAACATTTGGAACAGGAAACTGCAGCAATCAAACACTAGAGTGTGGCTATTGCTTAGGTATGTTTTTATTGACAGAAAATTGCACAGGTTTCATGCAGTGATGAGAATTTTTTATTTTACTCCCGTATAAATAGAGCCCGACGCTGTTAAAGTTGTTGTTCTGGAGAGTTCTAGCATCATTGTGGGAATATTGTCTGTCTTTGGATTTGGCTTTTACATCTACTTGTATGCTCGCCTGTACATTACCTACCTGAAGGACTTTGTCACTTTTTTCAACTTCTTTCTGACAATATTGGCTTTCATTTTTGTGGTTGTCCTTCCATCACAATGCTACTGTCCTTTTGGTTGGCAATGGCAACTGGGTGTAATGGCAGTGTTTCTGATTTGGATAAACTTCACTATTCTTTTGAGGAAACTTCCACTTATAGGTTGGTTACTAAAAATGTTATAACATCACCAAGTTCATGAATATAATAATTATTATATATTTTTTTTCTTATTTTCAGGAATCTACGTGCTGATGTTTGTGCAGATCTTCTACACTTTCTTCAAAGTGATAACTCTCTTCTTTCTTTTGGTCATTGCCTTCTCTCTTGCGTTCTTCATGGCCTTCAGCATACCCAACATTACTTTGCGTCACTCCCCATTTGCCACTCCTGCTCGTTCCATGGTCAAGACCATAACCATGATAGTGGGAGAGTTTGGCTACGAAGAGCTCTTCAACTTGACCTCGCAGATGGCAAAAACGGATGAAGAAGTGCTGAATCCAATCGCTCACGATGAAGTAGCTACTATTATATTTATCATCTTTCTTGTTCTTGGGCCCATTTTGTTCCTGAACATGCTGGTACGGTCAATAATATCATGTTTAAGCAATTTCTGCATGTATGTTTTATGCACATGTCTTCTCTTCTATAGACTGGATTGGCAGTTGATGACATCAAAAAGATCCAAGAAAATGCTGCACTCAGACGTCTTGAGTTACAGGTATCCTCTGCTCACTTTGTATTTTGACTGAGTTGATTGTTTCATGGTTGTCTGGTCGGAATCTTACAATTTAATAGATTGTCGGTGTGCTGAGCATCGAAGAAATTGTGCCAAACAAGTTTAGGAATCGTTTCATGGTTGTGATCGAAGATAGCATCTCACCAAACCGAGGCTATAGACAACTCTGGGAGCTCTTTCGTCACAAATGGTGGGAGGAGGAGAGCTATGACACAGTGGGGAGTATTTCATCAGTGGTCAGTGAGCGTGGGTCAAATGAAGAACAGGTAAGTACACATGTTTTTAGTCTTAATTTATTATAGCACACAGCCTCAAATACTGACCATACACCACTCTGATACACCCACTCACATGCCTTCCAGGATGACGACAAACGGCATCAATGTACTGATTCTGTGGTTGAAGACATAGCCATGATAAAGCGAACCTTGCAAAGGTTAGGCAGGGTCATGGCGGAGCGAGATGTTCACCGTTCACTCAAACGTACAGATGTCCCTTCTCTTGTCCAGCTGCTTCATCAGGAGTCGGATGTGGACCTCAGTGAGCAGCTAGTCCCTCCCCGACCAAAGTCAGGGACTCTAGAGGATTTCTTCTCTACTTAAACACACTTTTAGTTGTATGAATGTAACGCTGATTTAATATTTATAATAATAATTGTGAACAGTAATAGTATACCACTTTTGTATAATAACATAATATGCAGTTTGACAAATTTGTGTACAGAATGTGTAAATTATTCATTACTGAATGTGAACACTACTGTTTCATGTATGTGTTATGTATTATGTATTGTATATGAACAGAGCTAGGTTTTGTTTCTCCATCACTGTAGACAACCGAGTACTCCATTCTTCCTCCCTCCCTCTCTCTACTTTGGCCTCCAGCTGATGTCTCTGACGCCCATGAATTGTCTCTTCAGTGAACTGGGGTCAGCCCACTCGGCATTCAAATAGCTATCTTCATGATCAGTCTCTAGTTTCTGAAACAAAGCAGTACATCATAAACTCTAACTTTCATACGTGTATCATAGAAAGAGCATTCATGAGTTCCTAGTGAAATCAAACTCCATGCGACAGTGACATGCTCTTTACCTTGAGTTCTTCCTGCTTCCTGTAAGCGTATGCCATCATCTGCTTCTGCTCTTCCTCACTGATGACTGGTTCTCTGGCAGGAGCTCCTTTGCCTTTCTTCTGTAGTTTGGCAATTATCTTTGTCTTCTCATTTCTCCCCACGTACTCTGAGAGTTTCTTTGTTCTTTGTAACTCTTTGCCTGCCCACCATAGTTGAGCTGAGTCTTCCTCCAACACATTAAGACTTGCCTGTTGGTGCATGCATTGCATGGGGAGATTTGTGAGTGTGTGTGTGTGTGTGTGTGTGTGTGTGTGTGTGCAGTATAACCTGTGTTCCTGACAGGTCCTCCTGACCTTCGAACTCTAGTCTGATTGGGTCGTAGGGTGGCAGGTTCATGGGGTACACAATGGTCACTGCTCCTCTCAGTCTGTCGAGGGCATCTCCTATGATAGCCTCCGTCATACACACCCCCGCACTCACTTGGTTCTAATGACAAGACAATAAACCATCAAGCACTAGCATAATTATACCTAATGTACGTGGAGACATGATGGTATACCTTTGAGATAGCTGCCTTTGCTTCACTGACAGTTCTTTTCAAAACATCCTTCATCTTGTCACTTGGAGCTGCAATGGAGGAATGATAATTGAACAAGATTGAACAAATACAATAAGGAAAAATCACATAATGATGTGGCCTATATTTGGGGGCACCTTTTCCGTTTCGTCTGCCCACAGGGTCAGGGTTCAAGACACTCCCCCCACTGGGGACACACACATCGGCAAACTCATCTTTCAGTTTCAGTTCATCGATCTGCTCCTCCGTGAGTCCCAGCATGTTGGGGGGCAGCATCACCCCATGCTGGGATAGTAGGTCAATTTCTGCAAGGGATATTCTAATTAATGCACACCAACAAACACACCCCTGCAAAATGCAAAAAGGTAGCTGACTAACTATTGGAAGTACTACCAGTGACAAATATACGCTATGAATCTGTGACTGGAATTCTACCATACATGTAATTCATCCTCAATGAAATTTTAGTCTATTTCTGCATGCAGTGTCCAACCTTGGCAGAGCCTGTCCACCTTCAGTATTCCATTGTGCAGTCTCACCAGCTGTACAACAAGCTCCGATAGTGGGACCTCGACGGTAGTCTCCACGAGAAACTGTCTATCATCCGCTGACTTTACATGCAGCTTCACCATCTTGACACACACAGCCAGCTGAACTTGTGATCAGCAAAAATAAATATTCATGTTTGGTTGCTATGACAACAGCATGAGAGCCAACAAAGGAAGTTGATAGAGAAATTTTTTTAATATATAATATTATAATGTGGAACTAATATGGATGACTTTTAGCTATTATTTATAATCTCTGTTTCTTTTCCTCCTCTTGCAGCTGTTGTGTGTCCTCTGCACTTGTCTAGCTCTGGCTCCAAACCTGAGCACCCTCACAGACTCAGCCAGGTGGTGGGAGGTTGGGGAGACACACAGCATCAGTACCATCTTTGCATCTCCACCTAATGTAATAGGTCACATTTGGATTCATTGAAATAGTAATACACATTTGTATAGCCACTTAGTTAGTTAGTGCCATTGCACGCCAATAAGAAAGAGTAAAATGACAACAAAAAAACTCAAAGCTGCTGCCGATGATTTCTTACCTATTGTGTCTTGAAGGAGATGTGTCAGGACTGAGTTCCTGTAGGGGATGTGACTCCTTTTCTCGGCCAGAGCATTGAGGATATCAGAGAGAGAGGACAAACTGCAACAAACACATGTATATTACAGCGTGCTGTAAGAATTGTGTGTGAGTGAGTGTACCTTCTATTGATGTACTGAGCTTCTTTCAAATTTTCTCCCTCCACACCAGAAACACCTTCAATCATTACCATCACCATGCAGAAGCAATGGGCATGCAACAATATGTGTGTGTGTGTGAGTGTGTGTGTGTTAGCATGCAATGCAGCATGGTACCACATGTATTGCATGGAACTGCTACTAAACTGGCCAGACTAGTAATTATTCTACACATACCTACACACTCACTCCCAGCTAGATCGACAAGCTGCAGTTTGACGTGGAAATCTCTCGGTGAAATCGATGATGCCTGAGAGCCAGTAGCTCTAAGAGCAGAGCTGGTTGCCAGCTGGGTGGAGTACAATGGAGGCACACACAGAGAGGGAGCAGAGGAGGAGACAGTGATCTGAGATGAAGAGTGGAACAAGTTCTGTTTAGGACGAGGAGAGCCAACAGGAGAGACCTGCACCATGCGCATGTTAATTGAGTGAAATATATACATCATATTAGCAGAACACAACTAACTTATAAATACTGACTTGCATGGAAATTAATCTCGTGCAGATTCATACAAGCAAGTATATCTATGCATGCAATTTTACAAAACTGGAACGGTAAGTTGGAGAACAACATAGTGATACCCACCATTGGTGTTGACTCTCTGGAGCCCACTGGTGTGATGGTGGTGTTCAGTGAAATGCTGGAAGATGAGCTGGCAATGGACACACTGTCACTCCACGACACTGATCTCACGTGTATGGTAACAATGAGATGAGACCTGCTGCTGTGGTCGTGAATGAGAGTCTGCTCAGAGGCTCTCCCTGCAATACCTGGGTAGATCGCAGCAAGCAAGTCACTGTACGTTTTAACTGGCCTAATATGTTAGAAGAAAAAGGCAAGAATAGAAGTTGATGCTATATGTCCAAAAAATGCAATGTTTTAAAGATATGTTAAAAGATCCAATCATTTAAAAATGCTTAAAATATGTAATATTTTTTTAAAAAAAAAAGCAAGATAGGTTTAGAAGATACAATGTTTGAAAGATATGTTTAAAAGATGCAATGTTGTCTGTTAGAAAGATGCAATGTTTGAACGAATGTTTAAAGATGCAATGTTTGAAAGATGCAATATTTAAAGATATGCCTATTTCAAAGATGCAATATTCGAAAGATATACAAAAATGTTAAAAAGATGCAAACATTGTGCCGAAATTGAGACATGCCTTGTTCCATTAAAACTTTTTACCGCACTACCCATTCCTACATTACTTATTTTTTTGCATATAATGAGAGCAGGTGTTTATTACTTGAACATGAGGTTGGTCACTTCCATGTTTCCTGACAGTCCAGTTACGACATCGTGCTTTGTGGAAAGGATGAAAAATTCCCGATATCTTCTTTCTCACCAGTATTGAGTAACTCTATACTAACAGATGTGTACATGCCTGTTTTGGTGCTAGCAAGTCCCGTATTTGTTCCTTGTACACTTCGGCTACTGTAACGCTAACATTATATGCAGAGTCCAGCTCCTTTTCTTTGAGCAACCTGATAAAATGAAAGATATAATCAAATCAACACTCTATCATTATTTGTATCAATTAATGTCATATGTAGTACCTGAAGAGCTCTGCCCCAGCCAAGGGAACAACTCCTGATTGTGACTCCACTACAGAAGAACTACAGTCCCCCAGCATGGTGTATGACTTACCACTTCCAGTCTGACCATACGCCATGATACATACATTATACCTGAGTGTTCGTGAGAATGGTTCAATGAAAGAATTTAACTAGTGTAATTATTGGCAATTCTGTTGGTACAGTTTGTGAGTTGATCGACTAACCCATCCAACAGTGATGTGATAAATGGCTTCACTTGAGAGAATACATCCAGTTGAGACTCACAGGGACCATGAACCCTGTAGCAGTAGGCACAACAATTTCAATAAGAATATATATATATTATATCATGAAACAAATATGTTCAGCATTGAGATTTAGCATAATTTTATAGTGGGAGTTTGAGTGTAACTATAAGTGCATGTGCATAGAAAGTTATAACTGCACATGTTTGAAAGTTATACACAAGTACAAGAAAGTAGAAACTAAGACATATTCTATATACCTCTCAAATTCAAACATCTTTTCAGATATCTTGAGTCCAGAAATGGAGGAGTGCCTGACGTCCTTCACTTTGAGTATTTCCTAAGGCATATACAATAACATATACACTAACAGTAATGGCACATAGCCTCATAAACGAGGCTCTCCTGCATACTTTATATTGCTAAGTGCAGCAATAAACATAGCGGGGAAGGCATAGTATTCGAGGCTAGATGGCATACACACACACTTACATCGTCCACACAAGTAATGCTACACTCGGTTTCATTAGTCTTGTCAAAGTCAAGCACCGGTCTGACTCTGCAATGGACTCAAATATTACCTCTCAGCTCCTAAAACGGAGTTGGTAGTTATTCCTAGAACACCATAATTATCACGCAATTAGATATCACATTACCACCAGTGCATTGTGCAGCTCCTTTCTTCTTGATCTCTCTCTCAGGTATTTGGTGTGAAGTGCTGCACATGAAAAAAAGTTCACATTTGAATAAAACCAGTACATAAAAAATCAAGACATATTCTATTATGGTGCACAAATGCAGGCCTATAGAAGCTCACCACTGGTCTCAGCTGATGTTTGCTTGCTTCTCTGTATCACTCTAGGCATGACATGGCTGAGTGTCTTCAAGTCAGCACCCAGTTGGTGTTCATAGGCGGAATACTGAGCTTGGAGCCGAGACAGACCCTTCTGTAGCAGCTGTATGGAGTATCACAGACAGATAGTTATGATGTAAGCTGCATCAACAACTAATATTGGATTAGATGTTGCTTTGCATGCATAATAATCTGTTCAGGTTGTCTGGGGTGTAAGCAATAAGTTGATAATCTTAATGTAGCTACCTTGATTTGGTTATGGAGTTCAGACACCCTTTCTCTATAGCACTCACACTTCTTGCATCTGTGGTGGTTTCCACTGTTAATGAGATGTTTCTCATAGCTGGTGGAAAGTAGCCTCTTGAAGGAGCTTTGTAACTGCAAAGTGTCAACAACAAACTGAGTGTGAAGAGATTACAGTACAAAATTTAAAGCATGTTTGTATTATGCATGGGTATATATATATCCCCCTATTGAATTGATCTACCATAATGGTTTCTTTCACCTGTGCAATCTTGATGTGAAGGATGGCATTCTCTGTTTCCAAGGTGGCAATTCTTTCTTCCTTTGTCTGCATTCAATGAAAACACAGAAATCTTCACTCACTAACAATGTTGACACAGACATATGATATGGTGGACAGAGTTACCCTCAAAATTCTAGTTCTTTCCAGAATTCCAGCAAGAGGTTCTTCCATCTTTGAGAGCTCAAACAGTTCCTTGTGCAGCTGCTGCTCATATCAGACCGGAAGTCAATTATCAGGTTAAATGGGCGGAGCTTCCGCTAGTCGGTCCATCCCCTATAAAATAATAAAATATTCACAGAGAGAGGAATTTGGAGACAAATCGTAAAAAACAGTAGCTATCATGGCTTTTGACAACTTGAAAGCAGCCGGGAAGGCCATTTTGAACAGCCCAAAAGCGATCAGAAGGAAGTTTGGAGGTACAGAGGAGCCGCATCACGACAGTAAGTTGCCAAAAAAATATTTATGTTTTGTTTTATTTTTACAAGCTAGCAAGCTAGTGGTGTGCAAAAAAATTTTATAAGCTAATCATCGATTAAGGTGTGGCTCCTTGCTGTTGCTAGTAGAGAGCTCTAAATTACCAATGAGTTGAGAGCTATTCATCAGATTTGGTAGCAGAGCTTGTCAGCTGTCACTCAACAACCTTGTTCAGTTTGAAGAGTGGGTGTCAGAATCAGCAGACTAGACAGATTTCTTATCAGACCAGTCTCTTGGCACGAGGAGCAGTGCTGTCTGCTGTAGTGTGCAGCCTGTCTGTGTAGTCCATAGCTGCACAATCCCATAGATTATTGTTTTGTTTGAGAATTCAAAGTTTGGTTGTTTAGCTAGCTGTTGAATTTTTTTGTCAGAACAACAGCAAGCACTTGATCACATCTGTTGTACAGGCCCATTGCTCTTGATGTTTCTTAAAGCAGGAAATAAACACACACACACTCACACTCACACACACACACGTACACATACTTATGCCCATACACACATTCTAGGAAAATGTTTAGGCCATTATGCTAGCTATAGTAGCTAGGCAGCCATGTGCATGTCTTGTAGAAGCCTGTGTTCCTAGATCTCATGATCATCTTGACTTGAAATTTCATTCTGACTTTTCCATCTCATTTTCAGAGCTGGATGAAGATTGGTACCACTCTGATGACCCCATTAATGCAGGCATCTCTTTCTACGTCAAGGTACATACATACATACATACATACATCTGTTCACAATCCACTTCTCTACCTAGTGCAGATGTGTAGTACTTAATAATTCCTTTTTTAACTTGCCTGTGTCCATAACATTCACGCATACATTTGTGTGGTAGCAATGAGTGTTTCCCAACATGTTTATGATCGCTATGGCTTCTATGTGCACCTCTGTGTGGGCTGTTAATGACACCCTGCTCTTCAGGAGACAGGCCTGTCAATCAAACTGGTCTTGTTAGCTTTCAGTGTAAATTAGTAGTGTGAAAGAAAAATGTCAATTTTCTATGGAGTCTCCGATGGATTTCGTACTTTCAAAGCAATTTTTGTTTGCACTGTACAAAAACAGCCATAGACTATACACACATACTCATATGAAACATCCTTACTTCAGAGACTAGCATACATCCAGATAGTGAACTGGCTAGCTCTTAGCTTCGTACACAGCCCACAGTTCTTAGCCTTACATGCTAAGAAACACTCAAACATTAAAAAGAGGGAGTGGCCTGGGTACGAGGCTAGCTAGTTCTAGCCACTTGTTTTTTATGCTATGTATTAAATAGCAATTCTTGCTCTAACTGATGGATGTGTACACACCCCTACAAACATTCAGTATCTAGGTTCCACTGAAGTGACCAGGACACACGGACCGGGCTCAACCGACGATGCAGTGAAGAGTATCGTACATCATGTAAGTCCATGCACAGTTAGTGACAGCTGCTCCCACTTCAATGGTCTCCACTTTGCATCCCTTTTAGTGGTGCAGACACACAGCAGGTGGTTGGTTGTAATTATATAGAAGAGGCCTCTTTTTTTAATTGGTCTGATCACTTTAATGCTAATGTCATGCCAATTACAAGTGTGTTGCTAATTGAAGGATTTAGATTGACTGGTACAAGCATTGTTTTTTTTTTTTTATTGAAGACTGAAAGTTAGTAACTGTAGCAGTGTTCAAAACTTGCTCCAACTTTGGTTGAAGTTAGCTTAGAGTTATCATGATGTGAACAGCACCTTGAATGCAATATTTACTTCCTGAATAGCTGTACACTCACATCACTGTTCTGCTAATGATAGCTATGGAGTGGAATAGGTAGTAGGAAATGGTCCATGGGCTCATGTAAACATGTGTGTGTATGATGAGCATTGATTAAAATACCAAACTACATGCATGCACTCTTTATCTGGTTACTAACAGGATCCAGGATGGGTACAAATTACATCATATGATGTCATTTCAGAGTCCAGTTGTCATACAAGTTCCTGATTGAGTACTTTTTATGAAGTAAACAAGAAACTCTTTTTCCTTACCATAACATCATGCAAATATCTCTTAGCTTGGGTCTACAGTTGAAGACTCCACTTCCTGTTTAGCTCTCCCCCTCCTGACATCAATTGGGGGATATGTGTACCATACAATTGTGTAAATGGGTCATATTGGAGTAGTTTGGTGCTTGGAGCATGCTCTTGACTTCAGTCACTAGTCACTGGTTTGGAATGTTCATCCTCTTTGAGCTGACCCATGGGCCTTTATTGGTGAAGTAATAGATGTGATTGACTTAATGACTCTGTAATGTGTGCTTTAGCATATGTACTGGCTGTATGTCAACTTGGTCTTGAGACTTCCTTGTCTGGTGACTAATGAGAAGTACAAGCAGTTATCCTGACCACTGCACACACGCACACACACACACACACACACACACACACACATACACACACACACACACACAGGTGAAGCACCAAGGGGGTAAACTTCAGAAGGTACAAATCACCATCTCCTCTCGTACAGTAAGAATACAAGAAGTCAGCTCACAGGTAAGAGAACTTCAAAATAATATAAAGATTTTTTGACCATCCCATTTCTACAATACAGAATGGGTATTAAATTCAATCGTCGTATATAATTCATTAAATAAACTGTTAGCTTCCACATCTAGTTACAGTCCATGTGGGTGTGTGTGCATGCCTCCAGCGTACTGTAATTAGGTATTTGGTCATTTTACTAATCTACGATGTATCGTTCTAGTGTGTGTGCATGAAGCTATGAATAATGATTAGATCTAGAGTTGTTACACAATCCATTTCTGTATTTGTACACTTCAGCTGTCGTATTGTTTGAGGAGCTATTGTAGCACATATAACTAGAACTCCATTGTGTGCTGTACAAGTGGAAGGAAGTAATTGACCTTTGAATTAGTGTGCTACTTCTCTATGTGACTGTAGTGTTGGCATTGTGTTGTCAGGCAGCTGCCATGCCTACCTTTAGCTAGCTGTACCTAGCCAGGGGGCAGGTATTCTCTCATGTGCTGCTGTTGTTTGGCCACTTCCAAACATTTTAGGGATATCTTGACACTTTAGGCAGTTTTGTTCTCTTAAGTACTCTTTTTGCCACCTAGAGCCAACACTGAAACTCATGTTAGATCATTTTTGATCATCTTTGTTGTTTTCATGTCCTTTACTTTTCTCTCCTCCTCAGGTCAAGCTGGAAGAAATCCCTCTCTATAGGTATGTCTTTCTTTCATTATGTTATTTCAAAACCACCGGGACATATGTAGTTCAGTCATACTAGGCTATGTAAGTATGTCCTACCCTTTGTTAGCTGAGCTGTACGCCACTTTGTGCCTTCCTGTTTTTCTTTTATTCTTGGATTTTCTTGGTTTGAGTGCTAGAACAAGGTGTCCTATTGCGGCGAGTCTTTGTCCTATTGTATGCCGAGTGTGTAATTGATACAGGGTAGCTTTTGACTGAGTGTCTCTGTGACAATGGGTTGTGTAAAGTATACTTGGATGTATAGCTACATGTAGGAAGTATGTTGGGAATTGTTTACTGTGTGTGTGTGTGTGTGTGTGTGTGTGTGTGTGTGTGTGAAGTGTAAGATTTTATATAGGTCGAGTTTTGTAAATCTAGAACGTGATGTTTGTGTTTTTTTCTTTCAAAAATATCTCTTAAATTGTATCACAAGTTCATAATATTGGTTTTATAATAATAATACACCTTTCTTGTTTTGTTTTTCAGAGTGTCCTACTGCACTGTTGATCCTTACTACGACAAGGTCTTCTGTTACATCTCACGTAACCATGAAAACAAGAAATTAGAGTGCCACGCCTTTCTGTGCAGCAAGAAATCAAAGGTATCTAGTTTGAGATAAATACTCTGAGCTGTATCTCAGTCTAGGAAGGTCGTATTAAGCTGGGATTGGTACCATTGTGATCAGTGTGAAGAGATCTTTAAAATGATATGGTTTATTGCCAGATTTGAATTTTGACCAAAATCATCAAAAACCATGGATTATAGCCTTTGGTCTAGTGCGATTTTTTGTCAAAATGAACGCTTTCCAATTTTCAAAACAAAGCATATCATTTGAAAGATCTCATCATGCTGATTGCAACGGCACAAGTCCCAGCTACTAATAATCAATGGTTACTGATTTACAGCATAAAATGATACCTAAAACTGGTCCATTAAAAGTTGCCATTAACAACACCCCCTCTCACAGGCTGAAGCTATCACTCTGACTGTAGCTCAGGCGTTCAACATTGCCTACGAGAGATGGCAGAAACAGAAGAAGAAGAGATCAGAGAAGAAGAGAGAACAGTCAGGTTTGACGAGAGCGACTAAAGAACCACCAAGCCATCAAGCCGTGTCCAATGGCGGAGTGCCTCACCAACCAAAACTGGAGAACTCTTTAGGTAAGAAGAAAAGCAAAGAGATATGATTTCATAGGACACTGTCTTAGACTAAAGAGAAAGAATGACATAGCCTTGTTTCTAGGGTCCTCCCTCACGAATATTTGCTTCAAATAATCTACGTCAAGAGGGGGGAGGCCTGGGAACGAGACTAAGATCCTAAGAATGACATACGCTAAGTCTTGTCTGCTGCTGGATTCTCTAACAAAACAACCCAATCACTGTTGTTTGATCTACTACCAGGATGTATTCTTTATCACAATAATAATTGTGTTACATGGTTCAGGTGAGGAGCTGACAGCTGCTCCATCAGACTCAAAGGCACAGGCCAAGCCTAAGGAGGAGCCTGTCCCTGTGATAGCTCCGCCCCCATCTGTCGTAGAGCCTGTACCAGTGGCGGGAGTGTCTCAGGGAGGGATGAAGGTCACCCTAGTGCCGGCGGATAAACCTCGACAGGTGTGTGTGTGTGTGTGTGTGTGTGTGTGCACAAAACATTGGGATAGTTCAAGCACTTCTGTTTACAAACACCCTGCATTCTCTCCAGCTGTCACTCATTCTCTCTCTCTCTCTCCACACATGTTGCTGCAGGTCTCAACCAACCCATTCTCCAGAGATGACACTCACATCAGAAGAGGCAGTGGACTCTTGGATGTCAAGACCACTATGACAAAGGCTGTCAGCTTGGTAAGTGAGTGAGTGGCTTCACAGAAATAGCTCACTTCATGCAATATCTCTGGTGTCTTTCTTTAATGCACTAGCTGTTTGTTGTTTGGGACTTTAATGTGAGAGTTGGGTAGACCCCCTGGGGGTGTTTGTCTAGAAAAGGTTGTTGTAGTCCATTATGACATAATCTGTTGGGGAGGCTGTCTAGTCAGAAATCTACCTAGATAATCCAGTTTGTGCAAAGTCCGTTAATCCCAGAAATAGTTATCTCTAGATGAGTTTGCTTTCAGGAATTTTACGAGTGCAAAGAAACATTTCTGCAAAAACTTGGAATTAAATTTTTGAGTGACTCTCAACTTAGAATATTATTGAGGCCACACAATCACACAAAAGTTTACATATGTCTCTCTAATGTTATCTCCAGGACTACCTAAAGATAGAAGATGAACTAGACGTGGAGTTCACCCAGCTCGCTGAGGCTCGTTCCAATCCCCACCTCCTGGACATTGGGTCTCACATGAATCGCACCACGTCCAAGGAGGAGGTCTCGGAGTTCATGAAGGCCGGGGAGAAACCGAGCGATCTCTCAAAGTCCAAATCCATCGATGATTTACTCTTTCTTTGATTGAAGACTGTGCACCAGGTGTGCTTTAAATAGAATCGATTGTGCCTGCGATATTTTTATCTGTTATAGTTTAAAGTGAGTTGTGAACTGTGTTACGTTATTTTATGTATGCATATTATTAATGATATATTTTACTTTTTGACGTTCCTTTTGTTTATATATTTATCCTGCGGTACGTAAATTTGTTTGTTACTTTTTCTTTTTTTGTGCATGCATGTAGTTGGGTGTTATAGTAACGTGAATATTGTGATGTATTATTGTTATAGTGAATTTTTGTCGCAAATTGAGAAAATGTGATTACTTTTTTATCTTGAATTGTGTGTACTTCAACTTAATTCTTTAAGTTTCTGATAGTTTAGTCTTCTTTGCCACTGGAGGACCCTCTCTAGAACTGGCAGAGTCACAATAGTCCTGGATGTGTGTGTGTGTGTGTGTGTGTGTGTGTGAGTGTGTGCGTGTGTGTGGAGGGGGGTTAATTGGTACATGGATGCAATGATGAAAGCATTTCATGCAAACTTGGCATGTTTTATGACTCTACAAAACAGTGGGTAAGGGTCACTAGAAAAAAAATCCCCATTAAGGTCATTGTGCTCACTTGGAGGAAGATGGTGGCCAGGTTGCTGAGTCGAGGGTTGGATGACTTGGAGAACTGCTCCATGAGCTCAACAACATTGTCAGCAGTGGTGTCTGGTGAACACGTGTGTGTACAACCCATTCACTCACTAGCAATAGGGGCATATACAATCTTACAAATCCTACCTTTCTTTGAGCTAGGAGTGGTGATGTACATGAGAGTGGTGATGGCATTCAAAACAGTCTCTTCATTGCCACTGGAGAGCATCTTCACCGTCAGCTCCACACCATCATTCTGGAGGAGGTACTCTTTGTTGAGATGGTCAAGACAACAGTTGCACACTCCCCCCATGGCAAACTCCAACATCTTATCGTCCCTCTCTTCAGCGAGGACATCAAGAAAGAGATCGAGAATGTTGAGCTGACGAAAGTACTCATAGTTAACGGGATCATAAGCAAAGTTGCCAAGATTGGCCAAAATTTGAAGCTTGAAATCTGCACAAACACACTAAAGTCATGAATGAAGTGAAATTATGTCAACTCTCCTCACTGACCCTGTTTGTGTGTGTCTTGGAATTCGGTCACTAGTGTTTGCAGATACTCAAAGCGGCCTTGTCCATGGCGTCCAGTTTTCCTCTCAATGTAGCTCTTACTGGTGAAGGTCATAACATACCGCGAGCAGCAGTGAATCACAAGTTAGCAGACTCTTGACAGTGATCACATCTCATCCAAGAATAGGGTCCAAAGGTCAGCTGGAGTACGCGCATGCGCACAAAACTACTTATGTTTGTATTGGATATCTGGATATGATATGAACACACTAGTTGGCTTATTTTCAAAAAAAGATTTGTACATTAATTATGACTATGCAGAGGACATGAAAATTAATTCTGCGTAGTTTCAGTCTGGTGTTGTGATCATCAGACCATGAGTCGTGAACCAGAGATGTAGCGACTCTCGTAGAGCAAGTTGGAATGACCAAAGTTCTCCCTGCGACGCTGGCACTGTTTACACCTGCAGGCATTGAACCAATTGTAAAACAACCATATCTATAGCTCTTACTTTAACCTCTTACAACAGGCTAAGTATATTCTCACTATAGAGCTCTTGCAACTGATGTCATCAAAACTGGAAGTGTTTCGAAGTGATACTAGAGTTAATTTTTTTGCCATAATATTGTTATGGAAGAGAATACCCATTTCTCTGCATTAATCCTCTGTTTGCCATAATTATGAAAGTGACTCACTTTATCTTTATGTAATTGCAAGTGCTCTAGTTAACCTAATTTCCCCAGTTCTATTTTCCACACACTGTCATGAGTTAAGTCCCTGACCATGCAGCCCCTCACCTGTGATATTGCTCACACTGCTGGTGCAGGAGGATGCTAGGTTCTTGAGAATGTTTCACCTCCTCCAACAGTCTGCTGTGCTTCTCCCTAGTGCTGGAATTCCACGACTGCTCAAGAGCCTTTCTCATCTCCAGCTTAGCTAGTCTCTCAGCACGAATGTCCTTTATCAAACTAGAGAGAGAGAAACAAAAAAGTATTGCTTAAAATAAACAAAACAAACAAACAAACAAACAAACAAACAAACAAACAACAACAAGAAATTGGTTATTGATGGACATACTCCTTTCTTGTCCTGTGCAACATCTCGGCTTCCTCTTGCTGGTTTGCAAACGCCTTGTGTCTCAGTTTGGTCTGTTTGTCAGCCACCATCTTGAGCTGCTCCATGAACAGCTCTCTGGCTTTCTTCTTCTGCTCCTTGAGTTTCTCCGTGGAGCCATCTTTCACTCCGAAGACAGGGAACTGCTGACTGGTGGTGGTTGTCTTGGGGTCAATGGGCGCCAGGGAGGTGGGCTTCATACGAACCTGAGGGGGATGGATGGAGTAAGTTCAAGTCAGGGATAAATTTTTAAAGTTTGTGTGTTTGTGTGTTTGTTTGTGTGTGTGTGTGCAAGTCTATGATTGATTGTAAGCATACATCATGCATATAAAGAGGTATATATTCGGTAAGTGTATAAAGCATGCATTCATGCAAATTTGAATCTGCAAACATGACAGTGTCATACACCGTTCTTTTGCAAATTGAAAGGGAGAAGGGGGTACCATTTTCATGCTGCCATCTTTGACAATATTCATGGTCTTAGAATGAGAGAAAGGCAGGACTATGGTTGGTTTGGGCAAGGAGAGAGGGCGCAGTTTGCCGCTCAGGTTGGACGGGAGTACGACCGGGGTGCGGGTTATGGCCACCGTGGTGTTGGGAGAGGAACTGTCCAGGCCGTTGGAGAGGGGGTCATCCAAGGCAGTGCTCAACAGGGAGCATATCTCATGCTTGATGGCAATCTTAGAGACAACATGCAATCAGTGGGTGGAGGTGGTGAACATGCAATGGAGGAATGGACATGTACATGCATGCATGCAAAGAATATGAGAAGATAAAATGACTGCCTAATTCATGCTGCTTAGAAAGTTAGAGTATTGCAAGTTTTTGGTTCAAGACCACAGTGACTTCGGTATGATGTGTCTGTAATACAGTGCATGTGTGTGGGTGCCATACCTGCTCAGCCAGGGCCCTCCTGTGCTGCTCCATCTTGGCTATCTTCTCTCTGATGTAGCTCTCCTGGTAGGCAGCCAACCTGAGACAATAAAATGGAAGAAGTTTCAAAGTGATCTAGGACACACAGACTCTTCTGTGATAAGATTTTGGCACTCACTCTTCAGCCAGTTCTTTCTGCTCCTCCTGTTCCAGCCTCTCCTCCCAGTCCTTCAGCTCTTGCAGCTGTCTCTGTTTGTGAGTCACCTGGTGGTCCAGCTCGGAACAGTACTCATTCTGCTTCAAGAACTCCGGTGGCGTTGGATTACGATCCTGAAACACATAGGAAGGCTGCATGTGGAGAGAGAAGAGAGAAACAATGCAAGATGTATCTGTGTGTGAATCTCTCAAGCATTATGAGCTGTACTTACATGAAACTCTGATTTGTCAACAGTACGCTTTTCCTGAAACAAGGAGCAAAACACATATCATTGAAAAGATTAATACAGAAATCCTACACAATTATATGCCACACATGCATTATCATAACAATTATGAATACATGCACTCTTACCTTCATTCTTTGTGCTGCGCCATTGTTGAACGAAGCAATGTCTCTATTGTGAAGCTTCTTAGTCTCCCTGTGCAGTCTCTCCTTCACCTGAGCCACGAGGTCCTTCTGCTGCTGATGAGCTTGCAACAGCTTATCTTGCTCCATCTCTCTCTTCTTCTTCTCCTCCGATAGATCCACAAAGACGTTCATCAGAGCTCGCTGGTGGCAGAGGTAACAAAGCTCCTGACCGGCACTGTTCAAGTGAGAGCAAGTGGAAGGTCTACAAGGCTGTTCACGATCGTCCATGCTATGCTTCCTTGGTGACCCTCTCGAGGATATTTGCACACTCTTGGGTTTTGTGAGGCTCTTGTTGAGCTCAGAAACGTCAAAGACAATGGCTGGTTTTGGGACTAGCTGATGATGTGAGCTGGCTTTGGACGATCTGCTGCTAAGAGAAGACAATCGACCTGACTCGGGACGTGCTTCACTAGCATCAGGATCAGAGATAGGCTCATTTTGAGCACTCTTATCAATATTCTCACTCTCTGCAACAGAGAAATTGTTTTCATCACAGCCATTCTCTTTAGCAGCAATGGTCTTCAACCCTTCCTTTGGCTGTGGAGATGCAACAGTGCTGCATTCAAGGTTCAATCCATCCTCACCCTTAGGCTCCACAATCTTAGGCAGCACCAACTTGTTGAGGCTGCGAGGTGTGGATGGATTGGTCATGATGGAGAGGACAGAGTGAGCAGTGTCCGGGCGGAAGGCATGCTCCAGATCTCCACTTGAATCGAGAGCGGTGATAAACTCGCGATAGAATCTCATCTTGACTTTGGATTCACGTATCAGCAGACGGCCGATACGAACAAAGTCAAATTGGATGTTTCCGTTTGAAGCTAGCAGTCGAGACATGGCTTGAATGATCTCCCTGATGCAGAGCTCCACCGTGTTGCGATCGAAGGACGAGCCATTGGACAAGACAGAGAAGTTGAGAGGAACAATGGGGATTTGACCTACAATAATACATGCATGCAAGGTGGAACAGTTACAAAAGATGCTAGTACTGTTGTGTTACTAATGGTGGTGGAATGAAACTGCTGTACCTGACGTGTGCTGTTTGGGATATCTCAGGGAGTGAGTCTGGACAAACTTCTCAGAGAGAACAAACACTGGTCGTTGGATGACAATGAACTTGTTACTGCCAACATCAATCTTCTTCTGGGAGAAGGTGAACACACCCAGTCCAGGAATAGTCACACCCTGCAGGCACCGGGCAAATAAACTTAGTAGTAATACGAACAGCCAAAATACACTCAAATCATCTGTGATTTGCTGCCTTGTAAATTTGCATACCTTTTGTTGAAGCATCTGCTTCTGCACAAACTCAGAAGCACATTCCCAGATGCTAACAATATCTAAATGGGGAGAAAAGACATTGCAATAAATGATTGAGAGCATATACCAATAAGTGTGAAAAGTTCAAGCTCTTCTCATACCATTTTCAGAGAGAGAGGATATCAGTGAGAATTTGTACTTCCTGGCTTCTGCTACGAAGCAGCTCAGAGCATCAGCCATTTCTCTTGTTATCCTTCCTTCTTTCTAGAGCTCTTCTACAAGTCTTCTCTCTGAATAGCTCAAGATATTCCACTTCTTCTCGAATGGCTGCTGCGAATCTTCTTTCCCTCCAAGTACGCGCAATATTCTGTATGCGTTGCCATGGGCAACCACACCCATTTGAGATTGCTCCATTTAACCGAAGTAGGCTGTTACAGTGAAAGAAATTTTATAAGATCAGCTGTAGGGATAAAACAAAAAATATGGACCTTGAGTTTTTGGAACGTTTGAACAAGAAAAGAGAAAAGGTAGAAGATCTTTTTATATTTGATGGGCAGAAAATAGGAAGGGGCACATACGGTCACGTTTACAAGGCGAGGAAGAGGGACGGGTGAGTACAAACACACTAACCCCTTTTATGACATCACCTCATCTTGGCTCATCTTGTCATGCTGTCCGTTCATCTCACAGAAAAGACAAACGTGACTATGCTCTGAAGCAAATCGAAGGGACTGGCATTTCTATGTCAGCTTGTCGTGAAGTGGCTGTGAGTTAAATGATGCTTCTATGTACTGGATATTTTAAATGATTAATAGTTTATTAACTGTTTATACGAAGAAGCTCTTGTATTTTGTGTCCACAGCTGCTTCGAGAGTTGAAGCACACAAATGTCATTTCTCTTCAGAAGGTCTTTCTCTCTCACAATGATAGGAAAGTGTGGCTGCTGTTTGACTATGCTGAACACGACCTCTGGGTATGTGTGAGGTTTACAGCATGATGTAATTCTTAGCAACACACACACACATGTGTAGTGATAGTTTACAATTGTTAAAAACTATGGCTTTGTGTTTGCATTAGTAACAAATTTGTTCCACTGTTATTGCCACACACACACACACACACACACACACACACACACACACGTCACACAGCACATCATCAAGTACCACAGAGCCATGAAAGCTGGCAAGAAGCCTATGGTCCAGGTACCAAAGAGCATGGTCAAGTCTCTCCTCTACCAGATCTTGGACGGCATCCATTACCTCCATGCCAACTGGGTGCTCCACAGAGACTTGGTACGTGAGATAGACAACTCAGTCCGTGGCTTCTTCATGACTTGTGTCCCTAGCAGGACTATATATAGTGGACCTGTGGTCTCAATGTTGTGTTAATGTTGGTGTGTGGCTGGTTTTGTTTCTTTCTCCTCTCTCTCTCTCTTAGAAACCTGCCAACATTCTTGTAATGGGAGAGGGTCCAGAGAGAGGGAGAGTCAAAATAGGTGAGTGGCTGGTCACTGCTAGCCAACGTCTGTTGGGACTGTGTGTGTGTGTGTGTGTGTGTGTGTGTGTGTGTGTGTGTGTGTACAAGCTATCTACACTATTATACCAAATGACATCCCTTTCACACACACACTCATGTTCAGCTGACATGGGATTTGCTCGTCTGTTCAACGCTCCTCTCAAACCACTGGCGGAGTTGGACCCTGTTGTGGTCACATTCTGGTATAGGGCCCCCGAGCTACTTCTAGGTGCAAAGCACTACACCAAAGCAATTGGTAGGAGACACTGAACACACACACACGATTGTATTTCCAACTCTGAAACCTAATAAGAGCGATCAAGATAGGTCATGCTATGCTAGCAGATACCAAGGTGGTATTAAATTCTATGTCTCAGTTTACACAATGAGTGACGTAAATGATAGCATTAAAATTGTGCAAGTCAGTGTATATATAAAACGAACCCTGGAAGTTAGTAACAAGACTACTGTCTGTCTGTGTACATTCCATTGTATCGTGAGGAATGCAAGTAACACAATCTCTGCTCGTACTTAACTCAGTGAAGCACGTGACAGCTCTAACTCAGTTTGTGAGATCCACGTGTGACAAAGAGCTGTTGTTTGTTGAGTGTTTTGACTGGAAATGTTATCGTAAATTCAATTGCTGCAGATATCTGGGCGATTGGGTGCATATTTGCTGAGCTGTTGACCTTTGAACCTATCTTTCATTGCCGACAAGAGGACGTAGAGGCGAGTAGTCCCTATCATCACGACCAGTTAGACAGGATCTTCAGTGTCATGGGATTTCCCCAAGGTGACTTGACATTACTATGATGTCGTTAATGATGTAATAATGATGTCATTGTTCTTTCCACAGAGAAAGACTGGGAGGACATAAGAAAGATGCCTGAATTTGCAACATTGATGAAGGACTTTGGAAGACTGAGACCAAAGTAAGTTAGTGATCTCAATAATATGTAATGGAAAATCATTTTGTTTCACTGTGCTTCATTCTCCCCCCAGCTATTCTGGGTGTACCTTGCAGAGATACATGGGAAAGCACAGCATCAAGGCAGAAACATCAGCTTTTCAACTGGTGGGCATCATTTAGCATATATCTAGTCCCACATTGAGCTAGATAGTGTATGACAATGAAAATTTAATATGTACACAATGCAGCTGGGTCGTTTCCTGGTGATGGATCCAAAGAAACGAATCACGTCAGACAATGCCATGAAGGATCCTTACTTCGGTGAAGATCCTAAAGTTTGTCACGAGTATGTTCACAACTAATCCACCATAACACTGGAGCTCTAAACAAAGGACAGTTGTGTGTTGGTACCTCAATAATTCTGCTCAGTTCCTTTTTGCAACAATACAATCAGAACCTCTTGAGCGGAAGACATTCTCTCTCGGTTTGTGTTGTTCCGAAAAGTGTCCTTTGTTGGGAGGTTTCAGTGTTTTTGTAAAGTTAGATTCAAAGTTAGTTTTGTGACTTGAAATTATCTCTCCCTCTCTCTCTCTCTCTCTCATTGTAGTGTCTTTGATAGCATGGAGATACCCTACCCGGCCAGGAAGTTTCTCTCTGATGATGACAACAAGGACGATAAAGACAGGGTGAGTTGCTTAGTGGGGAGAAATCTGTAATGCCCGACTACTTGTGTACTCCACATTTATAAGGGTATATACGTACATATGTGAGATATTATTGAGTTAACTAACTGTTGTAACACTGTGTCCCCCTTTTCCCTCCCTCCATGTTGTGGTCCAATCATGTGATCATCTGCTCCACCCCTCACGACATACAGGGAGGAAAGGTGAGACTGATGTTGAGTCATTACATGTTATGTGCACTGTTTTACTTACTTTGTTCACAAGTGTTTTTGAGATTAATCAAATTTGACTTCTTTTTCGCAACAGAATAAAATTGATAATGGACCGTCTGCAAAACGTCCAAGACTAGCTACCACTGCAGCTCCTTCACGAGCCTCCGATGTTCAGGTGAGTGTGTGCCGTGTGAAGATGATCTTGTTCTATTTATTGCACACCCACATGTACCCTTTCTCACACCTACAGACATCCACTCAGCATCATCTCCCATCTTTTACCACTCATCACACCTCTCAAGGCCCCTCCCACTCTGGTCACATGACACACGACCATAGAACTCACGGCTCATCGTACGCTAGTGGGGGTCACTCCTCCACCTTCCACCACCACCCCCAGAGATACTAGCTGCATGATACAATCACAAACAGCTATTGTTGCTCTGTATAATAAGAGGCAGTAATAATGAAAATTATTTGGTTCGTTTTTTTTATTTAAAAAAATGATTTATTGAAAGTATCTTTTGTTATTTTTAACTTGATCTGGTGGAAGCTGTGACATTGACTCCATGGAGAGCTCTGTCAGACATTACAATGTGGAACTGGGATACTGGTTACAATAGAGACAAAGATAGGTGTCGCTACACCGAGAAAATCAACACTAGAGTTGTGTCATTATATCGTAAACTTGATACACACCAGCAAGAGCTTGGCTGCTAACTATACAAGATTCTGCTCCATGCTATGGACATACAATACTGACTTACTTCACTGACTTTGAATACTTAGTGATTTAAGTATAAAAGCCTGATGGTAAGTTATACAAAGACAACAGATACAGCTGCAGGTATAGAACTATCAATAGAAAGTTCTTGATCATGATTTGAACAGGATTGGGTGCATGGTGAAGGGAAAGCTATAGTAATGGAAAAAATGGTCACAAAACTTATCTTTATGGTTCTATGTGTGACTGGTGCTTGTGTGCTGGTTGGTGCACATAAAGAAGTCATCGTTAATGACAGAGTAACAGCCACAGAGCAGATGCTTCGTGCTGTTCGTGTGGCCCCTAAAATACCAGCTGCAGTACGCTCACGTTCAAGTGGAAGGGTTTACTTATTGAACCAAAATGAAAGGGATGGAGCAAGAGGGAGATTCTACAAAGTTGGAAGAACTAAACAAGAACCTACAAAAAGAGTGCAGGATCTACAGGGAGGAAATCCTCAGAAACTTGAAATAGTGAGGACACACGATGTAGATGACATGGAAGGAGCTGAGCGGAAAATCAAAGAAGCTTGGAAACCGTTCAATACTAAAGAAAAGTATGGAGGAGGCTCAGAATGGTTTGAAAGGCCTACCGGTGACACTGATGAAGATTTCATTAATAGGTTTGATGATTTTGTAAATCCTCCAAGCCGCAGAGCTAATGAGCAGGTGAAGGAGGTCATGAAGCAGATGTATCAAAGGTTCCTTCACAGACTGAAACTTCAGTGAACATGAACGATAAGTGATCTTACCAATGATATTATAGTTACTATAATACAATGTGTGCATGTGTGTATGAATACATTGTGCAAAATCACATACAATATTATCATCAATGCATAGATTCCTTTACATTACATACTATAAGACAGTTTACGTACACAAAGCATAGGTTATAAATAATTATTGTGATTTTTTTGACATGATAATCATTAATGGCAAATAAATTTGTAAGATTTTAAATCATCTTTGCAATGCATGGATTGTATTTAGGGGGTATTATGCCTGGTATAGGGATAGTTTTATGATAAGAGTTGGCACGTACCATTCAGATAAAGCCATGAAGCACCTCGAAATGTAGTGATATCCTACAGCGGTTAGCTCTTTTTACAGTGACAGTATAGGTACTAGTGTTTGCACTTTATAAATATATTATGATAATACATGTATCAAAGAAATTGAAAAGGGTTGCCTTGTACATAGCTACCACTTTGATCCATGAATCAACGAGAGTGGAACTGAAACAAAACACTATCTATTAGTATACAGTGGTACAACTGACAACTTTCAATACCTCTATGAATACAATGCACAGCATCACTGCATGTGAGTGTGTGCAGCTACAATAGGAGCACCACATACGGCATGCAACTGCTTATAAAATACGTAGCTAAACAGTCATTGTAGTTTTAAAGTTTATTTTCACATTAAACTTTTCGGGGTGCTGTATCTTTCAATAGATCCTTCTCTAGTTCTTTCGTACTATCTTTGCAAAGCAACAACCTAGGCTGTGTTCAACTTGGTTTCAAAATGAACACTAGGCTCCTCCTCATTGCTCTGTGTGTGGCTGCCATTTGTGTGCTGGCTACTAGAGCTACTCCAGAGGAAGCTGAAATAGAGGTAAAACAAACAAAAAAATCCAAAAGAGGAAATGTCTACTTGTTGAACCTGAACAAGCGCAATGGCGAAAGAAGCAGGTTCTACAAAATTGGAAAAACCAAACAGACAGTACCAAAGAGAGTGAGAGATCTGCAAACAGGCAACCACCGAAAGTTGGAAATAGTGAAGCACTACAATGTTCCAAATAGGCACCAAACTGAGGCTATAGCTAAAAGAGCCTTCCGTAAATACAGTACCAAAAATCGTTACGGAGGAGGCTCTGAGTGGTTCAAGCTGCCTAG
Source organism: Tethya wilhelma (assembly GCA_964030475.1). Taxonomy (NCBI): domain Eukaryota; kingdom Metazoa; phylum Porifera; class Demospongiae; order Tethyida; family Tethyidae; genus Tethya; species Tethya wilhelma. Next base: position 759,498 of record CAXIPT010000013.1, read on the forward strand.
AAGACGCTCTTCGAGGAGGGTGGTCAGAAAATTTAGGAAATACGCAAAACCACGATCTGGCAGCCGCACTGCCGACAACCTCCTGAGCGATAAAGCCATGGAACAGCTGCTTAACAAGTTCCGTGACTCACTCAACCTGCAGTGAAATTATAAAGGTCAAGACTCTTGCAACTGATAGCATGCAACTGCTATAGTATAGTATAGTCCTAGTCCTATAGTCTAGTTTTAGTGAACATTTTGTTATTTGTACTTTAGTATCAAAATAACTGTTGCATCATTTCATCAATTAAACTTAAATTGTCGACACTGAATGAAACATATAATGTGCATGTGCCTATAGAAAATGAAAAGGAAGTTTATACCACATACAAACAAATTTAAAAGCACTTAGTTGGGCTACCTTTTATAATTCTTACACCAAGTTATACAACAATGGTTAACATACCTTAATAATGACAAAACAAGAGATAATCACCCTCTCTCTTTATAAGCAAGGTAGCATGCCTCAACTGAATCAGAATCAGATCTAGATATTTGATTCATTCATCAATTGGACTGCCTGCCCTGATCAAGAAGAACAAGCTGAATATACTCATTGCAAATAGAAGTCTTAAGGATTGGTCAAAATGGACACCAAAATCCTCCTCATTGCTCTGAGTGTGGCTGCCATTTGTGTGCTGGCTACTAGTGCTACTCGAGAGGATGCGACAATGCAAACAAAAGCCAAATCCACAAAAGGGAATGTCTACTTGCTGAACCTGAACAAGCGCAATGGTGAACGAAGCAGGTACTACAAAGTTGGAAAGACCAAACAAGATGTTGCACGGAGAGTGAGAGATCTGCAAACAGGTAACCATCGAAAGCTGGAAGTAATGAAGCATTACAATGTTCCCAATATGCACCAAACTGAGGCTAAAACCAAACAGGCCTTCAGCAAATACAACACTAAAAGTTCCTATGGAGGAGGCTCTGAGTGGTACAAGCTACCCAAGAACCGCTCTCCAAAGAGTGTTAAGAAGAAGTTCAAGAAACATGCAAAGCCTCAAAGTGTGGACAACCTCCTCAGTGATAAAGCTATGGAGCAGCTGTACCGAAAATTCCGTGACTCACTCAAACTGCAGTGATCTCCATGCTCATGGAATTCAACTGACATGCTAGCATATTAAGTTTAATGAGTGGTGATATAGTGACTGTAGTGATCAAAGATTTCATACTGAAGTAGTGTATACATTCATCATAGGAAAATTATTAGCGGACTATTTATCATATTTGATATAATTATAGGCCTGTTTTATAAATACACTTATTATAAGTCTGTTATATACAAGCTCTGGATGCATGCATGTATCGTAAATCTTTGATGAAAACTCATAGATGCAAGCCAGACAGCTGATCATGACTTGTGTAAGACAGTAATAATTTCCATTCACACACACAAAGAAAGATTATAGAAAGCAAACAGTGAAGCTGCCCTAGCCACTTATATTGTCTGGATTGCCAACCATCCTGTCACTGTCATTACATTAGTACTGGAATGAAACCACAAAAGGAGTTAATTCAAAATTAATTTTAACCAAAAAGCAACTTCCTATAAAGTATAGACATAACAGCATTTGGAGTGACAGTGTCTGTCAAATATCTAGTAAGACACAAAGAGTAACTGATACACATTTGGTGATTGCGATGCTGTCATTTGCATGAGGTAGGAAGGGTAGTCATATGGGTTGTGCTAATAATTATTATTATAACCAATTTAAGATGCAAAGCAACAACCTAGGCTGTGTTCAACTTAGTTTCAAAATGAACACTAGGCTCCTCCTCATTGCTCTGTGTGTGGCTGCCATTTGTGTGCTGGCTACTAGTGCTACTCCAGAGGAAGCTGAAATAGAGGTGAAACAAACAAAAAAATCCAAAAGAGGAAATGTCTACTTGTTGAACCTGAACAAGCGCAATGGCGAAAGAAGCAGGTTCTACAAAATTGGAAAAACCAAACAGACAGTACCAAAAAGAATTAAAGATCTGCAAACAGGCAACCACCGAAAGTTGGAAATAGTGAAGCACTACAATGTTCCAAATAGGCACCAAACTGAGGCCATAGCTAAAAGAGCCTTCCGTAAATACAATACCAAAAATCGTTATGGAGGAGGCTCTGAGTGGTTCAAGCTGCCTAGAAGACACTCTTCGAGGAGGGTGATCAGAAAATTCAGGAGATACGCAAAACCACGATCTGGCAGCCGTACTGCCGACAACCTCCTGAGCGATAAAGCCATGGAACAGCTGCTTCACAAATTCCGTGACTCACTCAACCTGCAGTGAAAAAGGTCAAGACTCTTGCAACTGATAGCATGCAACTGCTATAGTATAGTATAGTCCTAGTCCTATAGTCTAGTTTTAGTGAACATTTTATTATTTGTACTTTAGTATCAAAATAACTGTTGCATCATTTCATCAATTAAACTTAAATTGTCGACTCTGAATGAAACATATGATGTGCATGTGCTTATAGAAAATGAAAAGGAAGTTTATAGCATACAAACAAATTTAAAAGCACTTAATTGGGCTACCGTTTACAATTCTTACACCAAGTTACACAACAATTGTTAACATACCCTAATAATGACAAAACAAGAGATAATCACGTACCCTCTCTCTTTATAAGCAAGGCAGCAGGCCTCGACTAAATCAGAATCAGATCTAGATATTTGATTCATTCACCAATTGGACTGCCTGCCCTGATCGAGAAGAACAAGCTGAGTATACTCATTGCAAATTCAGGCTTCACTTCACATAGAGGTCCTAAGGATCAAAATGGACACCAAAATCCTCCTCATTGCTCTGAGTGTGGCTGCCATTTGTGTGCTGGCTACTAGCGCTACTCCAGAGGATGCGACAATGCAAACACGAGGGAATGTCTACTTGCTGAACCTGAACAAGCGCAATGGTCAACGAAGCAGGTACTACAAAGTTGGAAAGACCAAACAAGATGTTGCACGAAGAGTTAGAGATCTGCAAACAGGCAACCACCGAAAGCTGGAAATAATGAAGCATTACAATGTTCCCAATATGCACCAAACTGAGGCTAAAACCAAACAGGCCTTCAGCAAATACAACACTAAAAGTTCCTATGGAGGAGGCTCTGAGTGGTACAAGCTACCCAAGAACCGCTCTCCAAAACGTGTTAAGAAGAAGTTCAAGAAACATGCCAAGCCTCAAAGTGTGGACAACCTCCTCAGTGATAAAGCTATGGAGCAGCTGTACCGAAAATTCCGTGACTCACTCAAACTGCAGTGATCTCCATGCTCATGGAATTGAACTGACATGCAAGCATAAAGTTTAATGAGTGGTGATATAGTGACTGTAGCGATTATAGATTTCATATATATTCATCATAGGAAAATTACTAGTGGACTATTAATCATACTTGCTATAATTGTAGGCCTGTTTTATACTATTATAAGTCTGTTACAAGCTCTGGATGCATGCGTAAATCATAAATCTTTGATGAAAACTCATAGATGCAAGCCAGACCACTGATCATGACTTTTATAAGACAATAATAATTCTCATTCACACAAAAAAGGATTATAGAAAGCAAACAGTGAAGCTACCCTAGCCACTTATATTGTCTGGATTGCCAATTTTTAATCATCCTGTCACTGTCGTTACATTAGTACTGGAATGAAACCACAAAAGGATCCGGAGTTAATACTAAAATTAATTTTAACCAAAATACAACTTCCTATAAAGTACAGACATAACAGCATTTGGAGTGACAGTATCTGTGGAATATCTAGTAAGACACAAAGAGTAACTGATACACATTTGGTGATTGCAATGCTGTCATTTGCATGAGGTAAGAAGGGTAGTAAGGCTCTACACCAAAGGGGCAGATGGACCGGCATACAAATCATTATATCTCTGTTGCTGCATATTATTTAACTGTTAAAGAACTATAATATTATACATAATATTTATGCAACTGACTCTCAGTACTGTACACATAAGACACTTCCATAGAATCTAACTCACCTCAATCTCATAGCCCATAGTTGGCAACCTACCATAGAACTGAACTGACCACGTGGAAAAAAAAAAAAGTGAAGGTGGCATGCTCTGTGGTCTAATCCTAGATACCTCGGTCTAATTAGTAACCACATGAAATATAGCTTTCTGAAAATGCTAAGGAAAATCATTCAGGTTCATTAACTAAGGGGCGTGCCAGAGTTTACCCAGTTTCTCTACGTAGATGTCAACCTAGCCTCGTCCTCTACCGTTTGGTTATGTTATCATCGTACAGTGAAGCAGAGCTCTATCACGAGAGATCTGAGGAGTTGCAAATGAAAGATGGGCTCAATCTTATCCACAACCTCTCCCTAGCTTCAGGAAGTAGAGTGCTGGATCTTGGATGTGGCACAGGAAGGCTAGCACAAGTGTTAGCAGAGAAGGTTGGACCAAATGGACATGTCACTGGGGTTGATCCAAATGAGGAGAGAATAAGAATAGCAAAGGAGAACAATAAAGAAAACAATATTGTCTTTCTTGTTGCAGATGGGGAGACTTTCCCTCAGGGACAGTATGATGTAGTTTTCTCTAATTATGTTCTTCACTGGATCAAAGACAAAGAAGCAGTGCTTAAGAGAGTGTATGCAAACCTTTGTCTAGGAGGAAAGTTTGCATTTACTATGACACATGCAATTCCATCATTAACTGTAGACCTGCTTCAGGCAATGGCTCCAGAGTGTGAGAAAATATTTATGGAAAATCTCTTTCTAAGTTCTCTTGATCAAATTGAAAGACTCGCTGTTTGCTCAGGTTTTGATATAATTCATAAGAAAATTGCTACTTCTAGTCTTACCTTTTCAAGTATTGAAAGTGCCTTTGAGTTCAATTTTGCTGGCACAAATGGGCTGATCAATCCTACATTAGTGAACAAAAGTGGTCTAGATCAACTCAAGCATAAATATGCTGACAAACCAATACAATTTGATGAAGAATATGTCTGTTTTGTTCTGTCAAAAGTTTAGCCTCAACCGTACTTTGTGTCATTGATATGATTCAATCAATAACTCCAGGCGTACAGTTGTCACTGAACTTGCAAATTGGGGTATGATTGTTTTTTTTGTGTGTTCATGCCATAATTTATTTATTTATTTTTTATGTTTATTTATTCGTATTCAGAGTTGAGTATTTGCATGACATTAATTAACTTGCCCACTGCTGTGTTGTTGTATATATACGCAAATACTGTAATCCTCACTGCGCATGCGTACATGACCACGTGTGAAGAGGTCCCGCCCCTTCTTCATCACATACTCAGCTTCCTGCTGGAAACTGACATGGCTAGACCATCATATCCATCTGCTGCTCTGCTAGTGATTGCTCTCCTATGCTGTTCAGAAGTGCTGGCTCTCCAGCCAGTGGAGCACAGCAGGGGGCAATTGAAGACAGCTGGAAGAAGGAGAGAGTGGGAGGAGCAGAGGGTGGGAGGGCACTTCAAACCACAGCCACAGTTTCAGTCTCTTTACAACACAATACCAGCTGCTGCTAATAGTTCTTCCATTTTCAATGGTAAGTACAAGCTCTGGAAGCTATCTACATGAAATACACAAGCATTAATTCTACATGCAGTTGTTGACTTTGGTGCAAAGGGAGATGGGGTCACTGATAATGTGGCCACCTTCCAGAAGGCACTCAATGCAGCCAGTGCTGGAGGAGTGGGTAAGAAACGTGGAATAATCTATGCCATTGGTCTAGCTGCAAGCCTACCTTATCTCCCTACAGTGTTTGTGCCAACTGGTCAGTATCTGTTCAAGACCAACACCACTGTTGTTGTCCCAAGAGGAGTCACACTTCAGGGGACATTTCGGTGAGCATTTATAAATCACACACGTTGCTATGGTGCACTCACTCAGTGATATTATACGTATTCTACAGTACAGTTGTTTCCCATCATGTTGCATCTGGTAAACCAGTTGATGGTGAGTGTTGATTTTGTGTTTGACTTGATACACAATTAGTTTTTTGTTGCATGCAGCTGGGTCAGTGTTGTTGGTGACAGCTGGAAGAGGAGGGGAAGATGGCTGCTTCATTCAGCTCAGTGAAGACTCCACCATTTCAGGATTGGTTATCTACTACCCTGACCAAGAACCTACACAAGTTCCCAAACCTTACCCTTGGTACACACTGCACCACATGGTGCCTCTCATGAGCTGCTCTCACTGATACTCCCTCTCCACAGGTCTGTCTGTATGTCCGGCAACAACCCAGCTGTCACTGATTTAGAGTGTCTCAATTGTTGGAATGCAATCAAAGCGGTCCATGCAGCTCGTCACTATATTGCTAGAGTTCAAGGACAGCCTATGAATATGGTAAATCTAGCTTCCATTATTAAAGTTTATCGAAGTGGTTTGATATCATTGTGGTATTGTTGTCACACACATACATGCAGGGTATTTTTGTTGATGAGACGTACGACATTGGTAGAGTGGAAGATGTTCATTTTAACTTAATGTGAGTGTATGCATATGTCTAGATCTGTATGTTTTTCTCCATGTTCTTGTGTTCAGAGACGGTATATGCTGCAGTGGTTGCTTGTACACATTTGAGAACTTATATTCAGAATTAAAGTTTGTTATTTTCAATCTGCATACTGGGTTGGTGAACAAGAATATAATTTAATAATGACTAATACCCAACCAGAAACTCACTTACGAAAGTACATTTGAGAAAGTTGGTGAAATCTCAATCCTCATCTTCTTCTCTGTATGTGTGCAGGTATTCTAAAGACAAGAGTTACTTGAGCTGGCAACTCTTACATGGGCGATCATTTGTCTTTGCTCGCACAGACTGGGAGTATGTCTTCAACACTTTCTCTCTCGGGTATGCAATTGCCTACCACTTTGTTGAGAGCGACCAAGGAATCTGCAATGGCAACTTCCTTGGCTTAGGTAAGCCAGAGGGAATTACCACGCTATAGTATAATATATGCTCAAAATTGATGTACTGTTATTTTGTTCATGTGTGTGACTGCATGTACTGTAGGTGCTGACATGGCATTTAATGCTTCGGTCCAGGTGGAGGCAGCCAAGTCACATGGGATCTTGATAGTGAATGGAGAGTTCACAGCATTTGATAATCCTAAGTTTGGACAGCAGGTTTGTATACCTGTTTACCATACTTACTGCTGCATGGCTTGTATTCAATGCTAACTCTATATGTGTTCCTACACAGTATGCCGACCCTGCTCAAGTGGTTGTGACCTCGTCTAATACCGGAGGTGTAAGTTTTGTCAACTCAGCATTTTGGGGACCATCAAACCAGATAGCAAAGGCAAGTTACCATAGCAACCACCATTCTATCTCAGTTATGTAATGTTATTGTCTCAATTTCATTTCAATGACAGCTGGATGGCTCAGGAGACACACTGTTTTCAGACTGCATATTCAACGCCTGGGACCATGACAAGAAGGTACAGGTTTCAGCTAGCTGCTGACAGTCTGTATGTTTTAGCTTAATACTCTCCTCTCACTTGTTCATTCAGGGGAGTCATGCTATTGAAGTCAAAGGGGCCAATGGAAGGTAAATGAGGGAATTGCTAACACTCTCACTGTGCATGAACTATCCTCTCATAGTGTATCTTTTTATCATATCAGCCTGATTGTGCGAGGGTGTGATTTCCAGCACGATGGAGCTCAAATAAACCTCGGGAAGAAACTAAAGAAAGCTATTATTCTTGGAAACACATTTGAGGTAAGATTCAGCAATCCTTGATCACTGACGTGCAATCAGTAGGAGAGACGTTAACACTACTGGTTTCTCTTCAATATGTAGGGTGCAACTCGTATCTCTGGGAAGGCCGCCAACACCCAGATTGGACTCAATGCTGATGGCTGAAGGTTGATGCAAAGAGCATTTTTATTCAATATGTTTGTGTTGTCATTTTTAATCATGAATAATTAATTAGCTATTGTGTAAGACCACGTGTACAGGGCAACACCCACTTCCAAATAAACATATAACCTTCTGGCCCAAGTTGCTAGGAACATGGCTGGTCCATCTGCTGCTCTCCTAGTGATTGTTCTCCTGTGCTGTTCAGAAGTGCTGGCTCTCCAGCCAGTGGAGCACAGCAGGGGGCAGTTAAAGACAGCTGGAAGAAGGAGAGAGTGGGAGGAGCAGAGGGTGGGAGGTCACTTCAAACCACAGCCACAGTTTCAGTCTCTTTACACCACAATACCAGCTGCTGCTAACAGCTCTTCCATTTTCAATGGTAAGACTTAAGTACTAGCTCTGGAAGCTATCTGCATAAAATACACAAGCATTGCATGATTCTACATGCAGTTGTTGACTTTGGTGCAAAGGGAGATGGGGTCACTGATAATGTTGCCACCTTCCAGAAGGCACTCAATGCAGCCAGTGCTGGAGGAGTGGGTAAGAAACAGATGTGGATTAGATCTTTAGCATAGCATCGTGTCTGTCGTGGCAGCTCTAGCAACTAACCCTCCATTACATGTACAGTGTTTGTGCCAACTGGTCAGTATCTGTTCAAGACCAACACCACTGTTGTTGTCCCAAGAGGAGTCACACTTCAGGGGACATTTCGGTAAGTTAGCTCTTCCTCGTGTGACAAGCAGGTGATGTTTTATTGGATTCAGTAATGGCTGTAACAGTCTCTCAACCTCTTTGTGCATAATAGAACAGTACCATCTCATGGTGTGGTTTCTAAGGACCCAGTTGATGGTAAGTATGTATGTATGCCTTGGATTCAGTTGCTATGGTTCAGTTATTACCCTCTGTCTCTGTAGGTGGGTCAGTGTTGTTGGTGACAGCTGGAAGAGGAGGGGATGGTGGCTGCTTCATTCAGCTCAGTGAAGACTCCACCATTTCGGGATTCACCATCTTCTACCCTGACCAAGAACCTACACAAGTTCCCAAACCTTATCCTTGGTACACACTGCACCCCATGGTGTCTCTCATGAGCTGCTCTCACTGACACTCCCTCTCCACAGGTCTGTCTGTATGTCCGGCAACAACCCAGCTGTCACTGATTTAGAGTGTCTCAATTGTTGGAATGCAATCAAAGCAGTTGGCGCAGCTCGTCACTATATTGCTAGAGTCCAAGGACAGCCTCTGAATACTGTGAGTAACTTGTAGCTGCTCATAATTATTTGAGTAATAACTGCTCACATTGAGTTATGACTTCTCATATTGAGTTATAACTATTCACTTTGAGTTATAACTGTTCACATAATTGTGTGATGTACTCAGTGTAATACCTCCATGCAGGGTGTCTATGTTGATGAGACATATGACATTGGTAGAGTTGAAGATGTTCACTTCAATCCCTGGTAAGGATTGAGCTATGTTGGTAAAGATCATCAAGCTTAAAAACACACAATTGTCCCTTCCTTTAGGTACTCACCTGACAAGACCTTCATGAGCTGGCAACTCTTAAATGGCCGTTCCTTTGTCTTTGCTCGTACAGACTGGGAGTATGTCTTCAACACCTTCTCCTTTGGCTATGCTATTGGCTACCACTTCATAGCCAGCGACAAAGGTTCTTGCAATGGCAACTTCCTGGGCATAGGTAGGAGCACTTCAGAGAAGATTACTTATTTATCATTTTATACTCCATTAAATATTGATGACTCTAGGAGCAGACATGGCTGCCAATGCCTCGGTGCAAGTGGATGCAGCTGACGCCTTTGGGATCTTGATCACAAATGGAGAGTTTACTGCTTTTGTTTCTGATCATTTTGGCCAGGAGGTAATTAAATTTCTGCAATTTTTTTCTCATTCTGTTGTCTTGGTTCTGTCAATTAAAACTATATTCCACTGTTTTAGTATGCTGACTCTACTCAAGTGGTTGTGACTTCAAGTAATACTGGAAGTGTGACTTTTGTCAACTCGGCATTTTGGGGACCATCAAACCAGATAGCAATGGTGAGCAATACCATCAGTATTGTATGTAGTAAATGTATGTATGTGACTTGTTTGCTGATTTGTACTGCAGCTGGATGGGTCTGGAACTACTTCCTTTTCAGACTGTATATTCAATGCCTGGGATCACGTCAAGAAGGTTAGTTAAGGGTTATTGCCAGTGAAGCAAGTTTGTTTTGCTGCTGTAGTCTTGGCTAGTTTTTGAGAAGCAAGGCTTGTTATTTCATGTACCCTGTTTCTTGTTGTCATTGTGTGCAGGGAAACTCAGCTATTAAGGTCAACAAAGCAAGTGGAAAGTAATTATTTAAATGGTTCAATCTTTGTCAGTGCATTTATGGAAATACCTTTCCTCTTCAGTTTGCTGGTGAGAGGCTGTGACTTCCAGTACGATGGAGCTCAGGTGGACCTTGGGAGCACACTGAAGAAGGCTATCATTATGGGGAATCTCTTCAAGGTAAAGACTGCAAAGTTGAGCAATAGATGTACACATGATCATGGTCAGGAAAGTCATTACACTAACAACTTGATAAGTTGGTTGCTAAGTTACATTCCGCAGCCAGCAGCTGCTTCCCAAGGTCCTTAGCATCCCAGTGCAGTACAATGAATATTAGTACCGGCAGGTTGATGATCATGATTCTGTGATTTCAATTGCTGTGGCACCATCTCTGCATGAGGTGACATTCTGTGCAGATGTTTCAGTGCTTATTAAATTCCGGTGACAATAATAATAATTATTATTTCAAGAATCAATAATTCCTGGAAAGAGAGAGGAGGTGGATGCCAATAGCAGCTACTACTGTACACTAGTGATCATTATGACTGTTCCCACTAATCTTTCTTCCTGAGCGCTAGCTCCGTTTTTACAAGTTCTTTTCTCATACCATCATATGCTATAATACAGGGCACTACTCGTATTTCTGGTAAAGCAGCAAATACCCAGACTGGATTCAATGCTGATGGTTGAGAGATATTGAATGCAACAGTTAATAAATTATTAGAAATTCAGTTTTATTTTAATTTTGCAAACTGTTGTTGCGGTGTTATGTACCGTTGAAGGAAAAAACATAACCCTTTGAGTTCTACATTATAGCTACTGTTCGCGCATGCGATGATTAATCTCGGATGCAAGCGCTCGAGCCTAGCGCCTCTGCGGCTCTGCTAGAATTCATCGTCTGTTGGCCGGCCATGGCGCCAGTCACGTCTCACTACGTCTGAATACCGCGGCGTGCACGTCGATCGTGCCCTCAGCTAGCTAAGCGTGCAAACGAGGCCATTCACAATCTAGAGCAGCTAACGTTGTTATACTGCAGTCTTTTTTCTTCTCCTGGAAATATTGAGGTATATTATATTACTGATATTTTTTTCTAATCTCATAAGAATAATCATAATAATAATTATTTTCACTTTTCTCATTTGTCAGGCATCAAGTGTGCTTACATGTGCGTGTGCTTAGTTATCTGTGCTTGAGATGAATTGGATACTTAAGCTTTGTCTAGTGTCCACTCTTTTGGTATCTGCATTCCAATGGGGTTATTGTGACCCAATTGCCATTGGAACAGCATACTACATACCAAATTATAACTTGCTTGGTGAAGATATGCCTGGAGGGTATTCTGTTTTCAAAAGCCTGTCAAGCAAATGTGTATTGTCCACAAACTATTCAACAGATGATGATACTGAGACATATTATGCTGACACTGAGAGTTTCTTTGAAAGAGTAGGTGAAGAATATTCAATTTCTAGTGATGTGCGAATGAATTTCACACTGGGTACGACATTGCAAAGAGCTTCAAGAAACATTAGTAATAGCACCAACACAGTTACTGGTTACACATTTGAAACCTACGCAAAAGTTGCAGATGATCTCTTCCAACAGTCATGTACTGCAGATGAGGCTTTAGATGATCAGTTGCTACAAGATTTTGAACAGTTACCTGTGAAAGTGGAGAAGCCATGGTTTGACTCAAGCTGGGATGTGTACCAGCAGTTTCTTGTCAAGTATGGAACACATGTTGTAACGCACATTGGATATGGATCTAGTTTGTTTATAAATGTATTTGCTGACACAAAACATGATTACTCCCAACGAAATTTAGTAATCAGAGCATGTGCTGAACTTGGAGGACCATCATTGAAACTTTCTGTATGCATGGATATCACTGAATTAGAGGCTGAAGCTAGCCTGGAAAATATAATGACTTCAACTATAGTTATACGTGGAGGAACAGATGAAATGAGAGAAAAACTATACCAGAATCGCTCCAATGAACTCATTGAACAGTTTTTAGCTGAGGCAGCTACTGCACGAGCACCAATACACTACAAATTCATTGGAATTTGGGACATTATTAAAGCACGCTTTCCAAGAGACTCTGCACCTGCTAATAATGCAAGAGCATTGAATTTAGAACAGTTTTTCAAAGGCTACTTGAACTATGGCTGTAAATATCAAACTGATGCATCTGTATCAGATAAAACACTAATTGAACTTCAAAAGTTTTCTTATTCCAATACTACCCCTTCTTATCTTGAGTGCTCCCTTGCTCCTGAGGGATGTCATACAAATGATGACTGTCACTATAGAAACGTTGGGTGGTGTGAGTGCAGAGGATGTGTGCGATACTATGAGGAAAAACTCAACACTGGAAGAATGAAGGAATATGCTGTAGTGTACAATGGCTCTAGCTATAAGTTTCCAGGATGTAGGATCAGTGGCTGGGGGACATCTTGTGCCTGTAAAACACCAATACGTATACGAGAGGTAGTTTGGAAGCTTGATGACAATGTAACTTGAAAGCTATATAGTGTATATTATACTCGAGAATGAAAAATTTGTATATGTATACACATACATTTGTACCTAAGCATGTTTCTTTAAATGTATTCCATTATGAATAATATTGATTTTTTATTTTTCTATTCTTGGAACCAAAATTAATTTTAATGAATTTGATTAGAATGAATAACTATATAAAGTCTTGCATGCTAGTAAATATGCATAGTTAATTTGTACTTGGAAGTAGAGATACTATATTATGTTTAAGTGTGAGTAGAGAGTTTAAACTCATGCTGTAAACAAGACAACACTATTGATCCAAATTTAGTTACAACTGACTTAAATTTTCAAGTCAACAGTGTACAATTTATGAAGAATTGTTATTTTCCAATGTAATTATGATGGTAAATTTCAAGTTATTGTGCCTGTTCATAGTCACTACAGTTATATTTCATTCTACTGTTGGTGATCCCTACAACCCAATTGGAAGAGGCTTCTTCATACCATTTACATCTTTGATTAATTCTGAGAACATTGTTGGTGGCTATCCTGTTTTTGAAGATCTCCCCAGCAAATGTCTTCTGTCCACAAATTATACTGTTAATTCTGTTAATGATGACTTCTATGAAAGCACAGAATCCTTTTATTCAAGTCTAGCGTCACAAACCTTGATTTCAACTGAATTTGCCACTGATTTCATATTTGGTGCAACGTTAGAAGGGCTCGTAAAAGGTATTAATATACAAAACAGATCGATTAGTGGCTACAGTTTTGAGTCTTATGCTAAAGTTGGAGAGGACACTCTAGATGAAGTATGTGTTTATCAGACACTTGATGAAAGGCTTATACATGATTTTGAACTTTTGCCAGAAGTAGTGGACTCACCATGGTACAATGCTAGCTGGAGTGATTACTGGCGGTTCCTTATAATTTATGGCTCACATGTTGTGTTAGATGCTGATTATGGGTGCAGTTACAGTATAAATATATTTGCAGACTCTGATCACAGCTATTCTGCAGAGCAATTATCTATAAGAGCTTGTGTTGCACTTGGAGGACCAGACTTAGATGTTGCAGTGTGTGAAGGTGTGACGAAAGAAAAGATAGTAACTGTTTCAAGCATAGAAGTCACTACAAGATTTGTTGCTCGTGGAGGAACAGATGCAACTAGAGCTCTGATGAATCACAATCGTTCTGATGAACTTATAACTAAATTTTTGGAAGAAGCTCGTGTGACACGCGACCCAATCAAATATAAGTTCATGCCAATTTGGGACATTTTACGGGCTCATTATCCAGCAAGTAAAGATAAGGTACAGCATGCTAAAGTAATGAACTTAGAAGCTTTTTTCAGGGGATACTTAAATTATGGATGCAAGTACACAGAAGCATCGGATCATACCGTACTTCAGAAGTTTGTTTACCAAGTTATGCCAAATAGCCAAGGTCGTAGCCTTGAATGCATGATTGCTCCCGAGGGATGCCGTAAAGATGATGACTGTCACTATAGAAATGTTAGGTGGTGTGAGTGCAGAGGGTGTGTGCAATACAAGGAGAAAAAACTAGTTTCTGGACAAACAAGAGAATATGCTGAACTTTTCGAGGGTTCAAGTTGGAGATGGCCAGGATGTGATATTAGTGGGGCAGGGACGTCTTGTGCTTGCAAGCATCATGATACTGAGTGGACTCCAGTTTGGAGGCCATCACCTTAACTCTTTTTTTATGGACAGAGATAAGAATTAATAATAATTATTTAACTATAAAATTAATATTATAGAACTAATTCTGCTTGTTACAATTATATATAGTTGTCAAATATTGAGTTATACTAGCTAACTGCAGAGCATAGAAACTATAATAGTCATGTCAAACAAAAATTGAATAATGATTTTGATTGAACATATAATCACACTGGCAAGCTAAATGTTTAGCTAGTTATGTAGAATGTCAAGAGCAACTGTAGACGTTTATTAGGATATGCATGAATGCATCCAATAATCAATTATACAAATTTTTAACTGACTAATTAATTGGGCTGGAATGAATTTTTCATAATTTTACCCCATGCTGACAAACACAAGTGCCATACAACCGTGACAGACAGCATGAATTTCCCTCATGTTTTAATAACAGATTTGTACCCCATGCCGTGTTTTACGTTGGAAATGGTCGGCTTTTCGTTTGCTTTGCTGTCTACTTTTCGAGGCTTGCTGCATGCTCAACTGATTCAGTTGCTAGACGATTGTCCCTGTGCAAACACTAGAGAGAGAGGTGAGCAATACTGAATAATGAGTATGTACTATAGCTATAGGTATAGAAGTTGCCATGAATTAAATAGATCTAAGTCGGTTCGGTTCGAGTAGCTAGCTATCATCGTTAAGTTACTAGCTGGCCACAGCATGCTAGACAACTATATGCGCACTTAGTTCACTGATTAATTTTACTATACCATTCTATACAGGATTAACCTGCAGTAGGAGTTTGAGGCTATAGCTAACTATGGCAAAGTTTGAAGTCTTCAACCTTTGCACTGTGTTTAACCTTTTCTTACTTACTAAGAATTTTGCAAGTTCACATACGGATCAGTTGCAACCAAATGCCTACAGCTCCCTTGGTAGAGGCTATTACTTACCAGACCTTAACTTGGCTGGTGAATTCATCACAGGAGGTTATCCTGTTTTCACTGATTTATCAAGTGCTTGTGTCGAGTCTACAAACCTCAAGAAAAATGAAAGCAAGGAGTATTTTTTTGAAGACACAGAAAGTTTTTATTCACACTTGGCTTATGATGTCTCTCTCTCATATGATCTGATGACAGATTTCACACTAGGTATGACATTGCTTGCAGTTTCAAATGGAATTGGTGGTGTAAACAACACAGTTAGTGGTTACACATACTATAGCTCTGCTAGAACATTTGAAATCACCTTCAACTCGAGTTTTACCAATGACCGTCTCAATCATTGGCTTAGAGAAGATTTTGAAAGTCTACCAGCAAAAATTGAAAAACCATGGTTAAGGGAGAGTTGGGATGCTCACCTTCTTTTTCTCATGAAATATGGCACTCATGTTATCACAAACATTGAATATGGATCTAGTTTATACATGACTGTATTTGCCAATACAAATAGCCGTTACAGCGGTGTAGGTTTGGCCTATAAGACATGTGGTGAACTTGGAGGACCAAACATAAATGCTTCGGTATGTAGTGGTGTTTCACAAGCAGAAATAGACTCTACTTCATACATGGATGTTTCATCAGTGTTCATTGCACGGGGAGGAACTACTGAAACAAGAGCAGAGTTGCTTGCTCACCGTTCGGATGAACTCATAAAGAAATTTTTAGCTGAAGCTGATGTAACCCAGCAACCAATACACTACAGATTTACACCAATTTGGAACTTTCTCAAAAAAATATACCCAGCAAAAAGTGCCCCAGTCCATTACTCCAAAGCAATACAACTGGAAGCTTTCTTCAAAGGATACTTGAATTACGGTTGTGAGTATCGATGTCAGTATTGGAATCAAAAGGTTACAATTGAACTTCAAAAATTTTCTTATTCCAATACTACCCCTCCTTATCTTGAGTGTTCCCTTGCTCCCAAGGGATGTCGTACAAATGATGACTGTCACTATAGAAACGTTGGATGGTGTGAGTGCAGAGGATGTGTGCGATACTATGAGGAAAAACTCAACACTGGAAGAATGAAGGAATATGCTGTAGTGTACAATGGCTCTAGCTATAAGTATCCAGGATGTAAGATCAGTGGCTGGGGGACATCTTGTGCCTGTAAAAAGCACATTCTTGAAAGAGACATAGTTTGGAAACTTGAATGATTGTGCATGGTCATTGTGTAATTATTATTGCCTTAAGGTTTGTCCTTTTTTCATCTTGTTTTAAATACACTTTAAGTAAGAAGAAGCTATCCTTAGATGAAAATTAATTGTTTTTGTGTTACATATAATTATTATTATTATACGTAATAACTTTACTTGTGAAGTTGTGTGTGTGTGCATACGTCACGTGTGTGTGTGTGTGTGTGTGTGTNACAACTATAGAATAACATTACTGTGCAAATTCACATCCATAATTATACCAGACTCACTAGAAATTTAATTCTGTACTGAGGTAGTTGAGCTGGCCACCCACAAATTCTTGCGTGATGCTTATTAAAATATATATTCATACTAAATTCTTCATTTTTTGCAAAGACATAAATTATTATTCATTTATGTAATATTACGCATACAGGCATGCAATGCCATGAATTCAAATAGATGGCTCTACATATATGTGGTGAGTCTTCGTGACCCATTATGTTGGAGATTTAGTGCCTACAAGCTATCTGCTGCTACCAACTTGAATGAACCTGATTGTTGCTAGCCAAACAAGTTTATTGTGGGAAAATGAAATTTGAGCTTCATTTCTTGGTAATTTTGTCGGTATTTTCCCTTCAATGTGATCGGACAACTGCCAGTAGCAGCTCGATTGCAAGAGGATACTACTTACCATCATTAAGCTTGTTATTAAGTGAAGAAATAATTGGAGGCTATCCTATTTTTAAGAATGTAAGCAATGACTGTATTATTACCACTAAATACCCTGTAGATAGTAGTCAAACATCTAACTTTGAGAGCACAGGAGACTTTTATTCGAGTCTTGTGAAAGATTACTCACTTTCTCAAGATCTAAAGACTGATTTTACACTGGGTGGAACACTACATAGAATAATTTCCAATGGGAAGAATGCTAGCCAAACATCATTAAACATAAGTGGGTATACATTCCAGACCTTTGCTAAAGCAACAGAGGAAACACTCACTCCTAGTTGTGTATATCAGCAGTTAAATCTTGACGATCAGCTAAAAAAGGATTTTGAAAGTCTTCCATCTACTATTGAGAAACCTTGGTTAAATACTAGCTGGGATGCTTACCACAAATTTCTTACAAATTATGGAACACATGTAGTGACAAATATTGACTATGGATGTAAATTCTACATAGGAACTTTTGCTTATGCAAGCCAAAACTACACTATACATCAGCTAGCGATTAAAACATGTGCTTCACTTGGAGGATCCAACAATTTATCACTCTGCCATGGTGTAACAAGAGAAGAGATACTTGCTACTTCATCAATGGAAGCTGTTGTACTTTTCATTGCAGATGGAGGAAAAGATGAAACAAGAGCAAAAATGCATCAAAACCTTACAGATGAACTCATAGCAAAGTTTTTGACTGAGGCTAGTGTATCTCAAGCATCAATACACAAGAGATTTACACCAATTTGGTATATTCTACAAAATAAATACCCAAAGGAAACCAACCCAGTCCAGTACTTCAAAGCAATACAATTAGAAGCTTTCTTCAAAGGATACTTGAATTATGGATGTGAATATCAATACAAGTTAAAAGACAACCACACTCTTGTGGAACTTCAAAAATTTTCCTACTCTGATTCGACCCCTCCCACTCTTCAGTGTACCCTTGCTTCTGAAGGATGTCAAAACAATGGTGAGTGCCAATATCAACAAAACATTGAAAGGTGTGAGTGCAAAGAATGTGTACGGTATTCAGAGGAAAAACTTGATTCTGGAAGGACAAAAGAGCATGCTGAAATTTTTTATGGTTCTGGGTTTTATTGGCCTGGATGCAGGATAAATGGAGTTTCGTCATCATCTTGCACTTGCAACAAAGCTAGCACCACTAGAGAAATTGTTTGGCAACTTGCACAGTGACAACAATAAATTAATAACTTATTAGTACTTTAGTATGCACAATCCTTATCCATGATTGTTGGGTTCCAGATATCTGAACTGATGACAAAATTTTGAAGCTGCCAGGCTAGCCTGGATATGGTCGTCAAAATGGAAAGTGCAGCTCGCTTTCACGATCTACGTATACGACGCGCGCGCGAGCGCGCGCTTTGAATTTGGCCAGGCGTGAATATGGTCGTCAAAGTCACAAGTCATGATTCAAACTAACGCGCGCGCGCTAACGTCATGATCGGCTACGCATGCGCAAATAAGACGTAGGCAATCATTAATTATTGTACGTAGAGTGTAGGGTTTCTTCTGCAACACCTCATACAACTCTGGACGGTATGATTTCGACGATAACAGCTGCAAGGAGAGTGCCGTTTATTGGTCACCGTCGAACTTTCTCCAACATACTGTTTTCAAGACTACCAGCAACTGAAGAAGAGCTGTATGCTCCAAGCAACAAGCAAGTCACTTACATCTCTGAGTGCACTGAAAGTGGAATTGAAGGCTTCGAGCTGGTATCAAAGCACTTCCCTAACTCATGGGGCTTCCTCTGGGAGATAAAAAAGAATGGAATGGCTCCGAAGCTGATGGGGTTTTCAGAACAAGAAAGGCAAGACATTTATCATCAACTGGCTACAAGAGACTTCAGTAAACTACGACAGCAGCTAGATGAACCACTTCATGATGGACTGCTGTCACTGGGAGGTGAAGAAGGCAAGGCCATCATCAGTGAAGCTTACAGGTACCTAGGAGTCCCTACTCTTGTTTCTTACAAGAGTGATTTAGCACTGATGAACCTCAAGAACAAAGTTCCTCTAGGTTGGATCACAAATGCAACTCCAGTTGCTTTCAATATCCACCCTGCACCTCCAAAGAAGCGTGGTGCTGGAGTCTATGTACCTACACTTGTTGAGAAGGCAAAAAATCATGGCGTTACAGTCCATATTCTAAATGAGCAACTTGATGATGGACCAATTCTCTTTGTCAAACACTTTCCAATCCCTGATGGATGCACGTACACACAACTGCGAGGTTTAGCCTCAGAGATAGCATACAATGCACTAGAGGAGTTGCTGTTGAATATGAAGCTCATAGATCGCCCCTTGGATGTCCCGATAACATGTCATGCAATGCCGTGGGGCAAAGAGTTAACAAGAAAATACGAAAAACAAATGATCAATGAACTGTTCACCAAGTTTGGAGAAGGTGGACACCCAGCACTACTATAAATTGTGTTCTTAAACATGCATGATAAGATTAACAGTATTTTTAGGTATAGATCATCGATATTATAGACATATGGGTAGATCGAGTCCTCAGTTAGTTACATAGTTGCTATATTCATTTATTAACACAAGAGTCTGTTGATATATTATGTGTTTGCTATACTCCATGTAACATATAATATAGTTAATGTATCATTGATGGAGAATTTCTCTGGGTCAGTGAAAACTTGAATGCTATATGCACTATAGCAGTCTTGTTCCAGGCAGAATTTTGCATTAGGGTCCAGGAAATGACCACAGTATACACCCAATATATAACTAAATGAATATCATTGTGAAGTTTGGTATTTAATTAATGTTAACGTTGCTAGGTTGTGAACCACAAGGTTAGTTCATAATATGTTTAGTCACTGTACCAATTCTTGCGGTGCCTTTGAACTCTTAACTTGGATTCTGTGAGTAAGTTAATTAAACCACAAACTGCTGACAGTGCAGAAAACAAGAGCATGCGTACTGCGTAGCCGGCAGATCGGTTACGCATGCGCACGTAACTTGAATTTCCACGTAGCTGGGTGTTTTTACAGTCTGTCCATGTGGACTTCCTCAGACCCCATGCAACCAGCATAACATTTAGAAATATGAATAGGTTAGTGGCAACGAGGGTGGCATCCATCAGTCACCCAATTCGAACCTTTTCTAACATATTCTCAAGACTGCCAGCAACCGAAGAAGAGTTGTATGCTCCATGCAACAAGCAAGTCACTTACATCTCTGAGTGCACTGAGCGTGGAGTTGAAGGCTTCAAGCTGGTATCAAAGCACTTCCCTAACTCATGGGGCTTTCTCTGGGAGATTAAAAAGAATGGAATGGCTCCAAAGCTGATGGGGTTTTCAGAACAAGAAAGGCAAGACATTTATCATCAACTGGCTACAAGAGACTTCAGTAAACTACGACAGCAGCTAGATGAACCACTTCAAGATGGACTGCTGGCACTGGGAGGTGAAGAAGGCAAGGCCATCATCAGTGAAGCTTACAGGTGCCTAGGAGTCCCAACTCTTGTTTCCTACAAGAACGATTTAGCACTGATGAACCTCAAGAACAAAGTTCCTCTAGGTTGGATCACAAATGCAACGCCTGCAGCATTCAACATCCACCCTGCACCTCCAGAGAAGCGTGGAGCTGGGGTCTACGTCCCTTCACTGGCAGCCAAGGAGAAGGAATATGCAGTGACAGTTCACGTGATAAATGAACAAATCGATGATGGGCCGATTATGTTTGCAAAACGATTTCCAATCCCTGATGGCTGCACACGCACCCAGCTGTACGATATAACATCAGAGGTATCATACAGTGCATTGGAGGAGCTACTGTTGAATGTGAAGTACATAAACTCTGTCTCTGATGTTAGGTCAACGTGTCACACAACATGGGGGAATGAACTGACAAGAAAGGATGCAAGACAAATTGTGAGAGAACTAGTTGAAAAGTATGGAGCAAGAGGTCATCCAGCACTGGTGTAGTTGATGACTGACAATTTTTTATTTGTTACTGCATGACACATATATTATACATTGTGCACATGTCGTCAACCTGACGATAATTTAGTGGTTTGCTGTTGACACTGGTGCACATGCACACTGCATGCACAAACTAATTAGCAAATTTTTGCTGGCATTGTGCATGTGTATTAGTATAGCAACTTGAATCAGATAATTTTAAATCAACTACTCACTCCATGCCCATGCTGCGGGCCTCCACAGACCTCAGTGGTGATGATGTCATTTCCAGCAAGGACAGCATGCATGCCCAGCACATGTGCACAGTGTTGACAGATTCACATCAGCAGCTCAATTGGATGGCTGTATGCTTTTAGACATACAAAGGAACATGTGACGCTACCCACAGTATGAATACATTTGGTGCATTTGGTACTAAAATGAAATTCATTCTGAAGGACATGAGTACATCACATGCACTAGGCATGTGATGTACTGGACTAACTAGTAAACCATCTCCATGGAAACAGTCTGAAGACTGTTGGCTACAATCATTCGCTACAGCCAACCCAGTTCACAAGGTTAAAACTTTTCCATGAGTTCCAGAATGCAAATTGAGAGTGTGGTATGAATCGTTATTTATATTGTGTGGGAAATACTTCCAGTTTCAATTTCAATTTTAACCTTTCCACAAGTACAATGAGAAGAGGGGATGGGTTGGGATTGTTTCAACAATTCACAATGTCAGTTGAGACAAGTTAAGTTACCATTACAATTTCTAGCAATAAACAGAGACAGCATTGATACCAGCACAAATGGCTGCTAGGGGATCAGAGAGTTGGGGGGTCAGTCAGTTAGTTAGTTAGCATTGATGTGATTAGCTGTGGGGGGAGCACTAGCACTCCCCCCAGCAGGGGGAGGGGGAGGGGGGTACTCTGAGGATGATTGCTGAGTGTTGAGATGAGACAGCTGTTGTAGGAGGCTGTTCCTGGTCATCATGAGATTGGAGTAGGCCAGCTGGAGCTGGTTCTCTCTCTCTGCCTGACGACCCACCTCCTCCTTCAGACACTGGACGTGGGGAGAGGGTGGGAAACAAACAAACAAACAAACAAATAAATAAACAAAATTAATCAAAAATGTAGGGGGGAAAATTTACAGCCACTCAATCCATAACTAATCTTGCACATAAACACTATCATTCCACTAAACAGTTGAGACTCCCATGTAGTGGTATTATATAGCCTATTTCACTCCTTACCTCCAGTCTCTTTGGGATGGCCTGTGTCTCCAGCTCTTGCAGCTTCCTGAAGGTCTCCAGTTCAACATACGCCTGTTCAGTTTGGTCGTGAACATCTGTCATCTGCTTCGAGAGAGCTGTGGTGCGGGCTTGATAGCCTCCTGTGAGGATCTTCAACTTCTTCTCCAGTTTAGCAGCCTTCTTGGCCTGTTTGGACATCAACTGGCGGTTGGTCTGAAGATTCTTCTCAAGAGAATCAAGACGATCCTTCGTAGACGCCATGGAGGCTCTGGGGGGACGGAACAAGGAGGACACATCACACACAGAGAAAATGAGAGATAAAGAATAATCTTACGAGGATTCTAGTGGAAATATTCTTTAAAAAAATATCACCCACAAAGACACACCATTCCAGTGTGACCCTCACCTGGTGTATCTGTTCTGAGTCGGCACATAGAGGACCTGCTCGTAGCACTCCTCCCAGATGGCTCCAAACTCTGAGTAGGTGAGCTCCTTGTGACCCATGCCTTTCTTAACCACCTCCATCTCACTCTGGAGCAGACCATCAGCCTATGGAGGGGGGGAGGGGGGGGGTTAAATACTTTGACATTTACTGCAAGTGATAGTTAAACACACACACCTGCTGCAGTTCTTCCTCGGTGAATGGCTCAAAGGGGTTGGCCTCGAGGTCAGCCTTCACCTTCACCAACGTCCCTTTGTTCACCTGCCCCACGGAGGGAGGATGGTGAACCAGATCGTACCTCAACATCGTCAGCATCTCCTGCTTGATCAGCTCCTCAGCCTGCAGAGATCACACACACACACACACACACACACACAGTCCTTCTTCATTCTAATTAATGCACACCTATTGAACTAGCACAACAATCTCCTCACCTCATATAGGTTCCTGTACTTCTGGTCCTTGTGGGGTGCCCCTCGGAGGATAGAGGTGTTGACATCCACGGGACGAGGGAGGTAGCGTTGGACAGCCTGACTCTGACGCAGCCACTCCCTCTCCTCTGGAGAATACACAAACACACACACCATAAAACAGAGAGCTTTCAAAGAATATGAAAATAAGTGATTAAAACATAGGAGGGAGTGCTAATATAAGGTAAGGGGTCGTCAAAGCAAAATGCTACAAGTGGCCTTATCATTGCATACCATACCTTCTTCTCTCTTGGCTCTGACTCTTCTCTCCTCAATCTCTGATGCATCTTCCACAAAGTTGGGGTCCACCATGGCCGACTCCTCTTCACCAATGGCCTCATCTTCAGGCACCACTATCTCAAAGTCGTTCTTAGGGGTAGGCAGCCCACTCAGCCCAGCTCTCAACTGGGCCTTCATCTCCAGCTGCTGCTGTTTGAGGGACTTCACACTTTCATAGCTCTCCAGAGAGTCCTCGGGGTTGATGCTCAGCTGGTCACGAATTGGAGTCTGACCTGGTGTCATTGAACCAGCAGGTCCCATTCCAGTTCCAGGTCTAGGTGTTGTGATCCTTGCTGGAGTAGAACCGGAACCAGACTGAGATGGAGTACGGAATGGAGTGCCCAGAACGACATTGGGAGTTTGAACAGCTTGTTTCCTCGGAGTGATTCCATCAAAGCTGGTCTCGTGAAGGTCAACATTTTCACCACCTACAGAATCAACAACTTACTAAATTAATAATTATTTTTTATTAACAATTATTGTGTATTTTTGACTGTAAACTGTGTACCACTAACAGTTGACTGTGTACCACTAACAGTCGACTGTGGACCAAAAAAGTCGATTGTGTACCACTAACAGTCGACTGTGTACCAAAAAAAGGCGACTGTGTACCACTAACAGTCGACTATGTACCACTAACAGTCGACTGTGGACCAAAAAAGTCGATTGTGTACCACTAACAGTCGACTGTGTACCAAAAAAAGGCGACTGTGTACCACTAACAGTCGACTGTGTACCACTAACAGTCGACTGTGTACCACTAACAGTTCACTGTGTACCACTAACAGTCGACTGTGGACCAAAAAAGTCGATTGTGTACCACTAACAGTCGACTGTGTACCCAAAAAAGGCGACTGTGTACTACTAACAGTCGACTGTGTACCAAAAAAAGTCAACTGTGTACCACTAACAGTCGACTGTGTACCAAAAAAAGTCAACTGTGTACCACTAACAGTCGATTGTGTACCAAAAAAAGTCGACTGTGTACCACTAACAGTCGACTGTGTACCAAAAAAAGTTGACTGTGCATAGATTATTTAGACATACGTACCCGGGATTGGAAACGGAGGTCACATGACAGTATAGTCCCATAGTTAACTCGCGAAGCCTTCCGCATTGTTAATTTTTGGTCATTTTTTGTCGAGTAAAATTGATTGTACAAGGAAGGCTGCTTTTCTTTCAAAAAAACTCACTCCTCGTACAAGCCAAGAGAAAAAGTAAGTTGTAGAAGTAAAGTCAGTTATTTGAACTAGCGTTTTCATAAATAAATGCTGCTGTACAGGTTTTATTAGCTAATTTCTAGGCGCTCAAAATTGGACCACTTACACTACTTTTTTTTCTCCCTCTCCTGTTGGCTGTACGCTTTATCAATGTGAGCTAGCTGTCTCCATGTCTCGAGAAGGTCTTAGTATATGCCCTTAGCCATACTAGATATTCTCTTGGTCTGTTGTTCGTCAGCTAAGACTGGACAAAGCCGTGTTTTGACAATTTTGCTATCAAAACTTATCATCCCTCTCCCAGCTGTCTCAACGCAGTAGAGCCAATTTATGCCCTATCAACTCAAGCACTAATACAAACCATATGCCCTTCTGGGCAGTTTGAACGTATATACCTATCAGAGAAAGAACTGTGGGTCGAAAATGAGCAGCATGTCATGTACTGTTTTGATACAGCTGTACACACACAGAACTAAAAACTTCTCAAGCGCATGCAATACGCGATTGCAAACATTTTAGTGGCTATTTATGACTTATTCTTATCTTTTGGGGTCGTCTTGTAGCTGCTATTCGTTGGTTTTTGACTTCTTTAGAAAAAACTAAGCTGCAAAATTGACAATGCCGAGTGCTTCACAAAAATGTATCACGTGACCTCCGTTTCCAATCCCGTGTACGTAGTCTATATAATCTATGGACTGTGTACCACTAACAGTTAACTGTGCTAGATGAGACTCCATAATTAATATGCGTAACTTTCATAACATCATTCACACAAAATTTTATGTGATAATATAATATGATATACTAGAAGTTACTCACATATATACTGCAGTTCCACTGATAATTCATCTATCTTAGAACACACACACACACACACACACACACACACACACACACACACACACACACACACACACACACACACACACATCTCCAGCCCTTCCATCCTCACCTTTCAATGGAGTCTGCACGTTCTGGAGAGCAATGATATTCTGGGCCTCCTGGAGTATCGTGTCCTCATTGGCGGGGGTACGAGGGGTACGAAGGATGGGCGTGGCAGCCGGGGTCACGGAGTAGTCGGCCAGGAGGTGCTGCGATCCCTCTCCATCTTCGGAGGACTGGCGGACCTCCTCTGATGCCCGGCCCAGTTTGATGACCTCCTCTAGTTCAGTGTCAGAGATCTGGGGAGCAGGAAGGACCAGCTTGCTTCTCTTACGTGAGGACTCAGGGTGATGGAGCCTAGGGAGAGAGATAATGGTTGTCGTGGCAATAGAATGGTGTGTGTGTGTGTGTGTGTGTGTGTGTGTGTGTGTGTGTATGTGGCGACTTAGTGTAATGGTTTCCTCACTTGTTCATCTGCATGACAGCACTGGGGAGGTCACTTTCTTTCTTTTTCTTCTGTTTCTCAATGTCCTTCCTCCGTTCTCTCTACACACAACACACACAAGTTGAGAATAAGTAGTGTATTGTCAAAAGATTCTTGAGTTTTTACAGGCAAATTTTGAAGATAAAAATTATTAACAAATGCTGTTTCTGTGTCTTACTGGCAAACCCAAGAATCTTTCATCAGTAAACTACTGGAAGTTTACAAATCTTTTGACATCCGTCAACATGCAGTTATAACTCAAATTTCTCACCTGTTCAACGACATCCCTCATTTCTCCCACCACATCACTCTGCCTCAGCTTCTTAAAGTTGGGAGGGGCCAAGTCATCAGTGTCCTCAGAGACGTCGTAGAACCCTGCCGGGGGTTGCTTCTCAAAGGGGATCTCATCCATGTAGTCCACACCACGTCTCCTCTTACGCCGGTAGCGACCACCACTGGAGAGAGAGAGAGAGAGAGAGAGAAATGATAATAATTATTATGAGGATAAAATTTTAATTTTTCAGCAAACACATTGCGAAAACAATTGCACATACAAATGCACTGATAGTATAAAGTTGGCTGCTCCTGTGCAATGCAACTAGTGAACTAATGTTAGCAACAACAAGAGTGGGCTTACCCAATGCCAGCTGCTCTCAGTTCCCTCCTCTTCTGCAGTGAGGCCAGCCTCCTTGCCTCCTCCATCTGTTTCTCCCTGGCCTTCCTCTTGGCCTTCTTACCCTGGGTGTTGGCAAGACGAGCTCGGGCCTCTGCCAACATCTCCTTCTCTGGAGGAGAGAGAGAGATGAATTATTGCAATATCAGCATTTCCACGACATCACTAACAATAAGGTAACAATTGGCAAGTGAAGTCATCAAAACCAGTAGATTTTGACACTATAAGTGTGATGGATGGGAGCTACCTACATGCTATACTTATTAGCTGGTATCTTAGGTTCAAATCTTTGCCTGCCAACCATTAAAGTGATCCTCTTACCGTCTTCATCCATGTCCACTGGATCAGGGCGGGCTGGCTTTGACTCTGGGTTGGGATCGATCTCTCCTGGGCGGAGCTTCCTGGGGTCCTCCCCCTCCTCCCCCTCGCGCTGCTGGGCCTTGGTGCTGGAGGGGGAGAATCAAGGAACATTCGTACAACTGAACTTTAATTTTATTTATTGATGCATACGTGGTAAAGCATCTTTTTTAAAGTTCTTATGTGTGCATACTCTGACTGTGTGCAGTGTACAGGTGTAAAGAGATGGTAGTCTGGATTATCAATGTGGAGATAGAAGAAACATAATTGTGGATTTGTGACTTACAGTAGCATCTCATAGTGCTCGAGGCATTGAGCTGGGGTCCGCCCAACAATGGGAGCTATGGTCCTCCACTGACAGGGCATCAGCTTGGCCAAGTGGAGCAGCTTCTCCTCTTCCTCTCTGCTCCATTCAGTCTACATTGGGTGGTGGGCTTTAATTAGAACAGGGTGTGTATTAATTAGAATACACTATCTTACCTTCTTTATGCTTGGGTCCAGCCACTCGTACCTACACAAGAACAAGAAAGATGAACATTTTTTTCGCACAAAAACTGAAAAGTTCAAAGTTGCTGACTCACCATCTTGCTTTGCACTGCTTGGCACTCTTCTTGTGGAGCAGGGAGGCAATTCTAGCCCACTGGTTCTTACCATACTTCATTACAGCTGCCTTTAATATCTCATCCTATGGGGGCACAGACAATGAATGGTAGTGAGTGTGTAATGATGCTAGTCGGCCTAGTATCACCTAAAAGCTTTACTTTCAAAGTTCTACTTACTTCAGTGTTCTTCCAGACACCTCCCTTTATCATAATACGAGGCATCTTGATTCTTATTACGATCAAAGTTCTCCTTCAGTATCAATAGATTGTAACTCTTAAAGGAGAAGAATTTGAGTGCTGCGCTGAGAGATCCTCTGAAACGTGGCTGCAACGATTGGACAACTTTTCAATTTTTCTCGGCATTCGCAAATTTAGAAATCTTGAACGCATAGATATCTACCGAGCCCTTCCCACTTGTCATCACGTGCTTAATTAAGTCACTCCTCCAAACTAGCAGCTAGCTCAGGAAAACATGCTCGGTAGTCACTGTTGCAGTTGTGACTGGTTATAAAAATAGTAACTAAAGGCATAGCTAGCAGAGGAGTATGAAGATACTAGGCCTTCCATGCTGTCGTGGAGTGTGGGCTCTCCTTCTATTCGCCTGCATGCTGCAGCTGAAAGTAAGTCAGCTGTCCTGTTTCTCAGTATTAAATTTTATATCATGTCTTCACAAATTTATACTCATGAATTCTCAGCCAATTGAAGGAGACTATGAGCTAGAAGTGAGAGCACACAGCTACAGAAACAGTGACCACATGGAGAGATATGGATACTGCTGTGAATCCTACTGGAGATGTTGCTGTTCCAATAATTGTGACAATCGATTTGTGTTCTGTCTTCGACCAAGTGGAACAGCACACGATGGCAATGAAGGCAACTGTCCTCTAGGGAGGTACACAACTGGACACATTGGAGATGATGACTTCAACTTTGGATCAACCTCCATTGTCAGTGGAGTACCCAACCCCATGGTGTTCACTGGGAGCCTATGGCCGGTAGGTCAAACTGTTTTAATGGTTCAGTACTCCTTATTTCAGTTGGTTTTCTTGAAGATACTGGCAAGTGCTATAGTAGCAAGCTTAAATTAATGGCTTGTTTATTTGTTTGTATATTGGCAGGGTTCTGTTCAGTTACTCATAGACATCCATGATGTGGACAGTAATGATGATGATCTGGTCGATGAACTCTACATCACTGTGACCAGATCCATCAGTTCTTCGTTCACCTCTACATCAAACTACTATGGTCGTTATGGCAACAGCAGGATATCCCTCAGCTTCAGGGTGCAGTGCGCCACCAACTTCTATGGTTCCAACTGTGGAACCCGCTGTGTCCCAAGAGATGATGACACTGGCCACTTCACCTGTGGAAGTGATGGACAGAAGGTGTGTCTGCCTGGTTGGACAGACACTGCTACTGCCTGTATCACACGTAAGTTGCTCATTTGCCTGGAACCATGTTGATGCTCTTTTATCTATCAATCCTACCAGCTATCTGTGCCACTGGGTGCAACTTGCAAGGAGCCAGCTGCTCAAGGCCTGGGGAATGCATGTGAGATTGAACATCTGTGATGTTTACTACATCAGATTGTTATTATACTGAAACCACACAATAGGTGTAGCCCAGGCTGGGATGGACCACTCTGTACTCAGTGCACTGGGACAAGAACGGGATGCTGTAAGATATTCATTGAAGTATATGGTACCTTGTTGAGTGATGGCTTGTGTACCCACAGCATCCATAGGAGGCTATTGTAATACACCTGGAGAGTGTCTGTGCAGGAATGGCTATGCTGGAGATAATTGTGATGTGGGTAAGTTGAAACTCTGCTATCTATCTTATCTGTTACCTGTTAGGTTGTAAACTATAATTCACAGCAAGTGAAAATTACATCTATAATGAAACTAACTACTTGCACTCTACTACAGACCTTCTTCCCTGTCAGCGTCAGTCTCCTTGTCAAAATGGAGCCACCTGTTCCAACGATGGTCGTGGTGGCTACTCCTGTTCCTGCCCCAGGGGTTATGAGGGAGACAGCTGTCAGACAGAGATCAATGAATGTAGCCCAGACCCTTGTCGCAATGGAGCCACTTGTCAGGTGTGTGAATCAATGCTACCAACACTTGAACACCTTATTGTAGACAAATGTTTACCGTGTGTTCTTATGAAACTATGCATGGTTTGTATGTAGGATCTGATAGGTGGTTATCGCTGTGACTGTGTTCCTGGATTTACTGGGATGAACTGTGAGACTGACATCAATGACTGTGACCCTAACCCATGTTTACATGGAGGCACTTGTACAGTGAGTCATGCACCATTGATAATAATAATGGGTACATTGCCTTGTTGAGAGCAATCATCAAATTGACAGGATGAGGTGAATGGTTTCATTTGTGCCTGTGTGACTGGTCGCTATGGAGACACCTGTGCATCAGATGTTGATCACTGTGACCCCAGTCCTTGTCTCAATGGGAGGTGTCTGGTAAGACTGAGATGAACACTTAAGATGAGTGCTTGATCGATATAATATGTATACCTTTATCTATTGCCAATATTTGCAGTGGTTATTCCTTTGTGTATTTTACCTCGGTTTCAGAATGGAGTTATGGATTATCACTGTGAATGCACTAGAGGACACACTGGAAGAAAATGTGAAACAGACATCAATGAGTGCCAACCCAATCCTTGCACAAATGGTGTCTGCATGGTAAAGAATGCTGTGTCTCTTGTACACTAGCTAGTTAAAACATTTCTCTCTTTGTGTGTGTGTAGGATCTTGTTGATGGCTACAGCTGTATTTGCCACCAAGACTGGACTGGTCCCAGCTGTGGTGTCATGATCAATGCCTGTGACTCTAACCCATGTCAGAATGGAGCTACTTGTACTGTAAGCAATCATTGAAATCCCTTCCTACAACTTCGATTTTCATTTGTTTCTCAAAATCCACAGGGAACTGTTCGTACCTACACCTGTCAGTGTCCTGTTGGTTACTCTGGAGAGAACTGTGATGTTAACATTGATGATTGTACTCCGAACCCTTGCCGATTTGGGGGAAGCTGCCTGGTATGAAATAGTTATTAAACCGTAACATAATTGTATCATATTCTGTTCACGGTTTTTCCTGCCTTACTAAACGGCGTTCTCCCAGGATAAACCAACATGATTGTACTTGTATGCAATCTCCGATATTTTCTTCTCTAGGATAGAGTGAATACATTCCAGTGTGACTGTGCCCCAGGGTATTTTGGTGAGGAGTGTGAGCTGGAGGTAGATGAGTGTCTGCCAGCTCCCTGCCAGCACAGAGGCATCTGCACAGACCTAGAAAATGGCTATCGCTGTGACTGCTTTGAAGAATATGAGGTGCATGTATACTGGCTACTAAATTAGCTTCCTCCTTGGTAACTTTTGCTATGACAACTGTATCATTCTAATCTCCATGTGTTCTCATCTCTGACGTGCAGGGGGAGAGCTGTGAGATTGACCTCAACACATGTCGCTCCGACCCCTGTCTCAATGGAGGTACGTGTGAGAACCTACGCAATGAGTACTCCTGCAGCTGCCCCCCAGGCTACACTGACTTCAACTGTGCAGAGATTAATGAGTGTGAGACAAAGCCTTGTGTGCGTGGGAATTGCACGGTAGGTTGAATGGTCCACTCTAATCTGCAGTGCAAATCAGAGTGCCAAGAGGGCCAATAATAAAATGAAATTCATGGGTTGTTTTGCAGGATCTCTCCAATGACTATGTGTGTGGGTGTGAGGATGGATTCACAGGAAAGAATTGCTCTGTTCCTGTTGTAATCAGTCAATCAAGTCAACAAGGTAGCCAATGTTGCACATTGGGTAGTTAGTTAGTAGACTGACTGAGTATTCATGCACAACGGTGACATGTATGCATAGCTTTTCGTGTTCCAACCCAATTCAGTTGCAGTAATAGCTGGAGTCAGTGGTGGTGTGTTTGCTGGTCTTTTAGTGATTGTAATTCTTTCTACTGTGATAGCTGTAGTTGCTGTTTTCAAGTTGACCAGAAAGAAATGTGTGTGATATTTTCAATTTTCAATTTTACAATCAATTATTTTAATCTCTTTGCCATTGATACAGATGAAATTGAATCTAATCCTGCATACATTACAACAGAAAAAACAGGTATATTTTCCCCAATGAATGTATAATCATGACCTTGTATCTGGAAGTGCCAATGCCAATTAGTTTTAGCCATTTTAGTCATTATTAACCATGATTTTTATACATGTATTGCAGATGCTCCTGAAAGTGTTACACTCTCAGAAAACAATGGTTGCTCAAAAGCCAGTGGTGCTGAACAAACTGAAAGAGTGTATGATTGTATTGATAATGACTATACAAGAGATCCAGTGTCACCAAGTGAACCAAATTATGAATATATTTGTACAACTACACAACAAGTGTAGACAAAAACAATTCGAGTGTGCATAGCATTACTGTAGCTGTTTCTTTGTGATAATTATGTTAAATAATGATTATTATGCTTAATTTTTAAATCTTTTGTGCAGTTTAGCTAGGAAAATATATCACTCTATGTTGTACGTACTGATAAAGCAGTGCCATTGAATAGTAATATTTTACTCTGTACAAGATAAGTGGTAGTGCAAGGGTATATATTGTCAGGTATAAATCGTCATGACTATGTGCATTCTAGCATAGGCACGAGGCTTATGCATTCAGATGTTCACTCTGACTCTGGGCATGATGCCAGTGGCGGATCCAGGGGGGTTTCAGAGGTTTCAATTGAAACCCCCTTTGGCTTAAAAATCTCATATAACTGACTAGTTACATGCAATATTGAGCAGCTGACTCGGCTGCAATTCTAGATAGCTAGCTATAGCGCTAGCTCCCACTACTAATCACATGAACAAATTATGTAATGGCGAAGGAATTCTCAATTTTTTCAACATTCACAAATTTAGAAGTATAATAGTGAGCCCCTCCCACTACTGCATGCTAATCAGATCATGATCATGTGAACATAAATATTAAATGATGTGATCGTGAGTCCTTGTTTATCGATAGCTAATTATGTCGCAGATTTTGTATGGCTGCTGTGGTGGGGTGTGGGCTCTTCTTCTACTCTCCTGCATGCTGCAACTGAAGGTAAAACAGGCTGTTTTCAGTGTAATAGTTTGTTATGGATCAATTTTCATGTATTCCCAGCCAACTGAAGGAGATTATGTGTTAGAGGTGAGAGCACACAGCTACAGAAACAACGACCATATGGACAGAGATGGATACTGCTGTGAATCTTATCAGAGATGTTGCTGTTCCAATAATTGTGACAATAGATTNCCCCCCCCCCCTATAGCAGGAATGAGTTTACATTGTTTTCAGTCATGGCTATATTATTAACCATATACATGTATTGAAGATGCTCCTGGAAGCTTTACACTCTCAGAGAACAGTGCATATGGTTGCTCAAAAACCAATAGTGCTAAAAAAGCAGGTAAATTTCAATAGAGTGCCATTGCTGTGACCTTAGCCTCTTCATGCCAGACTCAATGTAGTGGGAGTGAGTTCTTCTTATCAATTATGTATTATTTTGGTCATTGCAGATGAACCTGAAAGCTTTGCACTCTCAGAAAACAAGGCTTATGGTTGCTCAAAAGTCAGTGGTGCTGAACAAACTGAAGGAGTGTATGATTGTATTGATAATGACTATACAAGAGTTCCAGTGCTAACAAGTGAGCCAAATTATGAATATATTAGTACAGCTACACAGCAGGTGTAGACAAAACAGCCAAGTGTCCATAGCATCACTGTACCTGTTTCTTTGTGATGATATCTAATTATTATTTTAAAATCATTTTTGCTGTCAGTTAGTTAGGAAAAAATCTCTCTATGTTGTACTGATAAAGCAGTAGTAATATTTTACTCTGTACAAGATAAAGTGCTAGTGTCAGTAAAGGGATTGTATAAATCGTCATAACTGTGTGCATTTTAGCATAGGCACGAGGTTATGCGTTCACATGTTCATCTTTGGGTATTCATAGAAAAACCAGCCCCACCCACTACTAATCACGTGCTAGATGGAGCTTTACTCCCTCGCTTTTTCACTCGTACTCTCGGGATCACCTCTGTCATCAATTCGAGTGTTGTAGAGTAAAAGACTATGTTACAGATATTTGGCCTGCATGGCTGCTGTGGTGGGGTGTGGGTTCTTCTACTCTCCTGCATGCTGCAACTGAAGGTAAGCTGTCCCGTTTCAGGGGTTTCAATCTTCACAAATTTACATATGATTCATTGAATTCCCAGCTAATTGAAGGAGATTATGTGTTAGAGGTGAGAGCACACAGCTACAGAAACAGTGACCATATGGAAAGAAATGGATACTGCTGTGAATCTTATAGTACACGTAACTGTGGAAATCAATGTGACAATCGATTTGTGTTCTGTCTTCGACCAAGTGGAACAGCACACGATGGCAATGAGGGCAACTGCCCTCTCGGGAGGTACACAACTGGAGAGATTGGAGATGATAGCTTCAACTTTGGATACCCCTCCATCGCCAGTGGAGTACCCAACCCCATGGTGTTCACTGGAAGCCTCTGGCCGGTAAGTCAAACTATTAGCAGCTAGCTAGTTCTTTGTTTTGTTTCTTCTATATACTGATCATGAGAGCTGGCTACTCTATATTTATATCTGGACTAGCTGTGAGACTTCTAAGAGTCATGACTGTGTTTGCTTGTGTTTGCATGTATATTGCAGGGTTCTGTTCAGCTACTCATTGACATCCATGATGTAGACACTGGTTGGTTTCAAGGTGGAGATGATCTAGTCGATGAAGTCTACATTACTGTCTCAAGATCCATCAGTTCCTCCTTCTCCTCTGTAACAACCTACAATGGTCGCTATGGCAACAGCAGGATATCCCTCAGCATCAGGGTGCAGTGTGCCACTGACTTCTATGGTTCCAGCTGTGGAACCCGCTGTGTTCCAAGGGACGATGCCACTGGCCACTTCACCTGTGGAAGTAGTGGACAGAAGNCACAGCTACAGAAACAACGACCATATGGACAGAGATGGATACTGCTGTGAATCTTATCAGAGATGTTGCTGTTCCAATAATTGTGACAATAGATTTGTGTTCTGCCTTCGACCAAGTGGAACAGCACAAGATGGCAATGAAGGCAACTGTCCTCTGGGGAGGTACACAACTGGACACATTGGAGATGATAGCTTCAACTTTAGATCACCTATTGCCAGTGGAGTACCCAACCCCATGGTGTTCACTGGGAGCCTCTGGCCAGTATGCTAAGCTCGGCTATATTTGTTACCATTTTTTTCAGTTGGTAGTTCTTCTTCAGAGTACAAGTATAGTCCAAATATTTTTTAGAGTTAAATTAAGTAGCAATCTCTATGTAATGTTTTGGGTATTTATCTCTATACTGGCAGGGTTCTGTTCAGTTGCTCATTGACATTCATGATGTGGACACCGGTTTATTCGAAGGTGGAGATAATTTTGTTGATGAACTCTACATTACTGTGACCAGATCCATCAGTTCTTCCTTCTCCTCTCAAATAACCTACTATGGTCGCTATGGCAACAGCAGGATATCCCTCAGCTTCAGGGTGCAGTGTGCCACCAACTTCTATGGTTCCAACTGTGGAACCCATTGTGTCCCAAGGGATGATGCCACTGGCCACTTCACCTGTGGAAGTAGTGGACAGAAGGTGTGTCTGCCTGGTTGGACGGACACTGCTACTGCCTGTACCACACGTAAGTTTACCTGCTGCACACATGCATAGATTCAAGCCATGTTGGTGCTCTTTGATGATGTACAGCTATCTGTGCCACTGGGTGCAACTTGCAAGGAGCTAGCTGCTCAAATCCTGGAGAATGCATGTGAGATCGAACATCTGTGCTGTTATAGAGTTTTTATCAGATTATTACCATACTGAAACCACATGATAGGTGTAGCCCAGGTTGGGATGGACCACTCTGTACTCAGTGCACTGGGACAAGACCGGGATGCTGTAAGACTTTTATTATTGAAGTATAATCCAGCATATAAGCTATGCACATGTGATTGTTTGTGTACCTACAGCATCCACAGGAGGCTACTGTAATACACCAGGAGAGTGTCTATGCAGTACTGGCTATGCTGGAGATAATTGTGAAGTGGGTAAGTTGAAAGTAAAAATTTATCTGTCAGGTGTCTGGTTGTAAGCTATAATTCATAGCTAGTGACTTGAAAGTTATATCTATAATGAAACTAATTACATTCATGCACTCTACTACAGATCTTCTTCCCTGTGAGCGTCAGTCTCCTTGTCAAAATGGAGCCACCTGTTCCAACGATGGTCGTGGTGGCTACTCCTGCTCCTGCCCTGGGGGCTACGAGGGAGACAGCTGTCAGACAGAGACCAACGAATGTAGCCCAGACCCTTGTCGCAATGGAGCCATTTGTCAGGTATATGTGGAGTATTTAAAGTTTCATTATCAGAGTCTACATCATTATTAATTGGCCAAATAATTATTTTATTTTCACCTTCCTTGAATCAATGCACCTGATCATGCACCTATGTTTCATGTGACTTGTTGCAACACTTATCTACATAGTGTATTTCCTCTGTTGTGTATAGGACCTGGTAGGTGGCTATCGCTGTGACTGTGTGCCAGGCTTCACTGGTTTGAACTGTGAGACTAACATCAATGATTGCACCAGCCCCTCTCTGTGTATAAATGGAGGAACATGCAGGGTACTAGCTGAATATAGCTGTAACCTCCTTCAGTGTGTGTTGACTTTGTTGATTTGCTATATATTACAAGTAATATTTGTACTATGAGTATCTAGTGTGTATGGTAATTGTACTCCTGAGGGCTGTTGTATGTATTCCCGAGGGCGCAGCCCGAGGGAAGACATACAACAGCACGAAGGAGTACAAAACCATACACACTAGATACTCATAGTACAGATGACTTGTACCATAGTGGTCACTAAATAAACTCAGCTGATGTACCCTAGGGTAAAACCACCATGTACCCTGGCTTGCTCTAGAGTTACTACTGGTGGTTAGCCAGTGTACATGGGATATGTAAACTTAGGCGGTACCTTTGAAGTATGACCTAACTATGGTACAAGACAAATTGGAACACCTTAAATAAACTTTCTTTGTCCACACACACACACACACACACACACACACACACACACACACACACACACACACACACCCATCAGGATGGGATCAACAGCTACAGCTGTGACTGTCTCCTTGGCTACACTGGCAGAGGCTGTGAGACTGACATCAATGACTGTGACCCTAACCCATGTTTACANCTCTCTCTCTCTCTCTCTCTCTCTCTCTCTCTCTCTCTCTCTCTCTCTCTCTCTCTCTCTTTCTCTCTCTCTCTCTCCCTCTTACTGCTGCTCTTCTTTCTATTGTCTCTTGTCTCTCACTCTTCCACAGCTGCAGTGAGTGGGGGTGTGGCTGGAGGGGTCATTCTGCTGGTCATCTTTCTGGTGCTGATAGTCGTCGTGGTTTTGTTTATCATCTTCAGAAGAAGACAAGAGAAAGGTACAGTGAAAAATGACATTTTCCATCAACTCAATAACTTTATATTTCTTTCTACAGGATATGCCTGGAGTCCTACAGATTCATACAGATCTGATACATTTCAAAACCCAACATATGATTCAGCTGTACCAGTGTCTGTCAGTAGCTCCAGAACTGGTAAGTGTTCTGTAGGTTGGCACAATATTTCAATAATTCTTGATTATATTTTTAAATTGCAGTTCGTTCAGCATCTGAAGTGAGTCGTAACTGTATCAATACTCTTTACGGAGACACTCACAGAGAAGATTGTAAGTGGATGCAAACACCAGCTGCAGTAGTACAGCTGCTGCACTAGCACTGCCTCCATCATTGAACCCTTCCAGGTGATGGTGATGTTGGTGCTGTGTCCCCTGAAGAGCATAGGTTTGTCAACCCCCTCTATGGTGAAACAAGTGGTGCTGTTGATGATATGGCTGATGACTGTGACACTCAGAAGATACCTCTGGACTTGGGGGGTATGGATGAGGACCCTCTTCCTGACGTCCCTCAGTATGACTACATTGGAGTGCGAGGAGCTAGAGATATTGATGGTGGTGCTGCTGGATCGCCAAATGTTTATACTACGATTCCACATCTTAGGAATGGCGACTGATTGTTTTATTTTTACCCACTCCATGTTTTTATTATTTATTTTGCACAAACAGATTAAATTTTGCAATATTTGTTAATAATAATTTTTGCAGCTACATAATTTTATGATCTGCTGGTAATGATCGTTCACGCATGCGCAGAACAGCACGCATATAGTTAATAACTAACTGTTAATATACTGCGACCCTACTACATGGACTTATTCGACTGTGACCTCTACCAATTCAATTCGGCTCATTTTCTGGTTAGTATGTATGTATAGCTGCATGTCAAATTGACAATATATAATTATTCAGGGACAGTCAGTGATTTCACTAGTGAAAGCTGAACGTTTAATCATTAGGGAGTGGGTGGGTGATAATTGGAGAATTTAGGAGGGAGGTGTGGCTGAGCTGCTCTGTAGCAATTAGACTATAACTCATACAATCTCATGCCTACTGAAGAATTCTGTTTTGATCAACTTCTAAGTGTACACATATGAATGATATTCGTATCTATAAGGTAATGTATCATATAATTGATGAAACCCGATTATAAACTGTCTACAGGAAACATGTCGACTCCTGTTGCCGTGGTGACTGGTGCCAATAAAGGAATTGGATTGGCTATCGTCCGCCAGCTGTGCACAAAGTTCAAAGGTGACGTCTACCTCACGGCCCGAGACACCACAAGAGGAGAGGAGGCTGTCCAGCTGCTCCGCTCTGAAGGTCTCAACCCCAAGTTCCATCAACTGGATATCGATTCCACTTCTTCAATTGAAGAACTAAAGACATTCATAAGTGACAAGTATGGAGGCATAGATGTGCTGATCAACAACACTGGTATAGCATACAAGGGGAATTCCACGGCACCCGATATCGAGCAGGCCACTGTTACCGTGAAGACCAACTTCATGGGAACACTCAACATGATGAGGGCCTTTACACCATTAGTCCGCGAGCATGGGAGGATAGTCAATGTGTCCTCTTTAGCTGGCCAACTGAGTCGAGTCAAAGGGCAAGACAAGCGTGACCGGTTTTCAAACCCAGCTCTGACAGAGGCTGAACTGGTGGGGTTGATGGAGGAGTTCATCAGTGATGTGAGGGAGGGCAAGCACAGAGAGAGAGGGTGGTGCAATACGTTTTATTCCAATTCAAAAGTTGCAGTGACTGCATTGACGTTAGTGTATGCTAGAGAGATGGCAAAGTCAGGTGTGTGTGTGTGTGTGTGTGTGTGTGTGTGTATGTGTGTGCATGAGGTCTTAAAGTTCAGTAATTATTAATTGTATTTGTACCCCTATTATTACTATTATTATTATTGTGTAGGTAAGAAGGATGTCCTCATCAATGCCTGCTGCCCTGGCTGGGTGAGAACGGACATGGCTGGTCCCAATGCCCCTCTCTCTCCAGAAGAGGGAGCAGAGACACCAGTGATGTTGGCCCTCCTTCCAGCTGGCAGCCCCAGCGGAGAGTTCTGGAGAGACAAGAAAGTTGTTCAGTGGTGATTGACGACTTGCAGCTGCTCTCAATGAACTAGTATGTTGGTCTTTAGTTACTTGATTTTGGAACTGTACAAAATGTTGTTCATTTTTACAACAATATGTTTGTAGGAGCTTTGTCAGAGTTTAAATTTCAATTACGGACATTTACCCATTGATTTAACTAGCACTGTTGAACTTTAATGGCCTTTTTTTAAAAAAAAAAGAAATTAATATAACCAATCAGTTAATATACACATCAGCATGCTATTTCAGTTTCTATTATTTTGAGACTTCTGCACGACCTTTGTACTATAATAACTGCAATAGTTACTGTTAATTTGAAACAAAAATAATCTTGATGGTGTACGTGTGTTTTGGCTCAAGCTTTGAGATTGACTCTCTCCACCTGACGAGCCAATCCATAGGGGGTCATACCCGATTGGGAGGCCAATTTATTGGTCCCCATTTGCAGACCAATCACATTCTTTCCTGCTTGGAGTTGCTCTGCGGAGAACCTGCGCTCCTGTTTGTCAGATTCTCTGGGACCCAACGTTGGTCCGTCAAATCCCATCTTCTGAGCCTTTCTTCCCAATGAGAATATGGTGTCAACAACCTACAGTACATGGAATAATCTTGTTAGTATAATGAATGCCTATAATATACATACTAGCTCCCTGCATGGGCCGTGGTTTGTGCACTGGTATGTGTCATATTAATTGTGCATCATTGTGTTCTTGAAACTGTAGAAAGTGTTATGCTGTTAATGGATGGAGACACAAAATCTGCTGAGGTTCTTTCTAACACCAAAAACATTGGCACTGTTTACAATGTATAGCTATATACGTACACATATAATCTAATACATCCTCCTAGCATGCAAGCATCAGCTAGTAAATTGAACTACACTACCAATACAGTATATAGAACAACTACATTGCATTAGCATGTTAGGAGTTAGGACTGCCAACTCAAGAGGTTGTAAATTCACTTTTCTCACAACATCTTTTATGGCTCCCTTGCTTTGGACATTGCCTCATTTGGACATAAAACACTACTCCACACTGTAACAGTGCTGGCAAATGAAGTTCATTAGCATGCCAGTGATGCCAAACATGAACAAGATTTATTGAATCTTCACCTCACTGGGCAAGAATCAATAACAGTCATGATTGGAATACCACTCAGCATAGTACCAATGCATGTCACCTGTTAAAGTATGTGTGGCATTATACAAACTTGTGCATTGCTAGAATCCTCCTACCTGGACCATATTCTTTGCTTCGTAGAGGTCAACTGTTTGAAAGAGATCCATTTTTGTCAAGCCATACTTCTCGCACGCTTTCAAAAAGTTTCCAATATTCTCCATCTTAAGTTGATGCAGAATGCATTAATATTATTAATTGTCTGCACATTAATGTGTCATTGTGTTATTGATAAATATGTTGTACCATTTTAAAGGCCATCTTGCTTTCATTGATTTTGGGCACTGATCCTGGCTGTAGTATGTTGATGAGCTGGCAGAGATACACACCGTTCTTGAGGGCCTCGTGGAAGCTTAGACTTCCATCAGAATCAGGGAATGTTCCAACAACAGCTGTCATCCATTCCTTAGCTTGTCTCTCCCTTTCTGGGTCATACTTGGCAGCTTTCTGTCGTAGCATTCAAAAATAATATATAATTTTTAGCTGTTTATAGAAACTATTGCTGCAGCTGCAGTATATTAAATAGTGACTTACTTTCTTTTCCAGCTCAGCTGTGTAACCATAGCCTCTCCCTTTGTTGGCCATGTTTCTTGCACGAACTTTGACTGTGGATCTGTTTTGGCAAGAGTAAATATTGCTCCTGATCTTCACTTGCTTATAAAGGATGTTAGTACAGCTTTAATTTGAAGCAAGTTATTTTGACTACCTTTACCTCCTTTTAATCAAGCTGCGAAAATTAATCATGCACACTTTTAAATTTTATAATTATTATAACCAAAAATAATTATTATAGTAAGAACATAATATTAAGGACCTCCTAGTTAATTAATATTAAGTCTAGTAAAGCCGTCTTAAACCTAGCTATGAGTTTCAGTTCAATTGTGCACTGATTGTGAGTACAGCAATCACTGCTCCTCATGATCTGAGTCAGCAGCAGGTTCCTCCTGGTCTGAGTTGTATGCTTCATCTTCATGGTCAGCTTGGGTCCACTCCTGGTTACCTTCTTTCTCATCATGTTCAGATAATACTGCTTGTTCTTCATTTATAGGAGTATCTCCATTACCACTGGTTGTTTGGCTCTCTTGAACCGAACTGTGAGTTGGTTGGTCATAGCTATGGCTCTCTTGGGCATAGCTAGAGGTCTGTTGGTCATAGTTACGACTACCATAGTCATAGTTACGACTCTGTTGGTC
Organism: Tethya wilhelma; assembly: GCA_964030475.1. NCBI lineage: Eukaryota > Metazoa > Porifera > Demospongiae > Tethyida > Tethyidae > Tethya > Tethya wilhelma. The sequence continues at coordinate 801,400 of CAXIPT010000013.1, forward strand.
ATTGCTACTAGTGCGATAGTCATCCCGTTGGTAACTCCGAGAAGAAGATGATGAAGACGATATTCTGTTAGTGGCACCTCCAGTTTGGTATGCCCTAGCCAGAGTTAGTATTGTGTTGATCACCTAGCAACATTGTACACAACATGGTTATCTCACAAAATGCATGCTCTTGTTCCATACCAACTGTCCATGTAAGCATTAGTACGTACCTGAGGGATGTTCTTGCCATCAACCAGATCAGAGGATTGAAACAGGTCAACACTTCCTAGTCCAAACTCCTTACAGCCCTTCAAAAATTGGCTTATATTCTCCATCTACATGAAGTACACATAATCACAATGCATAAAAGTCACCAAAGAAATTGTAAGATGCTTTTCTTAGAGTATATATACCCATTTGAATCTCATTGTTCCAGTGTGAATCTTTTTCACCATTCCTGGTCGGAGCACGTTGATGAGGTTACAGAGTAGAACACCATCGGCAAATGTCTCCTTAAAGCTTCTGCCTCTTGGCAGAGACTCACGGAGAACTGACTCTATCCATTCCCTGGCCTCCTGCTCCCTTTCTGGACTGTGTTTCTGAGCACCAGCCTGTGCAGTCATGCAGAGAGACAGAGAATAATAATAAAGTACTATTGTAGGATGATAGTTAATATGATTTCACCACTGCACCAGCTCACACAGCAACAGTCAGGATTGCTATACTTATTACTTAAAAAATTTTGACATTGTAAAAACATTTAATGCACAAAGTTTGTTTGGTAACATTTTACCTGTCGTTCAATTTCTCTGCTTGATAATCGTTGGAATGCCATAATATCTTCTTATTAATAATAATATCTCAGTGAGTTAATACTTCCATACAAATCAACTCAAAAATTTGTTTTGAACCTAAAATTTTCCAAACTACAGTAAACAGTTAGGCAAGATTTTTGTCACACAATGCAACATCACTTTTACACTAAAACCACTTGATGCATCTGAGCAGATTTGTGAGATGGTTGGCTAGCCAACTAGAGGAATATGGAGCTGGTGTGTACATGTAGATCTATACTGTTGTCACTGAATGATGCCATCAACTGAGCATACAACCACAGTGGTATAACATTCTCATTGTCAACAAGTTTATTGAATAGTCTGAATTCATTATGATAGTTAGAAGATTGTTGTTGGTAAAGGTCGCCACAGTTATAACCACCCCACGCCTAGCGCTATATAGCGCCTATAGCCATTAGTTTACTTGCTGACAGAGCATAACACAAAAGATGATATCTGATCAAGATCTTTACAGAGGCATTCAGCAAATACAACAATATAATAGTTAAACAACAAAAAGAATACTGCAGTATGTATACACGATACAAAACATTGTCATCCTATGAATTAAATTGTTGCAATAAAAATCAAACCCCTATAAGTACAACTACAATAGATACAGTATACTTTCAATAAACTGAGTCCCATTGTGATTATTGTAGCCAGAGGGCTCCTATGTCTTGAGGTTGGTCTTCTCGATCTGACGTCCCAGACCGTAAGGGGTCATGCCGGTCTGAGATGCTCCTCTGTTGGAGCCCATCTGAAGACCAATCACTCCCTTGCCTGCATCTAACTGATCCTGAGTAAATTCTCTCTTTTGTTCTGTTGCCTCCTTTGGACCGAGAGCAGGCAGGCTAGGATTCACTACTTGGGTCTTTCTTCCTAAAGCGTGGATTCCAGAAATCACCTGTAGGCAAGTTGATGTTACAGTAAACAAAATTTTAACCACAATGCGACCAAGAACTGCAAAGAAACACACTCTCAACTGATCTTGAACATTTCTTCCACTACAGAAATGAACCTCTTAAAACAGAAGCCTTCAAGGCCACTGCCATGAAGCTTCACAATAATCAATTTGAATTCATTCTAATTACAGCACACATGCACTCATCATAACTTTACTGTACCTGAGGGATGTTGGCTCCTTCGTACAGGTCAACGGTCTGGAATAAATCCTGCTTGCTCATCCCTAGGGCTTCACATCCAGTCAGAAAATTCCCAATGTTTTCCATCTGTGAATTAATAGTGATGTCATACCATGTAATGCAGCACACAGTATATACTATAATAAATTATTATGAAATCAATGGTATAAATATTCATTTAATAACGTACCTGCTTGAAAGCCATTTTGCTGGTGTTAATTTTTTTCACACTCCCAGGTCTAATAACATTGATTACATTGCAAAGTTGTACACCATCCTTCAGAGCTTCAACTATGTCATCTTGGGAAGGACTTCCCAGTGCAGGTATTGCTGGAACTAGCTCGTGTAGCCAAGCAAATGCTTCTGCAGCATACGCAGCATCATACTTAGCATCTTTCTAAGAAAACCAAACATACAAAATTAAGATCAAATAATATTCTTGTTGTCCCTAGCAGCCATTACATGATAACAGCTCTGTCTAGTGTATCAAATGAGTTACTCTGCACACTTGCTAGTCTAGGCTACCATAGCGGCATAGAATCAACCAAACCACACCACCTCAGGCTAGTGCAGACAGCTAGCTAGGAGTGGAGTTGTATCCAATTATACCTTCTCCTGAAGTTCCGCGGTCATTCCATATCCCTTAGGTCTATTGGCCATCTTGAAACTGACTCGACTTTGTAGTACTAGGTGAAGGATGGATCAATACACTGCTCAAGTCACAACAGTAAGTTGCCTTGAAATAGAGTTGACAGAATTTATACTGTTGGACAAGCTTCCGGTATTATGGTCAACAAGCTAAGGGCCTGGCCTGGTGCACATCGCATAATGCGCTGTGTAACTATGCGCGCGTACATTTCCATACGCACGTGACGTGCTGTGCGCGTGCGCGTGCGCATGCGCACTAGATCAAAGTGCACTAGAAGACAGAATTGTGCACAAATAAGCTAATAGCTTTAGTACAAGGAACATGCAATACTGAAAAATGTCCTATTCTCTTTAAAAATATACTCTAGTACATTGTCCAGAAATGACAAACTTTGTTACTGGGACACATTGGTGTGAATTGACAGCCTGAGGCCTCCTATGTCTGGAGGTTGGTCTTCTCAACCTGGCGCCCTAGACCGTAAGGAGTCATCCCAGCCTGAGAGGCTCCCCTGTTGGAGCCCATCTGGAGACCAATGATCTTCTTTCCCTCTTCCAATTGTTCCTGTGAAAATTCTCGCTTTTGTT